>QNUK01000156.1:1087500-1514793 GCA_013621035.1 Clarias magur
ACTTACATGCAAAACATACATACACAAAACACACACACACACACTTTCCAATGCATAAAATGTTGATAAAATCTCTCTCTATCTTTCTGTACCACTTTTACTATTCTGTCTTTTTTTGTCTCTCCATTTGTTATTTTCTCTTTTCATTTTTCTTTTCTTCCATCTTTCTGTTTTTCTCTCATCTCTATTTTCTCCTCTCTGTCTCCCACTGACTACACCACCATCTTTCTTTCTCCTTTGTCCATCTTTCCGTCTCTTCACTCCTTTTCCTCATTCTCTCCATTTCTCTTTTCCTCTTTTCCTCTTTTAATATTGCATTCTCTGTATCCATTTCTTTTTTTCCACTTTATCTCTTTTTGCCTCTTTCCATTTCTCGATCCCTCTCTTTCTCGCTCCTTCCCATTTCTTCTTCTCATTTTTTTGTATGTATTTCCTCTCCTATTTTGTCTCCATCTCTTTATCTTTATCTTTCTACCTCATTCTCTTGGTTTTGGTTTCCCTCTGTCCATCTCTCTTTCCCTCTCTCCGTCCCTTTTTCTCCCCACCTACCTTGATTTTTTCCCTCTTTCCCTTTTCTCTTTCATTTCTTTCCATTGTTCCATTTTTCTTTTTCTCTCTCTCCATGTCGATTCTTATTGCTCTTTATTTTTTTCTTGCGTCTTTCTCTCTCTCTCTCTCTCTCTCTCTCCAGGTTTTGATGAGAATCTTGAGTCTCAGGGCGAGCTCATCCTGCAGGAGTCGTTCCAGGTGTGGGACCCCAAGACGCTGATCCGCAAGGGCCGAGAGCGTCACCTCTTCCTGTTCGAGATGTCGCTGATCTTCAGCAAAGACGTCAAAGACTCCAACGGCAGATGCAAATACCTATACAAGAGCAAGCTACTGGTACGCCCGGCGTTCCTCGGGTTACGCTTACGCGGGTGTGCGGGAACTTAAGGGAAAATCGGTGAACATAAAATGAGTGCGTGAGAATGAAAGAGAAAGCATTTTTAGCTGTCACTATCCAGTTGAAGTTGGATAGCGCACATGTTCGTGATTTTGCAAGTGACGTTCTAACAAACTTTAACGCTACACAAAACAGTTGTACCATGTGTGAGAAAACAGGTAATAAAACCTTAACAAACCATCTAAATAAAGACACAACGTTCTCTCTCTCTCTCTCTCTCTCTCTCTCTCTAGACCTCTGAATTGGGAGTGACGGAGCACGTGGAAGGAGATCCGTGTAAATTTGCACTCTGGGTCGGACACACGCCCACCTCCGACAACAAGATCGTCCTGAAGGTGGGCGCTGGCTTTCGGGCACCTGGAACCATCTGCTGCTTCTTGACTTTTTTCAGTACCGAATAACTTTCAGGAGTTTTCTGCACAGCGTTTTTACTCTTATATAACTCAGAAGTGGGGCAGCGTGGGCTAAAGCCATGATAAGACGGATGAGTCATATTTAAATGTGAACGTGTACACAAACACACACACACACACACACACACACACACACACACACAGTGCTACTGTATGATGGACACATCGTATGCGTCTTTATACTCAAGTCTGCATAGTTAATTGAAAAGTAAAGAGTGTGTGTGTGTGTGTGTGTGTGTGTGTGTGTGTGTGTGTGTGTGTGTGTTTTGTACTCGCAGGCCTCCAGTATAGAGAATAAGCAGGAGTGGATCAAACACGTGCGCGAGGTGATTCAGGATCGCACCGTTCACCTGCGCGGGGCTCTGAAAGAACCCATACACATCCCCAAAACCACAGGGGCAAAACCGAAGGGAAGAAGGTACATCATCTTAACTGTCTCACCGCGCGCGAGAGAGAAAGACAGGCAGGTGCACAAACTAATATACAGAGGGGCAGATGGATAAAAAAAAAGAAGGGGGAAACAGGAAGTCAGAGAACATATAGATAGATAGAGAGAGAGAGAGAGATGATGGATATGTAGAGATATAAACAAATTAAAAGAATTATCTTTTCATTTTGAGACAATGGCCTTAGTTAAAAGCGCTGTAGAAATACAATTGAATTGAGTTATACTGTATGGATACACATAAACAGAAGAATATTTGCATGCCTGCAAAGAAAGCGACATATTACAGCACATGACAGACCAGTTTTCAGATGAGGAAAAAAAAAAAAAAAAAATCAATAATGTCGACTCCTGGATTTTGCATGAAAATAGAAAGGAGCGAGTGTGACGAAGTTATCAAAAGAACTCTTTATATTCTCCAGCATGCTCAGTAAACCCTAACAGCTGTTTTATTTAGAATACTGCACACATCTGTATCCAACACTACCGCTTATGTTCAAGCAAAGAGTTTCGACAATTTGAATATTGACCGTTTATTGTTTATGTTATTACTTAGTGCTTTTTATCGAAGTTTCTTTTAATGTAGAAATGTTTCCAAAAGCATCATTGCACATGGCTTGTGTTTGGATGCTCCCAAGACTTTTGTACAGTACTGTAAACAAAACAGCTGTTAGGTTTTACTGAGCCTGCTGGAGAATATCAGTTCTATTTTCATGCAAAACCCAGGAGTCGACATTATTGATTTTTTTTTTTTTTTTTCCATCTGAAAACTGGTCTGTCATGTAATAGGTCGCTTTCTTTGCAGGCATGCAAATATTCTTCTGTAATGTTATTTATTCATTAATTTCAGTGTCTCTTTGTAGGGAATGGTCTTGTACATACAATAATGCAGACAAACAAAATTTGTACTACAGATAATATGGCGCCTAAGACTTTTGCACAGTACGGTATATATATTTATATATTTCTTGTATTTTTGTAAATACTGAGACCCGCTACGATCAGATGATTTTTTAAAATGTTTTTACAGAAGAAGTAGGGGCACTAACTTTTACCCATGAGTATAGCTAGATAGATAGATATTCACAGTGAATATTTAAATGTGAACGTGTACACACACACACACACACACACACACACACACACACACACACACACAGACAGAGAGAGAGAGAGAGAGAGAAGCGCAGACACAGACAGATTACTCTGTGTATGTTTTGACTCTCCTGACTGACGGCTCTCTTATCCAGTCACAGAGAGGGGGAGGAGCTCGACAGTCAGGGCGATGTAAGCAGCCAGCCAGACACGATCTCCATCGCATCCCGCACCTCCCAGAACACCCTGGACAGCGACAAGGTGAGTGTGAAGACGCACGCCGGCCAAAATGAACGACAGTGATGGCGCGGGGTCACGGGGTCAAATAATAAAAGGTCCTCTCCTGGAAGAGATCGGAAGAGAAGGGTGTGTGTTGATGGGTACCAACTTGTTCAGGTGAAAAGAAGACAAAAAGCAACACTTCTCGCGTGATTGTACGATCGTACACACATGCTGTTTGTAGACCGTGTCTAGATGTACGGCGACGTCGATATGATCGCTGCGTTAGTGTGGATGTCTGCAGGCGTCTATAATATAACAAGCTGCAGTCATCGAGCGAGCTGAGCACCTGGAGACAGAGTCGTTGCCGTTGCTGGAGTTTCTCCTCACAGCACAGACGTTCTTCCACCCACTCTCTGGCTCAGCTCGCCTCTCCCACAGACTTGTTTTTGTCACCCGATCGCCATCGCAAGCCTTCCAGCCTGCGCGCACACACACACACACACACACACACGCTCAGCCTCCTGTGTGCACAAACTTAATTAAATGCACACACCTAGACACACACATTAATAAACACGCACTGGGTAATTTGCTGCTACTGCAAATCTAATGTACGCCTATATAGGTATAGATGCTTTCGGCTTTCTTTCACACACGCACACACGAACACACGAGATGATTCACTGATCTCAACCGATGAACGAATTTCGATACACGACTCAAACACTGAATTTCATAATGAACACAATGATTCACTGACTCAAACACTCAAACTTTTCTTGAACTGATTCAGTGGTTTAAACACAGAATCTCATTTTATAAACAAAATGAAAAAAAAAATAAAAAATTCACTGACTCAAACTCATAAAGAAAATGATTTATGCCTGTGAACAAAATGACTCGTTAACTCAAACACTACATTTTGTTCATGAATAAAACGATTCACTTTTTGAACAACTGAATTCCACTCAAACAAAAGGTGCGTTCCGATCGGCCTGAAGTGCGCTGCGATATATACTTAAGATTAAGATTCCAAACCGGAGGGAGGGAAAATGTTCAGTTCAAAGGGAACCGCCGACAGTGTAATGAACAACTGAGCAATGTGTCTTCACTTCGCCGGGAAAAGGGAATGAAAAATTTCCCATAAGTCACCGTCTCGCTTGAGTGTTAAACAAAATGGAGCCCGAAAAAGACTTTATATCTTTATTATCATTAATACCGAGGACAACATCATATTAATATAACACAATCATTTAAATGATAATTTATTAAGAAATCTAGATAGTAATCTGTAACCAAAAAAATATATGTGTACATCTATTATTATTAATTGGTTAATTACAAGTTATACACTTTTCAGTCGTCTTATATATTTTTTTCTTTTGTTTTTTTGTTTCAATAAATATTCAATATTAAATGTCCGTAGTGTGAAATTTCCACAGTAATTTTTGACTTCGCAGGGTTACGAATGGTGGAGTTTTGTCAAATTAAGTTCCCTTCATTGACATTCCCTTCCAATGGAGCAGGGAGGTGGAAGCACCCTGTGAAGGACAGTACACTTCGTAATGGAACGCAGCTAAAATGATTAATTGACTTAAACACAGAATCACATCGTTCAAATGATTCACTGATTCTTTTGACCAAAATGATTCACAGACTCAAAAACAAGTTGATTCACTGATTCAGGCTTAAGAACAAAATGATTCACTGACTCAAATACTAAATTTTGTTCGCCAGCAAAGTGGTTCGCTGACTCAAACACTGAAAAACAAACTGATTTACTGGTTTAAAACCTGATTTCTATTTGTTAACAAAATGATTCACCAGCTGGAGTACTGAATCTTTTTTTTTTTGAACAAAGCGATTCACTGAAGCTTATTGACCTCCTTTATTATTCCCTTAAATTTTTGTATTCTTATAATTTTTTTTACATTGTATTTACATGTCTACATGAATACATTCAGCTAAATTATTTAATCAGCTGACGCACCACGTCAGCATATACCGCGCTGGTCAACACACAGCCCTGATGAGGTGAAAAGGTCAGGGCCAGGTGTTCACGTCACATGCCGTACGCACGGTTTTAATTAGCCTCCCGCTCCTTTAAATGGCTTTGTCGTCTCGGAAAGCGTGTGATGCTGTCGCCGCGGCGACGCTGAGACGTGTCATCAGCCTCCAACAGCATGCTGAAGGACCAGGCAGCGAGAGCAGATGACGGAGAGGAACGCTGTGTTCCTTTGCGTTTGCCTTTCCCGTCACCATGTGCGAGGATGTGAGTGGTAAAGCTTACAGGCTCAGATTTTGTTGATATTTATGTGGATGTGGATCCAAGAAAGTGAAGATATGGAGTGTAAAAGCTCAGAATCTGTGGCACACCTCCTCTCATCGCTGGCTATGCCACACTACCAGTGGGTAGGTTGTTGACTCAAAGACGGAATCTTTTTCTTTCTTTATTTTTTTTCTCCATGATTCACCGACTCTACTTATTTTATTTGGTGTTCATTACACTGAAATCATTTATAGTATGTGTACTTTTTCATTTTAAACCAACTCATCGTGTGATTTTTTTTTTTTTTTCTCATCTTAAATGCTGGGCTAAAAATCTAGATTTTATACTGGATGATTTTAAGGTTGCAGGATGCTATAATGTGTAATATGGCTTAAGGAAATAATGAACACTTTTTTGTCAAGATTCCATGCACGCACACTCCTTCACACCTAGGGGTTGTTTAAATTATCCAGTGCACCTACTGACGTGAAGGAAACACGAGAGAACCTGCAGGAAACGCAAAGGAAAACATACAGACAGTAACCTGAGATTAGCATCGAACCGAGATAACCATTCTGCAGCCTAACTCCTCTCTTGCGGTTTTCCGTAGCTGTCTGGTGGCTGCGAGCTGACGGTGGTCATCCACGACTTCATGGCCAGTAACGGCTCAGAGCTGAGCGTGAGGCGAGGTCAGACCGTCGAGGTCCTGGAGAGGTCTCAGGACAAACCCGATTGGTGCCTGGTGCGCACCACTGACCGCTCGCCCGCCCAGGAAGGCTTGGTGCCCGGTGCCATGCTCTGCATTGCCCACTCTCGCAGCAGCATAGAGATGGAGGGGATCTTCAACCATAAAGGTAAGATGGATGGAATTAAAAAAAATTTTTTTTTTTTAAACTGGGGTCAAGTCAGAGTTTTTATTGTATATCTTTGCTAACTGGAAAGCGTTTGATTTCGTTCCAACCAAGCAGAAAAACAAGTGGTGTATTTAGTCTCTGATTTCTGCATGGATGGTTAGAATGAAACCCTTCAGTCACACCGGCCCTACCTGTATGTCGAGAACAATGGACACCCCCTTTGCTTTATTAAACGACATGAAACCATTTGTGCTGTTTGATGTTCCAGTCTTTTGACCCCATAATGGCTTGGGTGAAGTCCAGTCTTGAAAAAAAAGTATTCCATAATTCCCAAGCCTGAGGGGCTGTCTGCACAGACAGGTCCTCACTGGTGGAGGAGGATTCCAGCTGTTTCACTGATGACTCAGGCTGCCAACCTTTAGTAGTCTAATGACTCTCTACATTCAGTGTAGGCTTAAAAGCAGGTTTATGGAATTTTGGTTATCTGTCTTCTATGATCTATGATTTGCATATTTGCTTGTTGGTTGGTCGATGAAGCGGTAGACCTAATTAGGTATTTTGTCCTATAACATATGATGAATTAAGACTAATTCAGTTTCAAGTCTTGTAATAATAATACTATCATCTGTGTAGTCGGGAATTGGTTTGCTGGCAGTGGCAGTGTTAAAAAAAAAAAAAAAAACTAATAAAAAAAAAAAAAAAGATTTCCAAATGAACTATCAGTCAATCCAGATTCATATGTTGATTAGCTTATCTCGCATTCTTATCTCCAGGGGGAAAAAAAGCCTCCTGCGCAAAATGGGTTTACATGATTGGAAAAATCACACGACATCAGCAGTACCCGGTATTTTTGGTCTATGGTATCATACTGAGAACCGAAGGGGGGAAAAAAATCATATCATAAAAGTAAAAAAAATGGCTATGAATACAGATCTTCAATGTGTATCCTGTATATAAATTCTGTCCTTGCAAGTTCATGCTTAATAAGCACTTCTGTCCACACTTTGCAGTAGGATTCCAGCACCGTACTGTCATGCCGGTGAGTCAGTACATGGTGTAAAATACTCTGCCTGCTCAGACTTTTCAGACAAAGAGAAAGTCAGGTGCGTTAATTGGTAGTCTTTCCAGGCTTAGACGTGTGGGGTCAGCTCTAAAGGGATGACTGCACTGCCATTGTGACGAAGCTGTTGCGAGTGAGGGTTTCCTATTCACTGTCGCACACAATGCGGGAAAGAATCAAGCTCTGACTAAGACCTTTTTCTTCCCTTTATAGTACTTTCCTAGCAGAGCTTGTTGTTTCTCTCTCTCTCTCTCTCTCATTTATTATCCAGGCGTTCTAGATCTAGATAGATCATTAATTCGGGGTCTGTTTATAGTTCACATTTTCAGAGATAATCGAATAATTAGAATATTTTAGAATGATTTAAAGACAGGATCATAGTAGCCTTTGGGTAGCAATTCTGCCATTGCCTAATTTTCTGCTACTTATTAGATATCTGCTTTTAGAGTTTAGTTTGTATTTCATATTATACAGTAAAGAGACGGCACATGTCAGCTTAAAGTGTTTACATACTGCATATATTCTTTCTCGGCCAGCTTTCTTTTGCTCTCATGATTCCTCTCTGGGCAATGACAAATTATTTATTCACTTATGCTTTGAAATTAGATGAAAGTATGACATAATTAAATAAAATGCATATTTATACACTGTATAGAGCATAGGACCAATAATGATCCATTTAACCATGGTATAGGGACCATGGTATAGTACCAGTACACACCATGGTGCTTATTTCCTGATATAGTACTTGCAGCACACTACGGTACATGTTTCTACCACGGTACATACTTTGTTACAACAGTTTATGTACTATAGTATGAGTATGGTACCCGGCTCAACCATGTGAACCATGTGATGATAATATTAAGCTAGTATGGTACCATTTTGAAACTCCTATTATTACGTAGAGTATGTACTATACCATTCCAGTTGTATGTACTAACATATCTAATATGGTACAGTTTCATACGAACATACCACATGCTGAAATTTGGTAACCACTGTGGTACTGTAAGTACCATTTTATTCACACACCACTGTGCCTGGTACTATGGAGCCTACTGTACCATGGAAATGTCTGGAGCACCACAGTAATTTGGTCTATTATGGTACTATACTGTACGTACTATAGTTTGCCACCGAAAAATTTGGCGCACATCATAGTAAAATCTCTTGTGAGGATACACCTACAAACCACCGGTCTAACACTGGAGTTCCTTCGTTATATAATCTGACATGGAGAACATGGAGATGTCATTGACGTAACTGGGGGAAAGCTAATGGAAAGACCCAGTACCTGGTAACAGCAAGAAAAAAAGTAGGTCCTGTATGAAGGTAATAAGAGACAGATTCAAGCCGTATGAAATGAATTTGGTGTCACAGAAAGCTTACAGTATTGCAGGATTTCAAAAAAGTGAAGAACCACGTAATCAGTGGACTCCTGCCGGATCTTGACCTTGTGCGGAGTGGAAGAATTGTCGACTCTGTTGCCTAGTTCATTTTTCATACCCTGACATTTTTTCTCATTTACAAATATGACAGCAATGATGGACTTGTATGGAATGTCCAGTGTTCATCGGCGTTGCAAGTTGTCCGTGACTCGCCTGCTTAATTAACAACCACCTTACAGCCTTGAAAGTATACAAGGCGTTTCAGAGTGCGATTTTATCTTCGTTTGTACTGCATCACCCTGCCTTCTGCTACTGAATCAGAAAAATGGGGTTTTCAAATTTCAAGTTCTCATTTTGTCAATTGAAAGACTATACTGGATACCTCCTGACTGCGGTCGTGGGAAGGGTCATAGATCGTGCTCTCTTAGCAAGTTACAGTAAGTATTTATAGAATGTGTAAAAAGAGACAGTGCTGGAACGCTCTGGAACGTCGCATCGAGTTTTCGGACAACTGGAGCGCAGTGGCGTATGATTCATGCTCGCCGCTCTGTGGAACCAAAGTCGCGTTCTTCCCTGAATGTTGATTGGTGCTGGAAGGAGTGGCAAAGGAGCCTTGTGTGTGTTCATTGAGCAACAGGAAGAAGCCCTACTGGCCACAGCCCAGGCACAGGAACCAGCCAAACACACCCTTCAACAGGGGAAGCTTTGTGCTCCTCACTATGCCATTACTATATTCCCGTGCCATCACTCGTCAGAGAGCCACTTGTCTGTGGAGGTGAAATGCTCCCGTGACCTGATATTACCCAAATTTACCGGTCTAATTCTATCTAGTTTAATACTTGGTTACCTACCACCACTCTAAGAAAGAGCCATCAATAAGTCTTCAACAGGTTTGAAAATGGTTAGATGGTAATTTTCCAAAAACAAGTGGTGTCAAAAGGGTTTATTGGCTTCAGGTCATTTGGGATTCTTCACTCATTGCTACAGTGATATGGAAGACACTTACAAAATTCACTCTACTGTTTTTTTTGTTGTTGTTGTTGTTGTTGTTGTTGTTGTTGTTTTTTACCAGCTACAGCAGTAGTTGGCATCATCAACTATCTGAACTTTGATCTAGAACTTTACAAGTCCTGGTCGATTAGAAGCGATTAGAACCAAAGTGGATGGAACTGTGCTTAACTTAAAGTCAGTCTTTTCTCTCTCAGCCTGCTAGCATACTGTTGAAACCGATGACAAACCTATTTCTCTAGCTAAATTGTGGAAATGCCTACCACCATTGTTTTACACTGGCTTCTATGAATATATTCTCAGACCTTCAAGAAAGAAAGAAAGAAAAAAGGCAAATGAACCATCCTTCGAAAGTTCTGCTAGCCTACAGTGGTTATCTGGACAATCTCAACCTTAATCAAAGCCTACTGGATCTGGGATGTTATGGCTAGATACCTAAATGTCACTTTTGAAGGCAACCATTTAGAGGAAAATGCTGGCATGGGAAGAAGCATCACTGCAAATTTTGGAGGAAAATTCGGAAAGCAGATTTGATTTAAGAATGCATTGCTTCAGTAGAAGATGTCTCGTTCTTTCCCTTTCTCCTCCTCCTCGTCTTCTTTCTCTTCAGCAACCACCTCTTTCACTCTCCCTCCCTCCCTCCCTCCCTCTCTCTCTCTCCCTCCCTTCATCTCTTAACTCAGCACAACCCTTTACTTTGCTCTCGCATTCCCATTCCTTCCTCCGTCCGTTATGTTCAGTCTGCAGTTAAGTCATTCAGTATACACCGTGCTCCCGAACCTTCTTCGAGCATGGCACACAGCCTGAGCTCACTTTTATCCTTAAGTCCTATGTATCATCTTAAATCAGCAAGTGGACACACAGAAAATTGCAAGGTCTGGCTTCTGGATTTGGGTATGTACCGTGGACTTGACTGCTCAACCTCTTTATATGTGTAACATTACCTTAGTGTGAAGTTACTTCTTGCTTTTTTTAACCATTGGTCTGTTTACTGACGATCTGGACGTTATACTGTAATATACGAACCTGCTTTAATTGGGGTTTTCGTTCAGAAGTCATTAATTTATCGGTTTGGATATACACTCTTTTCCATTTGCCCCATCTAAGCCAGCCCCGTTCTCGCCTTTATTATTGTTGTGCGTTGTATGTCGTTTGACTTGATATACCTCCAGGGGGTCTATGGTACATTCCTCGCATTGCTCTCTACATCTCTGTTTGTAGAGTACACTAAGTCCGGCAGGCGTTTTCAGACAAGCCAGTGTTTCGGACTGTAATTGGAAGTTCATTCATTTGACAGCTTGCTTTTTATATCTGAAGGAGACATGAAAAAAAACAAGAAAATAAATCAGTGTCACGGGTGCTGGTTTATTTGCAGCGCATGGATTAAGTAACTGGGTCATCTCTGTTGATGCAGCATGGATTGCTCTTCTGCTTTTTGCAAACGGAACATCCCGGTATTGAAACGGTTGAGCTCGAAACAGTCGGTGCAGAAGGGGTGTTTTTATGAAAGGCCTATAAAGGACATGAAGCAGAAATCTGTATTTAACTGACGGACCGCTAGATCTTAAGGACCTGACCTTCTTTCACACCCCACAGGCAAAGAATGTGCCATGACTATTCACTCCGTCATAAATTGAGGTGGAAGAGGCAGGACGAGTCCCTGTGTCATGTTAACATGAAGCTTTAAACCAGGGGCTTCAAAGGAGGTCAGTCCTCATCAAAGGACGGTGCCGGAGAAACACACATACCTTCGCCCAATTAGCTGCTTTTGTCAAACACAACGTAGCTTATAGATCCGTCCTCGGTCGTGTATGAGCGTTTGGCTGAATCGACAGATCTTTAAAACACTAATGGGCTTTACCGTCAAAGTGTTCGAGACAAAACAGATAATAAGTCTAGAGTCGCGTGGATGTGGCAAAAACAAAACAAAAAAACACTTTGACACCTGTGCCTGAAGAAAACATAACGGCATTTCAGTCAAAATAACATGAAAAATGTGTGCGTCTAGGGCACTTTTTTTACTCGTCTTTGCCTGAAAGAAATGTGCAAACAAACATAGCAACAAAAAGGTTGCCTGAAGATGTTTACAAGCTATGATGTCTATATGTTTAATTGGACAAACCGTAGCAAAACAAATATAAGCCTAATCCACTCTGATGACAGTGAGGCTCATGTTTAAAAGCCCTGAGTGTCTTTTATCTCCGGTGATGTGACATGACTGATTTAGATGATGCCGGTAATTAAAAGTGGAACTCCTTTCCTGTTGAGGTTCTGGAGATACATGCAAAAGAGGATGTAAATATGTAGTATTACAGGATAGTTTTTCATAAACTATCCTGGTTACTAAGACTATGTAGCTTCGTCTATAATAATGAAACCTTTGGTAAATAGCCATACTGACGCGTGATACTGGGAAAATGATGACTTCCTTATGTAACCACTCACTCACTCACTCACTCGCCGTCTGTACCGCTTTATCCTGTATACTGGGTTGTAGGCGGCTTAGAGCCTATTCCAGGAGGGAACAAGGTGGGGTACACGCTGGACCTTCACAGGTCACGCTTATGTAAACACCATAGCTAATACTTTTTATAAAATAAAAATCCCCAACTGGATTTGGGGAAATTTAAGGACTTTAGGACTCAGGATCACTTCCAAAAACAACTGACCCCAAAGTCTGGTTTCTTTTCGATCTTGGAGAATACATGTCCGTTGGAAAAAGGGGGTCTCGAGCATGGTAGTGTATGGCTTACAATCAAATGAATCAAATATGAAAGCTAGTCGTACCTGAACATGCGTACTGGTACAGCCAAGTACCCTAGTGGAAGTAGAGACTTCGTAGGTAAAATATTAATCCAGTAAAAATAGAAGTTCTCCATTTAAATTTTCACGCATGTGAAAGTACAAATTCCTTACACTCAAATGTACAGTATGTACTGTACAGGTAAGTATTGAAAGTAGGGAGCAAGTATTAGCTCACTGTAGCCATAAAGTTATAGAAAAAGTATGTAAATCTCTCATTCTCTTTCCGGGTCCTAGAAAAGACTCAAACTCACATTTTCCTTCCTTTCTTTTTCTTTCTTTCTTTTTTTTTTTTTTTGAACGCTAAAACCATTCATAAAATATTTATTTATTTTAATTAGTTACGTCCGATAAATGTCCACGTTCCAATTGTCACCCATCTTGTTGGGCACAAGTCCCCCCATCAACTACAGCTACTGAACAGGGAGGCCAACATGTACTTCTACAAGGCACGCGAAGCCACAGACCCCATCCGTTAGGTAGCAGCTCAGAGATCATGATCATCTGCTATGTTTGATATGTTTGCCATACCTCCCCCTTCATGAGTGAGCATGGATACACCGAATGCATTTCTATTCCACCACTCTGGAGTTGACCTGGACATTTGATCTACATCAAGTTGTAAGTTGTCATCAAGTGCTGGTTTCAACTTGGTCACTGTGTGCAGCCGTCTTGGCTCTTGATTTCACACACGTTCTACATGATTGGGCGTGTCAGGACGGGAAGGCACATGATCTTGACCCATCAATTATGAATAATAGCCTGTAGGTGGCACTGTCACCTCTGTCTGAAGAATAGCTGAGTAGAAAGTAAAAGTTACCAATATTGTAAACGAAAAGTCGAATGAATGAAATACAAATAAGAAGAATACACCACTGGGTCTAAAGAGAAGAAACACAAATTGGTGTCTTCCCATTGGAACTGGGGGAAATTTTCAAGACTGTTTTTTCGTATTAAGTCTTTTGATGATGAGCTACGAATGTATCGATACCATTTTAGTTTTTTTTTAATGAAGGAAAAGTTGTGTGTTAACAATTTTTTTTTTTATGTTACAAAACATTTTATTTAATTTATGTTATGATGTTAGCTAGTTCATTTTAGATTACGTGCATGAGCTAGCTATGTTAGTTACCTTGGATCGAGTTCGTAAGCAGCTTTAAACTAAACACGTGTTTGTTTTTCACTGCTTCGGAATCACTCGTTGTCGGCCGCTTCTAGTGTCAAGAACAACTTGCTGGGTAAACTTGCTGTTATTGCCATTGAACAAACATGGTCTGATTTAACCCAGTCATTGTGTTGCTGTATTTTTATTTATTTATTTATTTATTTACTTAAAAAAAAAAAAAAAAAAAAAGATTTTTCTGTTAGCAAAAACCAACATTTCTTATTAGGGTTGTTATAATGGCTTTTATAATTTTGATTGCAAGCATTAATTGTTAAATATACTGTATATAACATCCATATCATTTGTTAGCATGACAACTACAGTATGGGACAAGAGTAGTCCCAGTTTCACATTGTATTAGATTTTTTTTCTTCTTCAGTAAAGCATTCCTATTAATAAATTATCATGGTTTTAGTTCATTATATAATATTGGTAACTTTTACTTCATATTGAGCTATTCTTCAGACATACAGTACATTGTACTGGAATATATTTCTACTGAAAGCAGTTGGAAACCGATACAGGAGCGGCGACACCTTATGTGTTCCTAGGTATGAGTAATTAATTTGTGAACAGTTTGGAAACACATTCCTCAATCTGGCAACCTTGATTTCTGCATAAACACCTCTCTTTTTTTTTTAGCAAGTGTGCTCTTGCTTTACACTTATTCTTTTAATATAATAATAATAATATATTATATATAATTTATTTTCTGTCATAAAGTGATATCACAAAAAAATACAAACAAGTAGGTATTCCAGGGTTTTTCTCCTGCTTTAGAGAGATGCTTGTTTAGTTGGCATTGACTGATGGAGGAAGACCTCATTAAAAAATATGAATAGAGGGTTTTGTTTCTCAGGTCATTGCATATGCAGTACCTTTGGCTGCGAGTGAATGATGTCCTTTCTCTTACATGCTTTGATCCTGTGAAGTTCATACACACACACACACACACACACACACACACACACACTTGCATGCATGAACATAAGTACATGTAACATTCGCCTCACTTGGACCTGGCTTGTGTTATTTGTGTTGTGTTATTTTGGCTGATGTTCTGTGTGTGTGAAAAAGTTCAAAGGTCACTGTTACAGGGGTCAAAGCGACCCAAGCGTTTCAAATCACAGAGCACAACAGCTGAAAGCATATCATCACGCTGGCGTCTCTGTTTACGGGCCTTGACTCGAAGTCTCAGGTGGTGTTCAAAGTAAGATATAATAATAATAATAATAATAATAATAATAATAATTATTATTATTATTATTAGATGTATGGGAACACACCATGCAGATGCAGTTCTCCACATGACCTCATTCAAGGTCTTTATGGGCTAAATACTATATATTCAGGAACAATATCCCTAAAAGTTAATTATAAAAAAATATACAATTTTATAATTGTAATACTAGAACTTATAGTCATTGTTATCATGTACACTGCCCAGCAAAAAAAAAAAAAAAAAAAAAGTCACTACTTAGATTTAAGTAAGAAAAGAATTAGGTTCTAGGTAAGAACTTTTCATTGGATGACTACTGCAGTGATTAATATGTGTCGGCTGGAACCAAGTTATTATATAACCCTGACTGATGCAGTAACTTCTCATTTCTTAAACAACCATGTCAAAAGAAATATCCTTTGGTCATGGTCTGTTTCAGAAGGGCCAAATTATTGTCCCGCATCAAGCAAAGGAAACAACTAAGGAGCTTGTTGAACCTACTAAAATTATTTTGCATTATTGAAACCTGGAAGGATTGTGGTCAACCATCATCTTTGAGGAAAAAAATGTGGGTGGAAAAATATCCTGATTTAGGCAGAATGAAGAGCGTTTCCAATGCATACAATGTAAAGAAAACTTAAGGAACTGGGACTAAACTGCTGTGTAGCTTTAAGAAAACCGTTTATTATTAGTGAGGCTAATCAATTCAATTTGCTAGAGAAAATAAAGAATGGACTGTGGAGCACTGGAAAAATGTCCATGTGGTCTGATGAGTCCAGATGAAACCTGTTCCGTGCCTCATGGTAAGAAGAGAGTGATGCACCTATCATGCATAGTGCCAGCTGTACAAGCCTGTGTGGGGCAGTGTTATGATCTGGGGTTGCTTAAGCTGGTCAGGACTAGGTTCAGCAACGTTATGTGCCCAAGTCAGTTAACGACCTGAATATACTGAATGGCCAGATTTTTCCATCAATGGATTTTTTCCCTCACTGATGGCATGGACATAATCTAAGAGGCCTGAAACCATAAGGCTCAAGTTATGAAACAGTGGTTCAGCGAGAAAGGGCATAATTTTCACGCATGGATTGGCCACCACATAGTCCAGACCTTAACCGCATTGTGAATATTTGCGATGTTCTGGAGAAAGCTTTGTTGGTCCAACTCTCCCATCATAATTGTAAGATCTAGAGAAATGTGACTCTCTAGATGAAAAGAAATGTTGTATCTTATCAAAACCATGCCACGGCCATACGCAAAGCAAAAGGCAGTACAATGAAATATTAGTGTGTGCGACATTTCGTAGCTGTTGGCTGAGCAGTGTACTGTATTATGTATTTTGGAAATGCTTTGTGAATTAGTTGGTAATATCAATTTGTAATAATTGTTTATGTAGTCTTCTTCGGTTGTAGCATACTCGCTTTAGGATATGTGCATTCTGAGGTGCTTTTCTGCTCACCATGGTTATAAAGAGTAATTACCGCTCATTGAATGCCGTTCAGGGTGGCACGGTATTGTAGTGGTTAGCATGACGTCTTGCACATCCTTGCTCCGGGTTCGATTCCCGGCCAGGCTCGGTTCCCGTCTCTGTGTGCATGGAGTTTGCATGTTCTCTCCGTGCTTGGTGGGTTTTCTCCGGGTACTCCGGTTTCCTCCCACAGTCCAAGGACCTGCAGATTAGGCTGATTGGCGTTCCCAAATTGCCCATAGTGTGTGAATGTATGTATGTGTGTGTACCCCGCCTCGTGCCCTAAGTCTCCCGTGATAGGCTTCAGGTCCCCACGACCCAGAATACAGGATAAAGCAGTATAGGCCATGAGGGAGTAAGTGAGTGAATGCAATTTAGTTCAATTCATCATTCAGTATAAACTCTAGTCTGTTGTGCAGATATATAACACACGGGCATGTGGGCCTCGTTTTGAGAAACCATGCACGCTTCACACTCCAAGTCCCTGTTACCAAGCAGCCCCAAAAATAAAACTCCCAATTAGCAGCTTCCAAAATGCAGGTTTATTTAAGACTTGTCAGGTTAGCGGAGATCAGAGAGATCGATACGAAACAGAACATCTTACACAAGTTTTACATAAGGCTCGGCTTGTTTCAGCTCAAAGGCCGCAGAGCAGAATTTAATAAATAAATAAATAAATAAATAAATAAATACATAAATAAAAAGTCTTCTCCCTTCTGAGAAGAGGTAGAAATAGAAAATGGCGCAGTCGACTAAAAATAGCGAGACCCTGGCGTGAAGTGTGTAGTGTGGAAACCAGTTGGGGTATTTCATTTCATATATCCTCATGAGGTTGGAATTAATATTGATTTAGTTTCACTTCTCGCTTGCTTTAATCTACTGTACGTTTACAATTTGCACTCATATGCTAGCTTCATTGCATAAATATAGTACTAGACTGTAGTACTGTAATGTAACCTGACTGTAATCTTACTCCAGTAGCACCACCTGGCAAGGAAAAAACCCCCGAGAAGTCATTAGTTATAAAGGTTTGCTCTCTGATATGCGAGTAACTTTATCCACTGTATAATGAATGAGACTTGGGTCTAGTTTTTATTAAGGTTATGAGAAAAAAAGTTAGACAAGTAAGGCGATTGAAGTTATAACAGAGGTCAAAAAACGTAATCACGAAATGTATTATGTAATTATGTTGCATTCTAACCATGACAACAATCGGAAATAACAATTTAGGCTCCATCAGAGATTGCAGGAATATTTCAGCATTTTCACCCCCTCATAATTTTTTTCCAGACACCCTCTCCGTGTCTAGTAATGAAGGTGGAATATCAGGCAGCGCCACCCTGCAGCCAGGCCACCTGCACGGCTCACCAGGTGGCAAGCGTCCAGGAAATACCCTGCGCAAATGGCTGACGAGCCCAGTGCGGCGTCTGAGCAGCGGTAAAGCAGACGGACATGCCAAGAAACTCGCTCACAAGCACAAGAAGCACCGCAAGAGCGGCGAATCACAGAGGGACTCGGACGATAACGCGGCGACGCCACAAGACGAGACTGTCGAGGAGGTAGAAATTTTATTTATTTATTTATTTATTTTAAGTGTACACATGATTCATGATGAATAATCCGGTAATACAGATATTCTACAGCAAGGAATATTAAGCAGAATTAATTTTGTATCACTACAGAGGATGAGGTATGAAGGCCTGAGCAGCGGCACACTTTCCAAATCATCCTCTTCGGGCATGCAGAGCTGCGGAGAGGAAGAGGGTGAGGAGGGCGCAGATGCCGTGCCCCTGCCTCCACCCATGGCCATCCAGCAGCACAGCCTCCTTCAGCAGGACTCACAGGATGAAAAGGTAGCAGTCCATCCTTCCCTATATACCAAGTGCATCATGTAGAAATCTGAATGAGGTACTGCTTATAGTAAGTAGGTTTATTTTGGACATGGTTGCTAAAAATGCATGACTCGTCAATCTAATACTGCTCATTTTTTTCTCTTGTTCATGAATGTGGTTTTACCCTCCACCCGCCCACTTTCAGCATTATGTTGATTTTTGTACCGTGTCCGTTTTGTCCCAGTTCCCGTACCTCTCCATGTAGCTTCTTTTGATAGTCTGATAGTCGTTTTTTCTTTGACTTTCCTTTTTTAAATTCCTTAAATATAACTTCCTTTGTTTAACTTAAATCCCTGACTTTTACATTATTCCCTTTTTTGAATATTTGAATACTCCATCACTCCTTGACTCAAGTTTTGATCAATCAGACCTGGTCCCGGCCAAACCTAAACCTTGGTACGTAGTGCCCAGAATGCCCTCTTCCCTTTAATAGAGTACATACCACGACATGCACCAAGGAGTCATGTGTGCAACAAGTACTCTTAGTTCCATGATCCGAAAACCCTTTTTTGAACCAAGCTCCACCCCTAGCCTGGTAATTGACACCCTTTTGGCAAGAAAATCCCGGGAGGAGCCACAGCCTGTACTTTATTTCGACAGGATCCTTGAACTGCAACGGTGAGAATTTGTTCCAGTATGCATTTGAGAACTGCCGAGAATTACAAGCTGCGTAACTTTGGAAGGTTTTTTGTTCGTGAACATGTGGCCAGTAATTAAGGCTGGGTGTTTTGCTGCTTTGTAACGTTAGTTTCAGGTGTTTCAGAAGAAGCATGTTAGTCATCACTCTCCCTGGGTTGTACAGTAGCTGTCACATGACAAAGGGATGAGGATTAGCAAATTATCGTTCTCATCGTCACACCAGTTGTTCCTGGGAAAGGGTCAGGATCCACCACAACCTTGACCGTGATAAATTTGGCCTACTTAGGAATCAGTGATTGTTTTTGTCTTTGGCAGTAGATAGAACAAACTGCCACGTCAATCTGTCAAGATAGGAAGTGTTTCTCCACCAGAAATGTGATATACTGTAGTAGATGCTGAAATCTTGATCGAGACAATAATTGACAGCAGCATTTGCTAAGTAGTACTTGGCAGGGCAAGAAAATAATCCAGTGCTTGGAATGGGTCAAGTGCAGAAACTTATAGTCACCTCTGTACCCTCAGGCTTCTCGTCTCTCTGGGCGGCCCAGCAGTTCAGAAACCCCAAGTGCTGCTGAACTTGTCAGTGCCATTGAGGAACTCGTCAAGAGCAAGATGGTATGTTGTGATTCTTGTCGTCCTGTCTGCTCACTATTTTTTATTTATTTATTTGTCTAGATAAACATACCTTTACCTTTCTTTAACCTCAATTATATTTTCCTGCTTTTCAGAGTCTAGATGATCGGCCAAGATCCCTTTCAGTCGAGAACGTAGACAGCAACAGTCCCTCCTGTAACCCCTCAGATAACTCCCTGCTCTCTTCTTCCTCACCTGCTGAGGAGATGGATGAACGCAAGACAGACATCCTCAAAAAGCGCCAGTAAGCACCTACCTGCCAGGCTTGGAGCTGGAGCTGGACCTGATCAGAATCCTACTGTAGGATGAACCTTAATGAGTAATCCTAACCCAAAACCCATGAGTTCCTAACAAAGAACAACAATCTAAATGTTTTGTTTCAGCCCCCTAGAGGAGCTCGATCAGTTCAGACTCCAACCCAGAGTATTTTGGTTCTGCACCAAGTGAACTTGGTTCATTTTGGGATAGTTCTGTGTGTTTATGTGACTCTGCAACCTCTCTTGGCCAGCAAGACTGTGGCTTAAGTTGCTTTTTTTCCCTTTGGTTTAATGTCTTGGTTAAAATACAGCAAGCTTGCTACAAAATTGTTGGGTTTGTGGCCCAAATAAGTCTGTTGCTTTTTCCTGGCTAGCCTCTTCATCATGACTTTGCTTAATTTTCAGACGTTCTTTTCTAACCTTGCCGCTATCTCTTTGCAGCTATGTACTTTTGGAGCTGGTGGAGACCGAGCGGGATTATGTCCGGGACCTGGGTGCAGTGGTGGAGGTAAGAATGAGGTCAAACCACAGGATTGTGGTGTCTAGAATTCGCTCGCGAGGTCATCTGGTGCCGGTTAGCACTGGAACAGTATAGAACGCTGTGTGTAGCAGGATGCATGTAATTATACAGTAAGCTGTTTGGATGAGTCCGATGACTCACTCTTTTCACGCCTCACAGACACGTTCGTCGTTGGAGAATATGAATGTCACAGTATCGCTCTCACACAGCCGTTCACATCTTGTGTGGCTTGGAGCAGGAAGTGAACTGGTTGTGGGTGGTTCCACCTCCTCAGATTTTGTACCATCACATGTTTGACGTCCATGCCATTGTCTCCCTGGTAACGACGTCCTTGGACTCTCCGTGTCTTTGTAGGGCTACATGAGCCGGATGAAGGAGGAGGGGGTTCCGGATGACATGAAGGGCAAAGACAAGATTGTGTTCGGAAACATTCACCAGATCTACGACTGGCACAAAGAGTAAGGGGTCCAACACGCCGGAACACAGAACAGTAAAGGGCTTTCCCGCCACCTGTGTGTTTTACATGTTTAAATGTGCATGGACGGAATCCGCAGCGGAAGCTCAAATAATAGATACTTCACATCCTAGTCGCCATGACTACAGTGGAAACAGCACATGCTTTTATTTTCAGGCAAACTATACGGATTGTTTAGATTTTGACTCAGAATATTAAACTATGATGGGTTTGCATCATCAGAATGTTTGTTTTTGGGCCAAATTCTGTTCATACATTTTAACTATGTTGAGCAAAAAACTGTGGGGATGTGCGTCTACATTTCAGGCCACGGTATTAACATAATTTAATTCAAAATGTAGGTCAAAAATAGGCTCAATGGGTATTATCATGTTTTAAATTCGATACTAATAAAATTTAATTCTACATTTGTACTGTAATTTTAGTACTGTGATTATGAATTCGTTTAAGTACAATGTTACACTTGATTTTATCCGCTACTACGTGCAGCTCTGAAGGAGCTGCGGCTCATTAATCCTTGAGAGAATGGACTAAGGTCTGACGCGTCTGTCTATAGTTATATAGCGCCACTCAGTGGTAAAAGCCAGCAAACGCATACCGTCGGCGTGAGGTGCGACGACAAAACTAGAATACCGCTCGTCACACATCTGTATCCAGGACTTTGTCTTGGGTCAAATTATACAGCTCCCCACAAGAATTTAACCCAAAATATTAAACATGATAACTATCTTGTATATTGATTACCATTGTTAAAATGTAGCCACAAAACACAATAATGTAGGTTAGACCCTAATCAGATATTGATTTTGGCCCAATTTATGCTCTTTTCCTCAGTTTTTACATTCTAATGATGTTAATTATAAACAATATAGGACTACACTTATGTTTGGACTATAGGAATAACTTCCGTACAAAATTTTCCTAATAGTATAACTATACATATTTTAAATATATTATATATTTACCTGTAGTAATCAATGCCTAGTTTGAATTTTCAGAAGATCTTCAGCAAATCTTCAGCAAACGCAATCTGGTCCTGTATTTTTAAATCTGATTGGTTTGGTCCAAAATGTAATCTGCATGATTTGAACATGATGTAGCAACATGATATTAAAAAAAAATATATGAATATAAAAGTGTGGCTGCAGAATTTGGTTCAATTTACAGTATATAGCATGTCAAGTCTCAACAGAGCCTGGCTTAAAAACTGTAAATATGGTTTTGCCCCAAATTTTCAAACCTATTCAGGCTACATGGTTTGGTCCAAAATCTTCCAAACTCTTAACCGAGCCTGGACAAAAAATTGTGAGTACATAGTTTGGGCACAAAATATAAAAACTTGGAAAAGATGCATGATTTTCAAACTTTAATTTGAAACTTTCTTAAAAAAGCGAGAACAGTGGAACCTTGGATTACGAGCAAAAATCACTCCAGAAGAGGGCTGCTATATAAGACGACTCTTACACACCAGTTTACCGATAGAGAGTTTCACTCAACCAAACATGCGCATGCACACAGACATATAGACACACAGACACTAGTTTTCAGAAAATGGGCGGGAGGTGGCTGCTGGGTAGGGTGAATTTCACACACAGCCACTCTATTTATCGAATAGAGACTCTCCCTCGCGCAGTGGTGTGTGTGTGTATGTGTGAAGTTGTCCTACAAACACCATAAAAGATGCTTTACACGCACACATGTGGTCACAGTGTTATAGTTGTGCACGGCTGTTGACCATACGATTGACGCACGCGCACTGAGACCGAGCATGGGGAACGATTACCCACAATTCCGCAGCGTGAGAAAGAGATTAACCACTAACTCAGTTGTGATCACATCATGCTTGGCGTCAAAACAAGAAGTGCACGCATGCCACATGATACTCGTTCATACTTGCTACTTGTAAGTCAAAATTCATTAAAGAAAAACCCGGGTTTCGCGCAATCCGAGGTTCTATTTTACATGCTTTGGCCCAAAATATGAAAACCTGATAAGGCTATTTGTTTGGGTTATAATTTAGAACCATATCAGGTATGATTAAAATCAATAAATTATCACTCAATATATATGTTGGTGTGGTGGTTAGCACTGCCGGCTTGCGCCGCCAGGGTCCGGGTTCGATCCCCGGCCAGGCTCGATTCCCGTCTCTGTGTGCATGGAGTTTGCATGTTCTCCCCGTGCTTGGTGGGTTTCCTCCGGGTACTCCGGTTTCCTCCCACAGTCCAAAGACATGTGGGTTAGGCTAATTGGCGTTCCCAAATTGCCCGTAGTGTGTGAATGAGGGAGTGTATGTGTGTGTGTCTGTGCCCTGCGATGGATTGGCACCCTGTCCAGGGTGTACCCTGCCATGTGCCCTAAGTCTCCTGTGATAGTCTGCAGGCTCCCCGTGACACTGAATACAGGATTAAGCGGTATAGATGATGAGTGAGTGCGTATACATATATATATATATAATATATATATATATATATTATATATATAGTATATGGCTATATTTATATGCCTATATACAGTAGGTTTATGATGTTTTAAGGTTGTTTAGGTCAAATTGTTTATACAGTCTTAAGCACACCTTTGGTCTCCATCTTTGTTACTTTTATTAAGTTTTACTATTATTTTATTTTTCAATAGCTTCTTTCTGGCAGAGCTGGAAAAGTGCCTGGAGGATCCGAATAGACTAGCACCGTTGTTCATCAAACAAGTATGTAGCGATCAAACAATATTCCACTTGGCCTTTGCATTTTAGTGGGTGGGACATGTTGCTGTCATAAGATCATACGAACCCTTAACTATAAACCCTTATGCTGTATTACTAAAAATGTCATATTAGTGGTGGTGTTGATGCCTGATCGATTTGTTTCTTTGTACAGGAGCGCCGGCTTCACATGTACATCGTCTACTGCCAGAACAAGCCCAAATCTGAGCACATCGTCTCCGAGTATATAGACACATACTTTGAAGTAAGAACAAAGGCTGAGCCAATAAATAGTTTATTCATGATTAGGCTCATCAGCATTTTCAGTTTTTTATTTATTTATTTATTTATTTATTTCCAGGATCTAAAGCAGCGCTTGGGCCACAGGCTGCAGATCACAGACCTGCTTATCAAACCTGTGCAGAGGATCATGAAGTACCAGCTCCTTCTGAAGGTGAGGAGTGTCGATCCGACTCGTCGATCCGAGATAATTGTCTTTTAACACCATTATGGAATGACTGACTGCACTTAGTCTATGAACACAAATATTTAAATAATTAAATTAAATGTGTGACTAATTGCTAGTTTAAAAAAAAAAAAAAAAATCTAAATTGTACATGTTCACTAGGGAAACCATTATGGATTTAAACTCTAACTTGCACAGTATCATAATACAGTTCATAGTTCAAAACTGTGTTGGTGCAATGAGATAAAACGTCAGGTTTATTTATGCTCGTTTTCTGTTCCAGGATTTTCTAAAGTTTTCCAAAAAGGCCGGCGTTGACTCAGTAGAATTAGAGGTAAAGACACAAGACTTGTATTAATTGATCATTTTTTTTGCCACCCAGGCTGCCTCACTGTTTAGTCTTTCCGTTCCTTATATAGTTCTAGGAACATTTTTGTCTTTTGTTTACAGAAAGCAGTGGAGGTCATGTGTGTTGTGCCGAAACGTTGCAACGACATGATGAACGTGGGACGTCTCCAGGGCTTTGATGTAAGACTTGCTCACTATATGGATGTTTTTTTTTAGAGACTTCTTCCCTTGTAGTATGAATATGAATTGGATGAGGAACAGGGACAAAAATCCTGGAACCACCAGCCTACCACACATTAACCATCCACATGTTCCACGGCCACTATTTACCGCTATGTAACATGTATACAGTAAAATGTATGATGTACTGTACATAGTGGGCATTTGGGTGTTATTTAGATATTTTTCTTTGTGTGTTCAGGGCAAAATTGTAGCTCAGGGCCGGCTCCTCTTGCAAGACACGTTCATGGTTTCGGATCAAGACTCCAGCCTACTGTCTCGGGCGAAGGAAAGGCGCGTCTTCCTCTTCGAGCAGATCGTCATCTTCAGTGAACCGCTGGATAAGAAGAAGGGCTTCTCTACTCCAGGCTATCTGTTCAAGAACAGCATCAAGGCAAGAATGTTAATGTTAAACTGTAATGCAGAACGTTTAGATGTTTCAAGATTTAAAACTGCTCACCTGCAAATGATTTTAAAGTGACACCTGGTCTACACCATGTTCTGTGTGGTAGGTCAGTTGGTTAAGCCTGGAAGAGAGCTCAGACGGCGACCCCTGTAGGTTCACTCTCACATCGAGGTCATCCGCAGGGGGCACTGAGCGCTTTGTCCTCCACTCCTCGAGCCCAGCTGTCTGTCATTTATGGGTACAGCAGATCAGCAGCATCCTGGAGAACCAGAGGAATTTCCTCAATGGTAATACATTTCTGTATAAGCATGATGGCGCTTCCTTATTCTTTAGCTCGATACCACAATGCAGTCTAGAGAAGTCCTACTAATACTGACGCGTACTTCATTTGTTATGTCAGATGTGTTGGTTCAAATTGTTAACTCTATCCCGCAGCACTAACGTCTCCCATCGAGTACCAGCGGAACCACGTGGGCGCGAGCACTTCCACCAGCGTCGCCGTCGGCTCCCGACCCCGTGGATCCAGAATCCCCCAACCCATGCAGCCCCACCCCCCATCAGCCTCAGGTACGTTTCCTGAGACGTTCAAGACACGCCCGCTCGACCTCCCCGTGAACGAGCAGCGCGAGGAGACTCGTTCGGTCCCTCGAGCTGCGGCGTCCCCAATGTCCCTCGCTTTGTCCAGACCTCGGTCAGGGCTCCCTTCACCACTAGTCTCACCTTCAACAAACTTCCCCAGTTCATGCCAGCCTGGCAACAAAGCCTCCTCGTCCTCTATTTGGGCTTCAGACCAGAACCTGAAGCGCAAGGAACCAGACCGCGTCAGCACATGCTCCTCCGCCAGCGAGCACTCCCTGCACAGCAACGGGGTAAGGACCGGACTTCCTCCTATCCCAGGCTTAATACCGGCTTTCTACTAACCTTTTGACTGGACGGGTTTCGAAACCAGCTCCCTCTCCAGCTCGAGCTTGTCTAACTGGAAATAGCTGCACTTCTTCAATGTCCTTCAGTGTTCTCTGCTCTTCATTCTTCTGCAATAGAAAGAGCTCAGTCTGAGCAAGCAATCTAACCCATACTAACGTTTGTTTATTTGGCTGGATCTATTCAGTCTGCTGCAGTAAACTTGGACAGTTGTGAGACGGCACAAAAAAGAAGAAGAAGCTGTTAGACTGAAGCTGCTTAATGAAGACTCGACTGACGCCTTGCTTTCGTGCCACTAAACACTTTCTCCATTCTTCTGCACAACTTGTCAGAGGTTCTGGCAACAAATGCTAACTTAAATAGGGCAACGACTACGACTACATGCTTTGCCTAACATCAATACTACATAAAAAGAGAAACATTTCGGGGTGATTCCACAATCCTGGTGCCATTCAGAAATCTGTTAAATAATGTTGATAGTTTGCACCGTTTATTTGTTGACAAAGTAACAAGGTTGAGGCTTGTAGCGAATGCAGAAAATTATGAGCCATGAGGTAGGATTTACTTCAGATCGTTTTTTGAATGTATAATGTACACTTTCAGTCAATACAGTTTGGTAAAAGCCTCGTACCTTGTACTTGCACGGTGTCCTCACAATCAGTCAGCCTCACAGTTATCACAACGATTAAAGAAGCCTGAACTAGTCTTTTCGTCTTGCCACGATCTACAAGAAATTCTCATGATGCAGTGGAAAAATGTGTTCAGGAAAGGAACAGGCTTTAGAGAATATAACAGGATTAAGTGGGACTTTTTATTAATCTATAAGGGACGACCTTTGATATAATAAGTTGTGTGTGTTTAAAATCAGTGAGATAAAAAATAAATAAATAAATAAATAAATGGCACCCCAGTTGTGGAATCAGCCCTAGCTTCAAATAATTCATACACCATTTCCCCTTTAGCTCATAAACAGCGTCAGACTCGTTTGGTGTCACAAGGCTGTATCATTACATCCGAAGCTTATTGCTATACTTTTATCATTGTTAATAAATGATAGATGGCAAACAAGGCCCTGTTGTTATACCACTTACAGCATTTGTGCATAGATTATTTGCATATAATGTAAATGATTATTATGTATTCTGTTATGCGCAATCAAAAGTCCCAGTTTGATTTGAACACCCATCGTACAAACCCTTTGACGGTAATTCAGATCATTAAAAACGACATGTGTAGGTGAAGGTTGCCAGATTTCTCATGAGCCAGTGTATTCAGGATAGAATTCCAGGAACGTCTAGACCACAAGGGTTCAAATTTATTTTAGCTATAAAATGTAGTATGATGTCACATTAAAGCAGGATGATTTAAAAGAATAATATCATGACGCATGACCGGCACTGCGACACGCATTGAAATGATACTTCTCGAAAACGGCTTCAGCCACCAAACATGTCTGCTGTTTGACTACATAGATCGAGTCAGGGGAACGTTGTATGAATTCACCCTAATTCATCCATAATTCATTTGAAATAAATGCCCTAAACCGTGTTTCCGTCCTAATTCCACGCCTGCTTGTGTATATCGTGCCGTCAGAGTGAAAGCAGCAGCAGCAGCAGTAGCGGCGTGTCCACCATGCTGGTGACGCAGGACTACGTGGCTTTAAAAGAGGATGAGATCAGCGTGCATCAGGGCGAGGCCGTGCAGATCCTGGCTTCCAACCAGCAGAGCATGTTCCTGGTGTTCCGAGCTCCCACAGAGCAGGGCCCGGCAGCCGAGGGCTGGATCCCCGCCCACGTGTTGGGCCACACCTCCATCCGTGCCCCCGACTACGCCAACAGCAACCTCAAGTACGGAAAACAGCTGACTAACAGTAACTATAACCTTAATTAGGTGAAACCTTTTAAAGAAAGACTTTCGAGTTGAGACGCTTTTTTATGTGGGTCGGTTTGGGTTCATTGAACCAGACCATTGGACCAGAATCGATTCAAACATTATAAGTTAACTGTTAAATGGTACAAAGAAAGTATGTATTCTGTGAAAATACAGTACAGCTTTTGTAGAATGCATTTGTCGAGCTGTCCAGCTTCTTCTTCTTTTGAATTTATGGACACTTGGTGCAATACTGCCACCTCCTGGACTGGAGTGTTGAGCATCAGGTTGTGAGGAAATAAACAATATCGGTTTATGCCAGAGACAGACAATAAAATAAAAACTCAACAATACAAGGTAGATATTTTCAATATTTTTAAAACTTTTTATATGGGGAAAAAAAAACTGCAAGGGCTATAGCTGCTTGAGACAAATCAGGCAGGAAGCATTTTTGCTATTGAATTAAATATGAGGGTAAGTCAAAATTTTTTCACAGAAAATAATTTATTTTAATAAATTTTTAGAAAAGGCAAATACATTATTTTAGACATAATCTCTTTGCTATTTAATACACTTTGTCCATCTGTCAACAAGCTTCATGTAGTCCATAATCTGATCAAAATGATATTGAAAAAAAAAGAAAGAAGTGAAACTGGATGTGAAAAAGGGTGAGTGTTTAGCTTGCGGCGGAGAAAGTAAAATGTAGAGAAAAGATTAAAGTAAAATTCTGCCCTAATTTTACGTCTGAAGATAAAAAGTGAACTGAGGCAGTTCGTGAAGGCATCAGTGCCACCTGTCAGTTTGCCGCACGTACCCCTCAGGAGTGTGAAACAGGGATGCGCCGTGTTAATGAAGTCATGAAGTGCTGCAAAAACTGTTGTGTACAGTCGTGGCCAAAAGTTTTGAGAATGACAGAAATATTAGTTTTCACAAAGTTTGCTGCTAAACTGCTTTTAGATCTTTGTTTCAGTTGTTTCTGTGATGTACTGAAATATAATTACAAGCACTTCATACGTTTCAAAGGCTTTTATGACATTTATGCAAAGAGTCAGTATTTGCAGTGTTGCCGCTTCTTTTTCAGGACCTCTGCAATTCGACTGGGCTGCTCTCAATCAACTTCTGGGCCAAATCCTGACTGATAGCAACCCATTCTTTCATAATTACTTCTTGGAGTTTGTCAGAATTAGTGGGTTTTTGTTTGTCCACCTGCCTCTTGAGGATTGACCACAAGTTCTCAGGAGTTTCCAGGCCATGGACCCAAAATTTCAACGTTTTGGTCCCCGAGCCACTTAGTTCTCACTTTTGCCTTATGGCACGGTGCTCCATCGTGCTGGAAAATGCATTGTTCTTCACCAAACTGTTGTTGGATTGTTGGAAGAAGTTGCTGTTGGAGGGTGTTTTGGTACCATTCTTTATTCATGGCTGTGTTTCTGGGCAAAATTGTGAGTGAGCCCACTCCCTTGGATGAGAAGCAACCCCACACATGAATGGTCTCAGGATGCTTTACTGTTGGCATGACACAGGACTGATGGTAGCGTCACCTTTTCTTCTCCGGACAAGCCTTTTTCCAGATGCCCCAAACAATCGGAAAGAGGCTTCATCCGAGAATATGACTTTGCCCCAGTCCTCAGCAGTCCATTCGCCATACTTTTTGCAGAAGATCAATCTGTCCCTGATGTTGTTTTTGGAGAGAAGTGGCTTCTTTGCTGCCCTTCTTGACACCAGGCCATCTTCCAAAAGTCTTCGCCTCACTGTGCGTGCAGATGCGCTCACACCTGCCTGCTGCCATTCCTGAGCAGCTCTGCACTGGTGGCACTCCGATCCCGCAGCTGAATCCTCTTTAGGAGGATTCTGGCGCTTGCTGGACTTTCTTGGACGCCCTGAGCCTTCTTAACAAGAATTTGAACCTCTTTCCTTGAAGTTCTTGATGATCCTATAAAGTGTTGATTTAGGTGCAATCTTAGTAGCCACAATATCCTTGCCTGTGAAGCCATTTTTATGCAACGCAATGATGGCTGCACGTGTTTCTTTGCAGGTCACCATGGTTAACAATGACAGAACAATGATTTCAAGCATCACCCTCCTTTTAACATGTCAAGTCTGCCATTCTAACCCAATCAGCCTGACATAATGATCTCCAGCCTTGTGCTCGTCAACATTCTCAAGTTTTTTTCGGGATTAAGTTAATTTTCATTGCAAAGAAGGTCATCTGATCGCTCTTCATAACATTCTGGAGTAGATGCAAATTGCTATTATCAAAACTTAAGCAGCAACTTTTCCAATTTCCAATATTTATGTAATTCTCAAAACTTTTGGCCACGACTGTACACTCAAATAATTGAAGTATATAAAATGTATGTATAAATATGAATATTTTAATGTGTACCATGGATGATGCCCACAACTTCATGAATGCAGCGTGTTTTTCATTGATTTCACTCAGTGTTACTAAAACGTCTCTCCTCTGTGCTCATCTCTGCCTGAATGCCATTTTTTCAATTCTCCTAATCAGCTCTCCGACGTTTTGATGGAAATGGGAGTGATTCTCTACTTTAAGAATTTTGGTGAATCGCTCTTATTCCTACTCGTGAAAATGGGACCAAATTGGCATCTTTTTGAGAATTTCTGGCCATTTATTAGCGATTTTCTATTGTTAGATGTCTTACGAGCCCTACATACGAGCCCTGGACTATAGGGAGGCGGCTTTAACACCTTTAAACAAAGTTTTTGCAGAATGTCGCGGTGTGGGCAGAAGTGCGCGGACGTGCATCGTCATGCAAGACCACAAGTGGAGGCGTCCATTTTTGCTCACATCACAGTCACAAATGAACTGATGTAACACGTTCACACCTGCACAGCGGTGACTGGAGAGACAGAAGCCTTGAGCAGAAAGTGCTGTTAAGACAACAGAAGTTAGTATGTAGTCCGTAGTAATAGTCAGTATGAGAATATCGGTTGGTATTTAATGTCACCAAAGTAAATTATTTAATATTTACACAGAGAAAGTTACGGGTATTCAGAGTTGGGTTATGCACATGTTTCGGTCAATATTCTGGAACTGGTCACTTTATAGAAGATTTCACTTGAGGAGAAGAAAATCATAAATAGAAAATTCTTTTTGTGTGTGTGATGCATAGAATTTTTCTTTTACTACCCAAACAACTGGTCGTAATAAGACACGCATCGACCGTTATTACAGGTTTAAAGCACTTAAATTTATGTGTTAAACCAACGTCATTTTGAAAAATGTGCAATTTGAAAAATATTTTGCGTAGTTGTTTATCTCCTGCTTTCTCATGTCCGATCCAGGAAGTCATCGTCATGGCACACAGCACTGCGCATTCGCCGTAAATCAGAAAAGAGAGAAAAAGAGGGAAGGAAAGAATGCCGGCAGGAGAATAAGGTTTCCGTAAAGGTATTAAATTTGATATTTATTTGTTTTAGGCTGCGCGTCACAGCTGTACGGCTAATCAGAAAAAAATATATACATTTTTTTCTTTGGTTGCACAAACTAATTTAATCACATTGTTGGACTTTTTTCTCTGTGTCACACACTCTGCTCTTTTATCTGACAAAGATGATAAACACTCTCAAGTTGTTGACAGTTTGCGATATTAAAATTCGGGGCACATAAGACTGTGTGAAACATTTTTACACCTTTTTCCCCTCCCTGTTTCAGCTTCTAAATCCGAACTACATCTACGACGGTAGGTCTGATATATAAAACACTGAGCACTCATTATCGCTATTACTATTTATTTATTTATTTATATATATAATAATAATTATTATTAAATATTATTATTATCTTGTGTCTTAGTTCCGCCAGAGTTTCTGGTGCCGCTTAGCGATTTAGTGTGTGAGAGCGGAGAGAGCGTGACCTTGCGCTGTAAGCTCGGAGGTCAGCCGAAAGCCTCAGTCTCCTGGAGAGGACCAGATCAGAGCACACTGAGCGACGGAGGACGATACTCTCTGACGCACAGGTACACACAAGTCAGGACCATAATTCATGCAGCCATCGTTTTTGTACAAGAAATATACATTTTATATTTTATTAGGTCACCTGGTTATTCCTGCTGAATGTTTAACATGAAAAAGGATGTATTTTTTGTAATTACAGACTTTTACCACTAGATGTCATCAGAGCTCAATTTATAGCTTGTCCCAAATAGAGAAGTGTGCTTTCTTTATTATTTTGCTTTATTTTTTTTATCTCCTAACCTGTAAGGTTCTGTTTCCCAAAATCTAAACATTTCTTGGACCATTGGATGTACTTGTTAATTAAACATGGTCTGTGTACTTCATACTCACATTCAGATCATTTTTTTTATCATGATCCGGGGTCCAGTGGGATCCAGTACCAAATAAATGCAATTTCTGGCAAACACTTGTATATAAAATTGGCACTGGTGGTCCAATGGTAGTTTTGTTCGGACGGCCTGGGTCCGATTACCAGTCAGTGCCCAAACCTCAGCCAGTGGATGCAGTATTGGTCCCAAGCCTGGATGAAATGGGAGGGTTGTGTCAGGAAGTGCTTCCAGTGTTAACTTTGTGCCAAGTTGTTTTGCGGATCGGATGGTCTGCTGTGGCGACCCCTCGACGGCAACAGCTGAAAAACTAACATAGCATCATTTTTTAACAGTGTTCGTGTCACGATCCTTGTGCTGTGTTACTTCCCTACTCTGTGGGCAGCAGCCTGGATTTGATCACGTCCACTAGTTACCGCATTTCTTTTCCATTTCTGTTTTTAATGCTGAAGAAGGAATTAAATGAGCACCAGACAGCGTGAATCACTCAACCTCAAAAGATGATCTACAATGAATTCTGCTGTTCACATGACATTATTTTTATAGCATATCTTTTTTCAGTTCCCCTTCTGTGTGTCCTCACAGCGAGACGGGCGAGGTGACCCTGCGCATTTCACCCGTGACCGTAGAGGACGGCGGGACGTACACCTGCACCGCCGCTAACGACGTCGGGACGGTTGCGTCATCCGCCGGACTCAGGGTGCAAGGTGCATATCAGGCCGACTCTCAGCACGAACAGCCCACACACACACACACATGTTCCATTTTCACATGTCATGTCGCATGTAACCATGGTAACCTTAACAACAATATAAGAAGTGGTTGCAAGTATTTTGGCCTGCTTACTGCCATGGTTCCTTTTTTTTTTTTTTTTATATATATACAGTATATTCAACAAAAGATGATGAATGTAGAAGTTGTGCACTAAAAGTATTGGCACCCATTTAAACCAAATAAAATTTTGGATTGGCCCGAGTGTTTGGCATGTTGACGTGTTTGGTGAGAAGGCGTTTATGTTTTCACAACTCCATAATAATAGCGCTAGTGATCACACTACATCTGTGCCATCAAGATCAAGGGTTTTGTGTTTTTTTGCCCGAAATAGAAAAAGGAGAAGCTGGAGATGGGAAAATATAAGAGCCGTCAGATTATTGTTATGAGAAGAGAAACACTTTTACATGCTGTCGCTAAAAAATATTTACCATGGTAACAGTAACTCGGCTTTGAGTAAGGCTCCTTCACACCACATACTTACTAGTGATTTTGCTATAACTGCACACAACAAAGTGTGTTTTCACACTTACAAAGGGTGTAAGTGTAAACAAGCTAAGAATAGCACAGAAACTCTCCAGATAACAGCAGTGATCAGATACGGACGCTGCTGAAGTCTGAAGAATTTGATTTAAACAAATCGTGATCAGTAATCATGGCGTTGACATGGGGACTGATTTCTTATTACTTATTGATCATCTTGTATAAGTTTTGACACAGGATGGGGGTAACCAGAAGTCAGAAGGCCTACAGGTGCTGGGGCGGGTGGGGGAGGGGAGGGGGAGGGGGAGGGGGCTTCCTCTTTTCACAATAAGGCAGGAAAAATAGAAAGCATAACCAAATGTGTCTTACCTTGATGTGTGTTAAACAGGAAGTTATGAAAATAAATGTCAAAAATTTGATCCCGGTTCTAAGGTCTGTTTCACATCGCTTTTTGACATTTAAGCAATGGAAAGCCTTAAAAAAAACCACAAGTCTGATTATAGAACATGTTAACCACATAGGAAGCAGAGGGAAGAAGAAAAAGGTTTCTGTTGAATTCAGTTGAACCTTTTATTCAAGATCATGATCAGTAATGTAAAATAAACGCTCCTGAAACCTTCCCCAGCACATGATTTTTTACATTTATTTATTTATTTATTTATTTATTTCCATACTTACTTACATATTTATTTTGTGCAACATTTGTTTTTTAAGCCGACTTTTTTAAGCTGAATATTCTGTACTCCTCTCTATAAATATATATATGGAATTTTTTATACATACTGTACATCCAGTCAAAGCATGAAGTTGCACCACTGAGGGTTAAGCAGTGCCGGTAGGGTTGAGGTTCAGTCATGCCTAATGCAGTCATGCCTAACTGTTACACAGGTACCTATGGTGATGGAGTCATCTGGAAGGAGAATTTCGAGTCGCTCTACACTGAAGTGATGGAGCTTGGGAGGTGAGGTTGATGTGTACACTTGCACTTCTGGCTGGTACCAACAAATTGCATGGTGATTAAAGGTCCCGTATTTTACCGTTCCTGTAACAAATTAACACAGCTTCTCAGAGCTCCCCCAACACGTCCCAAGTGTTAATTCATCCATCTATCTAGCAACCTTTGCAGCCCAGCCAGGGACCAGTGGAGGTCAATGGTGACCATTGTATTTACTCCCATTTGTATGATCGTGGTCGGCCTTCCGGTCGAGATTCACAGATAATGCATAAAGTTTTTTAAAAAAAACTTAAACTCGCTGTTTACGTGCTCTTCCGAATGCACAACTTCAGTGTTTATGTAAATGAGCTACCGCTGAGCCACTCCCCTCCAACGAACTGAACAGAGCTGAGCAACAAGCCGGGGGAGCGGTTCTCTAATGAGGTCGCATCAGAGGGAGAATCTAACGGGGTTGATTTAGTTGTTGGTCTTTCGGCTGTTCCCGGCAAAGGGTTTACCCAGCAGACCAACCGGTCCGCACGTACAAATTTGGCACAGGTTTCATGCCGGATGCCCTTCGTGGCACAACCCTCTCATTTTATCTGGGCTTGGGACCAGCACTGCATCAGTGGCTGGGGTTTGAATCCTACATAATTTAAAAAGAAAAAAAAAGAATTAGTAAAAGGACAAACAGCAGCAAATGTCTTTTTCTCAAGTTTTTTTCGTTCGTACTGGAGACCCATCTGAATATAATTTTAAGACATTAAGGTGGGTGCATTCAGAAGAAGAGAAACATGGAGTTATTAAAAAAAAGTGATTTTTGCCTAATAAGGGCAAAATGGCAAATATCTATAATTGATCTCATTTCAAAGATGAAGTCCTCTTCCTCATCTATTAATAAATTATCGACTTTTTTTTGTTACTGTTTTCTACAGAGGCAGGTTCTCCGTGGCTAAATGGTGCGAGCAACAAGGGTCCCGGCGCTCAGTGGTGGCGAAGCTGGTGAACAAAAAGCTGATGCGTCGTGAGCAGGTGATGAGAGAGTTGAATGTGCTTCGCTGCCTGCAGCATCCCAACGTGGTGGGCTTGCTCGATACTTTCGAGAGCAACACCAGCTACGTGCTCGTGCTGGAAATGTAAGCACCCCAGATCGCTTGGGTTTGGCAGTAATGTAGTTCATTCGATAATCGGTCTTGTCTCAGTGAGGAATGGATATAAAAATGGCAAGAATTGGTATAAATGTAGATGTACTTGGCATATAAGTCTTTGACAGGCAGTTAATCTTAGAACATGCAGCATTTTGTAATTTGTAACTTAAAATAAAATTTAGAAAATCCTATGTTTATTAGTATTTTTTGTTCTGCAGGGCCGATCAGGGTCGCCTCTTCGACTACATCGTGAGCTGGGGGAATCTGACTGAGGAAAAGGTGGCGCTCTATCTGCGGGACATATTAGAAGCTTTACATTACCTACATACCTGCAGAATAGCTCATCTTGACCTGAAGGTAAGGACCTGACACCCTTCTTTTTCAACATTTATAAGATATAGCAATTAAATGTCTTTAATATTGTAAAACTACAAATTCATGGGGTGTAAAAACTTATTTAAAAAAATTGTCCAAGTACAGTGGAACCTTAGATTACGAGTAACGCGGTTTACGAGGGTTCCTCAAGACAAGCAAAGATTTGTAATAGATTTTGACTTGAAAAACGAGCAAGTCTTGGTTTACGAGCGCCAAATATCATTAAAAATCATGTGGCATGCATGCACTTCTTGTTTTTCTTGTTTTTACATGCACTCGGCACCACAACTGAACCAATGGCTATTTACTTTCTCAGGCTGCGGAATTGTGGGCAATCGAGTTGTAAACATCCGAGCATGTGTAAGCTGTTTACAACAGCACTATGACCGTGTGAGCGCGTAAAGCATTCTTTATTTACTTTTAAAATGTTTTTTTTTCTTTTTAAAGTTTTTCTAGTCTTAACTGCGCTTTAGTACTTTAGTGTACTGCAACAATGGCTCCCGCGAAGAAAAAGTTGCAAAAGGAAGGTGGTAAAAAGAAGGAGATGATCACGCTGGAAGTTAAGAAAGAAATCATTAAGAAGCGCGAGCAAGGTACGCGAGTGGCTGACCTCGCAAGATTTTATAAAAAGTCTACATCAACGATATGCACAATATTAAAGCAAGAAGTAGCCAGACTAGATGCAGCAGAAGGAGTCACGCGGATATCAAAGCAGCAGCCAAGTCTCTTGGATGATTGATGAAAGTTGCTTTTCGTGTGGATAAACGAAAAGCAGCTCGCCGGTGATATTGTGACTGAGCAACTTATCTGCGAAAAGGCAAAGGACTTGTACACTGTCCTTGTAAGCAAACTACAGTATGTCGACAGAAAATGTAGAAGGCTTTAAAGCGAGCAGGGGCTGGTTTGATAACTTTAAGAGGAGAAGTGGCATCCAGTGTTGTGCGGCACGGAAGGGCTGCGAGTTCCGACGCTAAAACAGCTGGCAACAGTGTTACCTGCCGCAGCAAGTTTTTAACTGCGATGAGACAGGGATGTTTTGGGAAAAAATGCCAAAAACAGGATTTATATCACAGCAGAAGAGAATGCATTGCCGGGTCACAAGCCCATGAAAGACCGACTCACGGTATTATTTTGTGCTAATGCAAGCGGGGATTTAAAAATCAAGCCCTTGCTTGTGTATCATTCGGAAAATCCACGAGCCTTTAAAAATGTAAAGTGCAGAAAAGCCAGTTAAATGTTATGTGGAGGTCCAACAGCAAGGCTTGGGTCACTCGTATCCTGTTTGTGGAGAGGATCAACGAGGTTTTCGGTCCTGCAGTGATCTTTTAGAAAAAAATCTGTCACCCCAAGTCTTGCTGGTTATAGATAATGCTCCTGCTCATCCTCCAGGCCTTGAGGACAACTTACTGGAGGAATTTGAGTTCATTAAAGTCAAGTTCCTTCCTCCCAACACCACTCCACTACTCCAGCGTATGGATCAGCAGGTCATTTCAAACTTTGAAAAAATTTACACCAAAGCTTTGTTTCAGCTATGCTTTGAAGTGACAGAGGGAACAAACCTTACGTTTTGGAAAGATCATTTTCACATCGTGCATTGCCTCAAGATCATTGATATGGGGTCACCAAGAGAACCCTTAATACTGCTTGGAAAAATCTGTTGCCTGATTGCATTCTTGGACATGACCCTGAGGGATTTGCTCATGAACAAAAGTCGCCAGTTGTCGATGAAAATGTGTCCTTAGGAAAGACTATGGGACTGGAAGACATTGAAGAGCTGGTGGAGGAACAGGAGCTGACCACCGACAAACTGATGGATCTGCATCGTGAGCAACAGCAAGAGGTTATGGAGGAGATCTCGTCAGAGTAGGAGGAGAAAAAGACAGAGGAATCCCTAACTTCCAGTGAGATTAAGGAGGTGTGTAAAATGTGGGAAACTGTGCAAAATTTTGTAGAAAATCACCACCCGAATAAGGCTGTAGCAGTGCGCGCAATCAATCTGTTTAATGCAATGTTCCATTTCCGTGAGATTCTCAAAGGGAGGCAAAAGCAGGTGTCATTAGATAGGTTCCTGGTAAGAGTTACCTAAAAGGAGAAATAGGCTGGTGAGCCAACAGACAGCAGTGATGAGTGATAGTGAAAGTCTTGGTTTTATTTTCAGTATTTTATTTCTTTTATTTATTTGATTTTTACATTATAAGTGCAGCTTATTTTTGTTTTATTTCTATTTTAAAAGTGCTGGTTACTTTGTTAAATTTCTTTTCCTATATTTTATATATATTGGATAATTTTGTAATAAATATCTTTTGCTTGTGAAACAAATTATCTGAGTTTGCATTATTTCCTATGAGAAAATCTGCTTTGGTTTAAGGGTGTTTTGGATTACAAGCACGCTTCCGGAACGAATTATGCTCGTAAACCACGGTTTGACTGTATTAAAGAAACAGATACGTCTTTTATGTATATCGTACAGACCTGCTGGCACAAAACAGTCATGTAATATCTTTTTTGTTTTTTCTTTCTTCCACAGCCTGAGAATGTAGTGGTGGAGCAGGCATCTGCTCATTCCATTGTCAAGCTGACGGACTTCGGCGATGCCATGATTCTTCCCTCTTCCCCATACATCCACCCTCTAGTGGGCAGCCCTGAGTTCTGCGCACCTGAAGTGGTGCTGGGCGAGCCGGTGTCTTTGACTTCTGATCTCTGGAGCCTGGGTGTTCTGGCGTACGTGTTGCTCAGCGGTGCCTCTCCGTTCTTAGATGAGAGCGCAGAGGAGACGTGCCTCAACATCTGCCGCCTGGACTTCAGCTTTCCCGAAGACTATTTTGGAGGTGTGAGTAGAGCAGCGCGCGATTTCGTATGTTTGCTGTTACACCCGGAAGCGGGCAGACGACCCTCGGCTCAGGCCTGCCTACAGGGGGAGCCTTGGCTCTTTCCTCGAGCCGCCTCCGGTGTCGTCCGTCTTGATACTGCACGACTTGTGGCCTTCATTGAGAGGCGCAAGCACCAGAGCGATTTGAGGCCAATGGATAACCTGAGGATATTTTTAAGAAGCCGGCTGCTGGGGAAGGCGTGACAGATTCTGCGGGTTTTTCTCCAAAGACTCGATCCTCTTCTGTAGAGTGATGTAATGCTGTTACGGCAACTGGGTTTCACAGTCTGGTGTGAAGGAGCCTAAGGCCTGGGGCTTGGAAACACCCTTCAGGGTGGAGAATCAAAGGAGCCTAAGGCCTGGGGCTTGGAAACACCCTTCAGGGTGGAGAATCAAAGGAGCAAGACGGAACTTTGTGAGTTCCGTCTGCATGCACCAGCGATTAAGCTCCAACAAATCATCTCATCGGTTCGAGAGTCCAAAGTTGGAGGTCTGATGGAGGAACTCGGCTATCCAGCAACCGCCTCATGCTCTGTCAGAACTATCATGGATGTTACCGAGTTGATTCCAGCAAACACAGTGTTGCCTTGAGATCGGAGACTTCTGATATTTTGGGGGGAAAATTCCAAAAACGCTCAAAAGAAAGAATGTGAGCGATCTCTTTCCTTTTTTTTTTTTTAAAGCCACGTTCCACACTAAAATGGCACGTTGTTTGTACGCTGCTGCTGCTGATAAAACCCGAACGACTTCTTCCCAACCCTTGAAAACTTGGAACAGATCCAAATTCAGATCAGCCTCATTATACATCATATTATCTTTGTACAGAAAATGCACAGAAGCACAAGCGAGACTTTTTGTTGTTGTTGTTGCTGTCGTTTTTGAGAGTTTTCTTCTATGAGCCAGTAAAGGGCAAGCCTTTTGTTTCTGACAGTATTTTGAATCAGGTTGTTGCAGTACTGTACAGCTGTATTCAGGAAAGCATTTTTGTATAAAATATGTATAAAAACACAGCAAAGGAGATCTTTGAAGTTTTGGAATACAAACAATAAAATAAAATGATCAAAAAATAAATAAAACATCCAAGACTATATAACGCGAAAGAAATCAGACTGGTTCAACAGTGACTTCCTGTTCATCTCAAAAATGTTGTAGCTACGGAATCCTAAAGCACATCGAACAAGGATTTATTTTTTTCTTTCAGAAATACTGCATGTCACAGCAACAAATCTGTACTTTTCTTTTTAAATTTCTATTCCTGTCTATCAGAGACTCTTGGCGTCGGACATTTCAGCATGGTTTCAGCCGTGCTTCATTGATGACTTCTCACCAATTTCACGTTTCTTGAATCGCGGCACACTCGTCAACTCGTACAGTACGTCGCTGACTAGCCGCGTCGGGTCGTATACCTGCGTTGTATTTTGGATCGCTGTACAGTATTCAAAGTTTGCCATCTTCTCTACTTCTATTTAAAAGTTGATGTTAAAAACAACATCATGATGATGAACATGCAAACCTTACAATTATCAATTATGTTTGAGTTTTTTTTTTTGGGGGGGGTTGGGGGGGTTTGGGGGGGGGGCTCCAACCAACAAATTCTTAAATACGTCACAAATATTTCACCTCATGTGGTTTAGTATCGAGTCTAACTGACTGCTTTTCATTTCCATTTTGACATATACCTTGACTTTTTGAAAAAAATTTGAACTTGACAAGGCAGTGTTCATTTTAATTTAAATTTTTCAACAAAAAAAAAAAGGAAATGCAGCGTTCTATTTGATTAAAGATGTTTCCCCATTGACCTTTGACTTCCAGCGAACCCAGTGTAAATGTGCGCTCGTATTTGGTGGAACTGTCTATGTGCAATGTTGGGGATTTTTTTTTTTCGCAGCTATTTACGAGAATTGGTGTAAAACCTGCTGACTTTATGATTATATGTATAAGCCACTATAAATTAATTTCAGATGTGCTCGTGGCTGTTTCTTGCTAAGTTCCCTGTGTTCAGTATTATTTTGTGAAAGCTAAGCTAAGTTTTTAATCTATGTCGCACTTGGTTTATGTTTGAATGTTACGAATTCTCATTGTTCTTATACCAAAGTTAACCTTTGACACACCTACAGTACACATGGTTTCACCGTAATGATAAACTACAACGATGACGATGCAGGCATTTGTGTAGATTAATCTTTATTTATTGTCTTGTTGTGTATTTCGTAAAGTGCTAAGATGTTTAAAGTAGTGCTACATCTTACAATCATTTCCACTCATTCTCCGGAGCATTTTAATATTTGACCTTTGTATAAAACATTAAGATGTATATTTGCATGGATGACGGATGTCCACCTTTCTTTCTACTTCAAGACTGTAAAACCCATCAGGGCTAATCTGTAATTATAGTTGTTTTAATGTTGTTTAGTTGCTGTTCAAAGTCGGGTTTGTTGTGAATTTTTACGCTGTGCCAGTAAGTATGGGTCAGCACAAGTTTTTTTTTTCTTTTTCTTTTTCTAATTTATTTCATCATTGTGTATAGCTGTACAGTTTCGAACGACTGTAAAAGACCCACGTAGCTAAATCATGTTTTCTACATGCGGTTAATATTCCATTTCAGATGCTTTTGGCTCCCACGTTTGTGTGTAAATTTTTATGTACATAAACCATACCTTTGCACATTCTGTGCTTGTATATATTTTATTCAGATTAACAAGATAAAGAAAAAAATATTGGTAATTTTGGTCTCCTGTTTTCTTTTTGTCTTGAAGTTCAGGGTTGAAGGATGTTTCCTTGCACCAGGAAGAAACAATGGAAATGACCAATATGCCCATCTTGCTATTGCTTTTGCTTTTTAATGTAACAATTTTGAGTTCTCTGAAGTTTATCTTCATTTTTATTTTTTATTTTTGTTAATTGTGTGGTAAAAATGGATGGATGGATGTTTGGATGATGGATAGATGGCGATATAAAAACAATGGTGTAGTGTGTGTATGTGTGTGTGTGTCCTGCGATGGATTGGCACCCTGTCCAGGGTGTACCCCGTCTTGTGCCCTGAGTCTCCTGGGATAGGCTCCAGGCCCCCCGTGACCCTGAATACAGGACTAAGAGGTATAGATGATGAGTGGGTAAGTGAGTCAGTGAGTGAGAGTGCAATTTCACGCAAGGACTAATCTCTTGAGACCTACAGTGCCTTGCAAAAGTATTCATAAGAGTACGAAACAACTGCAAACAATGGCTTTCCTGGTGTGTTCCTTGGGTTTCAAGATGCTGTTTGTTCTCTAACAAACCTCCGAGGGCTTCACAGAACGGCTGTGTTTACTGTATACTGGGATTAACTCACGCACAGGTGGACCCCTTCCACTTTTATCATTATGTGCCACGTTGTGTTGGTCTGTCACATACAATCCCAATAAAAATACATTTACGTTTGTGGTTGTAACGTGACGAGATGTGGAGAAGTTGAAGGGGTGTGAATATTTTTGCAAGACATTGTTAACTGTCCTCATACCCTTGTGTGATTCTCTTATGAGGACAGCTGGGTGTTATTCACTTGTCACACTTCCTGTTTGATGGCACTGATCGGGATCATGACCATCAGATGCCGGTGAAGATAAACACTGAGGAGAAAATCCTCTGTACACACCAGTAGCGGCTGGATGCTAATTTTGTGAAAACATCGAAAAACGCTTAAACAAGGTTCAAAGCTGGACTAAATATAAACATAGAGATATCTTCTTGAAGTTGTGTTGAAAGGACAACTCATGGTCCGGGTATAATTTCATATTTTTGGCAGATTTACACGACCAGCAAACATTTAAGAAACGTTAATCAGTAATATGGCAGAACTTTGGTCAATACATAAAACCTCCCACAAGAGGGTGCTGTTGCTCCAGTTTACTAATTTACAAAAACGAAAAAAAGAGGGGGAAAAAAGTATGAGTTTCTTAAAGTGTTTAGTCACAATCTCGCAAACATTACAGAATTACAGTCTTATAAATGCTTAAATGGTATAGATTTTTATTATATAAGTATATTTGTATACAAAGTTAGGTGTGTTTTATTAGTTTACCCACTCAATTTAGGAAAAACGTAATGTTTTCAATTAAATACGTCATAAACGGTAGCGTATGTATTGTTAATCTTTCTTTCTGTCACATTCAAAGACAAGTAGATACTCAAAGCCTATATATATATATTTTTTTTCTTAATATAGATTTTATTATAGTACTTTATTTATAGCTACAATAAAAAATACACTTAAATGAGCACTTTGTTCAACCCCAGGACTTGATGTTGTGTATATTTCTCAGGCCTCCTTTCAAATCTGTGCTAAAGGCACCTTCATGCAGTGAGCAACCTGCCCAGGATGAGTAAGAAGGTGTAAAAGGTGTGAAAAATGCATGCAGTCGGTACATCTGCAGATCTAGAGATAAGGCCTGAAAATAACACAGATCTGATCTTATCTGCACGCTTATAGGAAAGTGTGTGTATCACAAAAGAGGAACAAGTCTGTTGCAAAGTGCAGTTCGTGTGCAGATAATGATGAATGTATTGATCTATGATGTAATACTGATTTGTTTAATGAGTTATTAGTGTTATATAACTTTAAATACAAACATATTATTTTTATTCAATTTTTAATATTTTATTATATTGTAATGAACCAGAATAACATTAGGTAATATAATACATAATACATAACTTAAAGGTAAATTGTTAAGAATTTCTTTGTTTAAAAAAAAACAAACAACAACAACAACTCAAAATGAGAAGAAGAAGATCCTAGAATGTGTAACATCTTTCTATGACAGAATACTTTCATTCTAACACACACACATCATTCTAATCCTAATGCAGCAGTTTACCCGATGTCGGGTTTATACCTAGTTTAGAATCTCAGATGAGTCACTCTGCGAATCGACCGTTCATGTCTCAATGATTACATTCATAAATATCTATGTAAAGTCAAGAGGAAAGAACAGACAATATAACGGCATTACAACTCTCAGAACACGTTCATGCAAACTGTGTGCGGTGAAGATACAGTAAGAGGTAGCTCTTGAAAATCATAGAGAAAGTGTCTCATTGGGTTGTATTCATTTTCAGTGCTACTGACCAATGAGATTGCAGTCGAGAACACATCACCCAGCTACTGTATAGTGTGGGGCAGTCGTAGCTCAGAGGAGTCAAGGGACTGTGGTACAGATCGGAAGGTGTGTGGTTCGAGCCCCGGCTCCTCCAGGTTGCTGCTGCTGGGCCCTTGAGCAAAGCCCTTACACTTATCTGCTCCAGGGGCACTGCAACCATGGCTAGTTTCATTAGTGTAAATGCTAATATTAAATGCTAATAAACACATCTGACTACCAATATATACCAAAATATACATATATACACATTATACATCATTTGCGAACCAAAAGCAGCCAAAGAAATCTTATGAGAACTATTTGTGAATAATTAGCTTCACATTTTGGATATATTTTTTTTAACATCCGGATCAGCAGCTTGCCTTTTTTTCTTTGTTTTTTTTTTTTTACACCTTTACCACAGTTTTAACCATGTCTGTGCTCTGTCACAAGTAACAACTTGGCTATGAGTTTTTAAGGTTCAGGGACGTTGTTAAGCATGCTTGAAAGACATGCTACACACAGATGAAATCAATGAAATTGGTGAGACTTCATTAGCAAGTGGTTGCGGAACAGCAAGTACTGTATGCTTCAAAGTTACAGGAGTGTTGTCTCACTAATGTAAACAAATTGAAGCAAACAAAAAATTTTGTTTTTTTAAAATTAATTTTCATAATTTACAATGCCAGTTATTTAAAGTGCGATTTTAATTCGTTGTATTTTTCCCTTCTATTTTATTTTATTTTATTATTTGTACAGTATTTGCTATTGTGATTAAATTTACATTTTCCCAGCATGAAATTCAATGTATTGTTTAAATTATAATAATAATAATAAAAAAAAATAATAAAAAAAACACTAGAAGGTCATCTTGAATTTATACATTTTTATAGACATCCTTCCCTCACCCGCAAGAGAAAGGTTTTGTGTGAATTAAAAGACGCACTGTTTGCGCGCAGCTTGACTTGTTTGTCTGATAGTGTGAAATAAAAATATTCAACAACCTCTATCTTTGTTCAGGTGTGAAAATTTTACATACCACAAGTCTCTCTCTCTCTCTCTCTCTCTCTCGTGTCTGTGTGTGTGTGTGTGTGTGCTGCTTTGCATGCACCCACAGCTATCTTTACTGATCTAAATTCTCAAGGGAAATTCTCAACCCTTTTCCCCCATTCAATTCAAATTTACGCCGTTCTTTGAATTCACAGGTGTGCAACACTCATTGCAAAACCTTATTGACCTGTGAAACATGTGGATGTTTCTAAGAAGAAGAAGAAAAAGAAAAAAAAAAACTCCAAGCATTGGATTTGCACTTGAGATGTCCTTGATGAAATTGCTGCACGTTTGTATGACTGACCATCATATAGAATAAAGATGAGGTTTCACAGGACGCATCATAACTCTGGATTTCTCAGTGCAGCTTTACTGGCAAGCACTGTCGGTGTAGCACGGAGAACCCCTTTGATTAAAAGGATGAGGAGCGAATGTTCTTGAAAGGTTTGAGAAATGAGTCAGCAGGGGGAGCTCGTCATCCTCCAGTGACTAAGACAAAGTAAATTACAAATTCAATGGAATCTATAAGATTAGTTTCATTATTAAAAAAAAAAAAAAAACTTTTCTTTTAACGTTATAAGATTCAAATTCAAAGTAAATTCAAAAACTCCACCCTTTATTAGAGTTACAATATAAGCGCATACTTAATATTCGTAAATTGCCTATGTCTTTAAAAAATAAAAAATAAATAAAAAAATCAGCACAATAAAAAAAAATTTTTTTAAATTTTTTTATTGAGTTACAAAAGTCCCTCGCTGCAAGATGACTATCTTGTCTAGCCTGACTGACGTAAATATATATCTCATGATTATAGCGTCTGTGGACAGACACATACTTCACCCTTGGCTTTTGCTTCCTCTTATTCTTTCTTCCTACGCAGGTCCTTCTATGGTATTTTGTTGCTCTTACTTTTCTCACTGAGGGTTAAAAAAAAGCTGTAATCTGCATTGTATTGCATTTTACTGTGTCGATGTTCAGGTCAATTCGTATTCTGTAACAGCACCTCAGACTCCTCCTTGCTGTAATTCAACTTCTATGTTTATCGAATTTGAAACAAAATTTTAAACCACAGTAAAGTTTAATTCTTGTTACAATTTTTGTACAGTACTTCAGTCTCCGCTATAACATGAACAATCGGCTGATATCAATGCACTTGGTGTGATATATTATTTTCCCCATAGTAACAGTAACATACACAGGGGGGGGCTTGTGCATCTTTTAGGGAAATTTCGGCACAAGGTGAGATGCCACCCTAGATGGGGTGCTAACTCATTGAAGTGCACAAGAACAAACACTGTACACTTTCAGGTAAATTGAAAACACCTACACTGCGTGTCTTTGGACTGCGTATGTGAGAAACCGCCAGGCATGTTGACAAAACACGCAAACTCGTACACACAAAGACCAGAGGTGAGACTCAACCCCTCAACCCCGGTGCTCGAAGCAGAAGTGTTAACCACTACGCAGACGTGTCACTATTAACAATAAACAGGGTCTTAAAAACCAAAAGTTGTTTAATAAAAATAAATTAAAAAAAGATTAATATTATATGTAATAATATGTTGTTGTTTTTTCCACAGGGCTCATTTGTTTAACATTTCTGATCTACTTTACTTTCCAGCACAAAGTCACAAAGTCTTTTGAAAGAGAGAGAGAGAGAGAGGGTGGGGGGGGGGGGGGGGGTGAAAAAAATGACTCCATCGATCTATAACAAGCGAACCAGGAACTAACTTGAGACAACGTCTAACCTTCTACCTATAGCGAACTATGAACATAAACACATTTAATGTTCATTAATTAATCAAACATGATGTCAGGCAGAAGCACACACTTCGGACTATAGCACTCTTTCCTCTCGCTATGGCATGATTTCTATAATATAGAATTAGACTCCGGTTGAAAGATGTTATTTATTTGAGAAGAAAACGGGAAACGCATTGGGTAAAGGATCCTGTTTTCAGTTAAATTTAAAAACCCTACTGGAACTACATTTACGTTTGAAGGTCTCATCTTCTTTTTAAATGTCACGCACAGCTCTGGTTTCACGTTGACGAGTTACTACAATATTCGACTTCCTGATTCATTCCAAGTTTAAAAATACACAACGTCAGACACCATATACGAACGTCTAACCTGCCGAAAACTGCCGAGGTCATTTGAGGTTACTGCAGGTCAATACTGTACGACCATCTGCATTACCACATGTGACGATGCCTATAGAGGCTGAGACTCATTCCACATATATGAAATGAATAATTATACGTTTTACTTTGTTAAACAACAATCATACAGACGTGTATGCTGACGAATTGTCTTAGTTTATCACGTGAGTTCATAGCATATGCATTTAGTAACACCTGCAAAGTTCAATAGATGCAAAAATAATGAACATAGTGTGAAAAATAAAGCTTTTGTATATAGACATTTGATGAAATTAGCTTTTTTTTTTTTTTTCTTTTTTAATATAAAACTATAAAACTGCATGTTTATTAAACGACCAGCTTCACTATGTACAAAATGTAATTAATTATATACTTTTTATGTTATTTCTAAACGTTTTCTTGTCAGTCTGCATGTGCACTTGCACTATAGTTTTTTAGCAGAGAGTTATAAAAACAATATATTATATAAATATAATATATTTAAATACAAGTATACTATATAAACTATAAAAATAGTTAAGATGCTTAAACTTGTGGACTTTCGGGATACATTTGCAGTAACAAAGTGCAAATTTTATTTATTTATTTATTTATTTATTTATTTTGCAAATACTAAATACATTTCCTGTGCGGATGCGACTGCAAACACATTCTGATCAATTTACAGCAGTTCATGTCTCGCTTAACAAATGGAGTCCGGTCTGACGTGCGCGGTTTGTTTTTGTTTTTAATCTCTCAATATTAAGCGTCATATCTCTGTCGGACTGTTATCTCACAGGTAATCTCTTACACAGAGATTCACCATACAGGCTTTCTGTGATTTCGTGAGGTTGAATGTATTGATCGTATCATCAGCCGCTCTTTCCTTATCTTGTATCTACTTATCCTTGTCTACAGTATATAAACGATGCGTGCAATAATATAATTTCGTTTCCTAATGTTACGCCACTCCCCAGACTAGACGTCCCACTTTATAACGAGAAACTAACTTTCTAAGAATGAGATGCATAATGTTTGTGTGACTAATTTGTGTGTTTAGCTGAAAGGTGCCGAGTTTGAAATGACTGGTCAACTTTCCACATATGAGTGTTAAGGGGATTTTCAGAGGAGATAAATGCCACTGTGTAATGTTTGTAAATGTCTGCCGTACCTTTACATACCGCCAGGAGGCACACGCAGACTGCAACTGCAAATCTAATGCGTTCTCGGAGCGCTTCTGCTCAGCACCAGACAGTCTGGCCTCCCACTAAACACCACTGAGTAGGAGTAAGGAAGGAAATGGCGTTGGTGGCGGTGGTGGTGGTGGGGGGCTACATCTTCACCAGCAAGGGATGGAAAATAGAGTAATTTTACTAGATTATTTTATATTTTATTATACACAGTATTTATTATGCATGTCTGCAATTGTTTCTAATTTCACTTACAAGGGAAAATCGAACTATTCCCACCCCCTTTAAATTATATACAGTACAGTTATACATCATCCTGCCTGTAGAGCGCGCAATATCAATCGAATGGGATCATTTCAACATTCAATTATTTCAATTAAGTCATTAATGTAGAAACAATTGCTATTCAATGTACAGAACTAAGCACCATACATGTGCTAATTCGGGTTCAGTCTGATTATAATAAATGTACCAGGCAACAGTGTGGCGCTTGAAAAATAGCACAATATTTTTGAATAAAATATTTGAATCTGCCGTATGTCTCCTTTGCATTACTGAAAAGGAAAAAAAAACAAAACATAATTTAATAAATTTAAATCACATTAAGTTTTGCTACTGTAACTTGCTGACAATAACTGTTTATATGAACTGTTTACACTGATAATGCTTAGAAAATCAGAATATCATTGATTTTAATCGCTATAGCAACTGGTTAGGCAGTTCAGTTTAAGCAGTGAAAGTGAAATTGAAACTAATAGTAGATATTATTAGGGGAATTTGAGTCAAACCAGGACTTAACTGATTAACATTTACAGAACACTTCAAGCAGAGTACAGTGAGGGGACGCTGAGCCACTATGTCAAATGGTACATCTCACGCCAGTCCGATCATGGCTCTGCCATACTGAGAAAACGTTCCGCCTTGACGGTATCCAAGCACTAATGAAATGGGGATGAAGTAGAGAAATAAAGGTTTTTTTTTTTTTTTACCCTTAACTGTGTATCTACACAATCAGAAGTGTTGGGAGTGACAGTTAACAATATCAATATCAATAATAATTGAAGAATATGAGACTGGCATGGTATCGTGTGCTCAGTAAAAATGCATTAGGAGTTGAGCCGCTTTGAATTAAGAAGGACAGGAAGCAGGTGGAAGTTTAAATTTCACAGGGACCTGGAATTATTCGAAGTTACCAAGCTCTTCTGAAAGTTTCCCCAATCAGACATTACGTGAAGAGAGCTCGCTGCTGTTCTTTTATCCAGAAGAAGCTTCACCATATGAGTTATTGGCTGCTGATCATTTTGAAACTGAATTTGCATGTATTCTTTACTTTGCTGATTTTCTCGAATTCTGGAATTAACTCAGCGTTAAATAAAGTTTCCTGGAAAGATGCCTTTTATCAGCTTTTCTTGTGGGTTGAACGTTTATATTCTAATATTGAAAAATGTTAAAGCCAGAAGCTTAACCGAACCTTATTGCGTTTATACTGTATGTCATTAACATTTCGTACAGAAAGTGCGACGGTAGGGTTTGTGGTAACCCAGTTCTGCTGATCACCTTTAACCCTCAGTGATGTGAATCCCCTAAAGTAAAGTATTTTTGGGTGAACCAGCTGCCATTAAAGGTCACCTTGCAGACTGGAGTCCCTCTGAATGCACATTTAGCGTTTTATAATCTCAGAATGAATACACTTATTCCTGAAAGGCACCAGTTTTTTAGAGAACATTCTTAAACAAACAGAGTCATCAAGAGTAAATATCTAAGATGCTGAGTAAATCTGTTGCTTAAAAATGGGAATATGTCACAATCCAGGATGCCATTAAGGCAAGTATCTGGGTAAAGAATGCATTAGCCAGACACGCTTATCATAATGCTTCCATCATTATGATTCAACAGTAGACATTATGTTCATGAAGTGAAGGGGTTAGCTCCAATTTTTTTTTTTCTTTTTGCATCTCAGTGGGTTTGAGTTCTGGACTTTGATTTGGCCATTACAGCCCTTTAGTGTTGCTTGGTTTGCTTGCATTCTTGGGACCACTGTCCTGCTGCGTCGACCCATTTCAGCCCAGCGTGCAGCATTTGCTTGCGGGTGCAGCAGCAGGTAAAGTCACTTTAATAAAGACTGCAGTGACAGTCAGGCTAAACATTGCTATCCTAGATTGAAAACAGTAAACAGACAAAAGATCACGTGAACAGTGCAATATGTGAAGACTGAGCATCCTGTGTGAGAGTAGGAAGTGTTGTCATGACAACCAGTATTCACATGAGCAGGAGTGCGCACACTCCCGGGCAAATGTTTGGACACACCTTCTAATTCCATGGCCTTTCCTGATTTTTATTTCAGTTGTGTGTGCACAACCGAAGCAGCAGTTTCATCACTCAAACAGCAGATCTCAGCTTGTGTCTGAAAATAACAACTGACTGTTGTTATTGCTGTTATTGTTACTGTAAGATCTTTCGCACAGGTTGCACCTCAGACACACACGGGCATGAGGCAAGATCTTACGGAAACAGTTGAAGGCGTGCACATGCGGGTCTGGAGGCAGGGATGAGGCTGGCGAGCAATGGCGGTGGACTAAGTGGCAGAATGGGAGGGCGCCTACCTAGTGAGCCTACGGAGTGAGGGAGGCAGCGACAAAAGGTTTAGGAGCACGCCCAGCACACATGCGCGCCGTGATATTACTTAATTACCCAATGCCATAGGTGTTATTTCATCGTTATTTCGTAGAGAAATCTCCAGTACTGTTCGAAAATGTAGAAAATTAATCACAAAACAAAAAATACTGAATGAGATGGCGTGTTCATGATGGCGCTGGTTGCGGCGATGTTGCATCCCAGAAAGTTTCAAAAGCTTTTGTATTTATAAACAGTCCTTCTCACTGTACTTGCATTTCACATGGTTTGGCCTTATAACCCTTCCAGAATAGACACACAGCAACCGCTGCTTCTCAGTGGCCATGAATGACATCTTTCTTCTTTTCATGATGTAGACATACTGTACACCTGGCAAATGTTGGCTTTTATAATGGTTTTCACACTTCATAATAATTAACTAACCGTGTGCATTTCATTAGTTACAGCTGATTTCAAATTAATGTCCCAGTGATTGTGGAAGTGTGAAAGGTGTACTTATATTTGACACATGGTTTCCAAATGTTGGAATGTTTATTTGATTTGCCTTCTCAGTGCACTCCTGTAACACTCACAAACCTCCACTTTATCTCATAGATCACGAGAATGTTATTCCTGTATGTTCATATCTACACAGGAATAATTTTGCTACTGTAACTTGCTGACAATAACTGTTTATATGAACTGTTTACACTGATAATGCTTAGAACATCAGAATATCATTGATTTTAATCGCTATAGCAACTGGTTAGGCAGTTCAGTTTAAGCAGTGAAAGTGAAATTGAAACTAATAGTAGATATTATTAGGGGAATTTGAGTCAAACCAGGACTTAACTGATTAACATTTACAGAACACTTCAAGCAGAGTACAGTGAGGGGACGCTGAGCCACTATGTCAAATGGTACATCTCACGCCAGTCCGATCATGGCTCTGCCATACTGAGAAAACGTTCCGCCTTGACGGTATCCAAGCACTAACGAAATGGGGATGAAGTAGAGAAATAAAGGTTTTTTTTTTTTTTACCCTTAACTGTGTATCTACACAATCAGAAGTGTTGGGAGTGACAGTTAACAATATCAATATCAATAATAATTGAAGAATATGAGACTGGCATGGTATCGTGTGCTCAGTAAAAATGCATTAGGAGTTGAGCCGCTTTGAATTAAGAAGGACAGGAAGCAGGTGGAAGTTTAAATTTCACAGGGACCTGAAATTATTCGAAGTTACCAAGCTCTTCTGAAAGTTTCCCCAATCAGACATTACGTGAAGAGAGCTCGCTGCTGTTCTTTTATCCAGAAGAAGCTTCACCATATGAGTTATTGGCTGCTGATCATTTTGAAACTGAATTTGCATGTATTCTTTACTTTGCTGATTTTCTCGAATTCTGGAATTAACTCAGTGTTAAATAAAGTTTCCTGGAAAGATGCCTTTTATCAGCTTTTCTTGTGGGTTGAACGTTTATATTCTAATATTGAAAAATGTTAAAGCCAGAAGCTTAACCGAACCTTATTGCGTTTATACTGTATGTCATTAACATTTCGTACAGAAAGTGCGACGGTAGGGTTTGTGGTAACCCAGTTCTGCTGATCACCTTTAACCCTCAGTGATGTGAATCCCCTAAAGTAAAGTATTTTTGGGTGAACCAGCTGCCATTAAAGGTCACATTGCAGACTGGAGTCCCTCTGAATGCACATTTAGCGATTCATGAAATGTACAGTATCAGTCAGAATCTGGGCTGCTACTGGCCTGTGTTCAGCTTTCTGTCTCCTTGCTTGTGTTATTTGGCTTTTGACACCATGGATCACAATATTCTACTTGTTAGATTAGAGACTGTTGTAGGAGTTAAGTGAAAGCCCTTACAGGTCTTGTTTACAGATGCACTTCTGGTGAGATGCTATTCCATGACAGTACCGTACTCTGTTCTGTTTTAGATCCACAGATATTTTCTCTTTATTTGCTTCCTCTGGGCAACATAATTCATGTCATAGGCATGGCATTCATTTTCACTACTATGCTGATGACACAGTTACTGTATGTGTCTCAGCAAAGCCAGATGAGAGAGACAGCACCTCAACAAAGTAACTCTGGATGATCTTTCTGTTTCATTAATACAACAGGAAAAGTCCTTGGTGTGATTTTTGATCTGGACTGTTTTTCTCCCCTTTTGGCTGGATTATTATAACGCAGTCTGTCTGAATGTTTTGCTAGGTCCTGCCGAAGTCCCTGCTTGCAATCTTGCCGAAAAATATATTCAACTCATACAGTACATTGTGTGACTGTGACCATACCTAAATGTTCTCTTTCTTTTTCTTCTCTCTCTCTCTCTCTCTCTCTCTCTCTCTCTCTCTCTCCTGGTCTCTCTCTGTCACGCTACATATGCCACTCCTGAGCTGCCAGGGATCCAGACCCCCTTTGCCTTATGGACCTGTCTGAGTCGTCCTGGTGCCCGGCTTCTGGTTGGAGATCTCGCTGCATGGGCGACCTGTGTGGTCTGCTTGGGGTGCGGGTGGTGACTGGGGACGGTTCCACCTGTCTGTGAAGACGACCCTGACCTCGGCTGATACAGGCAGCTGTTCTCTGAGGACTCTGAGAACCGAAATTCCCACAAACAGTTTTTTACCTGAGCCTCTAATAATAAACGTTTCCAGTTATACCGAATTTCCAGCTGCCTAAGACACAGTATGACTGCAGATCAATTCCTGTTTTCCGTTATCACCCAAATGAGGACGGGTTCCCTGTTCAGTCTGGTCTCGAAAGTGTACCTATTTTTATTCATTACTGTATAATCCCAATTTCTAGGAACTAAAGGTCTGGTACTACAGGAATTGGTAAATGTAACAGGATTGTAAATACTCGTGCAAGTTGAGGTCACCTCATACAGCTTCCGAAGCACTGTTATTGGCTGGTTGATGACTTTTCTCTCAAACATCCTGTGTTTTCTGAGTCTTTGGTTATAATTTTCTGTGGGCGTTGTTTAAAAGGCCAAATTTTAGGATGTAAAAAAAAGAGAAAAGATCCTATTGCTAGTTGACAAATTTTTCGTACGACGCATGTGTTGGATGGCATTCCAGGGAATTCGATCTAAAATGGATCAACAAGGTTTTGTTTAGTTTATTTGCAGGTTTGTTGAGTGTATATTGTCGTTAAAGTGAAAAGATGATATACCAAAAAACTAATAAGTGCTACATGAATATGATTCTACTTTTCACTGAAGTTATCAATAATAAAAAAATACATTAGGAAATATGCAACATGCAATCATTTTCACTAGGGCACTTTTTTGGACATCGGCAATATTTGCTCTATTGTCTACAGAAGGACAGCACGGTGATGTAGTGGTTAGCACTTGGATTGAGACACTGGAGGATATTGTCTTAATATCTGGGGGTAATAGGTAATAGTAAATTTAACTAATGCGCAATCATCAAGCAAAACAATAGGATAGCAGCTACATCTCCATGGGGGTGCAATGAGGCACTTTCCAAGCAAAAGGATTTGTTTCCAGTGTTATGCGCTAAATGTCCCCCTGCCACAGACTGCTCCCTCTTAGCTCATCATAATAATTATTATTATATAATTCCTGTTTTCCTTTTGTGAATGCAATGCGCTTCTGTAAATTAAACACAAAAATTTTACATGTAAAAAGTTTTTCCACATTTCACCACTAGAGGACAAATGAGTCAAACATTCAAAGCTCAAATAGAAAAAAAAAAAAAAACAACCTGACTGCAATGATAAGAGCATTTCTACTAGTTAATGGCATTTTTGTCCCCAAGGACTTGATGCATGACTAAAACGCACACATGTATGCAAAGGTGTGGACACAATTCACAATTAGTTAAAATAAATCACAAACACAACAAAATTAGAAGGTGCCCAAACTTTTGACTCATACTGCATGTATTAAACCCTCCCCCCTATTATGGAACAATGATTCAACCTCCAGATAAATAAAATAGAAAAACACTTAAATATAAGCAAAGTCGGAATGTCCCCAATCACGGACAACAAACAAACAAACAAACAAACAAACAAACAAAGAAACAAACAAACAAAACAAGAAGAATATAACAAATGAGTTTTTAAAAAAAATATTGGTACATAGCTATATTTCTTTTTTTCTTTCTTTTTTGTTTCTTCTTTTTCTTTTAATGCACGACGGGGAGGTTTGAAAATGTGGTTGATAAATATAATGTAATACATTTTATATATTTATTACATACTTTTACAAGAATGCATTTGCCGTGAATGGTGCCATTATCTGCTTTAAACAAGTAGCACTTTGTACAGGGCAATCTGTGATGCAGACCATGAAACTAGGCAGTGTTGCTTCAGTAAACACAAAGGCTGAAGAGGAAGGAAGAAAAAAAAAAAATCAGACCCCAGCCAAAAAGAAAAGAGAGTGCAGAGGAAGGAAAGAATGACTAAGAAGTTGAGGGTGCAGTGCAAAAACAAATGTTTAGCCAATTTCTCCTCCGTTTACCAAAACTAAAAGAATTTCCAGAGCCCTAAGGGTTAAAATTCCACAAGTGATGGTTGAATCATAATAAAACTATTAACATAGATTATACACGCACCCACTATCAAACTAAAACAACTAATAGTACTAGGCGTTATTACACTGCCAAGATGTTTCAGATATTAATCATTTCTTTTACAATATTATTCATTATGAACGATCATAAAATCAACTTTTTACTCTTATAACACACAGAATTTATGCAGATATCACCCAAATGTCAAGGGGTTCTCTGTCGAGTCTGCTTCCTCTCAACATTTCTTCCTTTTGTCATCTTAGGAGTTTTTTTTTTTTTTTTCGCCACCAGTGCCCTTGGATGTACTAATTTATACTTAATTTATACGTTTCCCCCCTAATATTTAGCTAATTTCCTTCATACTTTCTACTTCTTTATATTCCATTTATTTGTATAGAGCTTTTAACGATTCCAGTCCTGAATCATCAAGTGACTGCAGCCAAGTCAAGTCCTCAGGGAAACAGCTGTCAACATCAGTCGAGACCAGAACAGTCTTTATGCTAGAGTGAAACCGTCTCCAGTCACGGATCTCAAAGAGACATACGGGACATCCATGCGACGAGATGTCCAACCAGAAGCAGGGCATCGGAATGAGTCGGATAGGTCCAGAGGGCAGAGGGAGTCTGGATCAATGGCAAGAGAGAGGGGGAGAGCAGAAGAGGAGAGAACAGTTATGTATGGTAACAGTCAACAGAATGTATATTTAGTGCAAAGTGCAAGCAGGGACTCCGGCAGGACTAACTATAGCAGCATAACTAAAAGGGAGAGCCAGAAGGAAACACAAACATGAGGGCTCCCTGTGATGTAAAGCAACCAATCACCTCACCGTCAACAATCCTGAGTGATCAGTGAGAGTGGGGAAGACAGCATCTAAACATACCAGTTCACCAGAATACTCTACGTCCATGAGTCCCCCAGATCTGCTCCTTTACCTAAGGTTAATCTATTTACAAAAATGCTTGGCTAAATAAATAAGTTTTTAGCCTAGACTTAAACACTGAGACTGTGTCTGAGTCCCGAACATTAACAGGAAGACTATTCCATAACTTTGGGGCTTTGTAAGAAAAAGCTCTGCCCCCTGCTGTAGTTTTAATAATACGTGGTACTGACAGGCAGCCTGCATCCTTTGATCGAAGTAGGCGTGGCGGATCGTAAGACACTAACAGTTCACTCAGATGCTGCGGCGCGAGACCATTTAGTGCTTTATACGTCAATAGTAGTATTTCAAAATCGATGTGAAATTTCACAGTGAGTCAATGAAGTGTCGATAATTCAATTCAATTCAATTCAATTTTATTTATATAGCGCTTTTAACAATTGACATTGTCGCAAAGCAGCTTTACACAATAAAAAGAAGTAAGTTTTTATGCAATGTGTATGAATCAAAATGATAAGATTGTCCCTGATGAGCAAGCCGAGGGCGACGGTGGCAAGGAAAAACTCCCTGAGATGGTAATAGGAAGAAACCTTGAGAGGAACCAGGCTCAACAGGGAACCCATCCTCATCTGGGTGATAACGGACAGCAGGGATTGATCAGCATAATAATGTGTACTGGAAGTTCAGTGTAGCAGGAGATGTGTTAAAATTTAAATTAAAAGGAGTCCAGTTTGTTCCCGGAGGCTCAGGTAGACTGTAGGAGATTCCAGTCCTGAGCTATCGAACAACTGAAGTCACAGGTCCCCAGAGCATCAATCGATGATAGGACAGTCTTCATGGAAACCATCCCCAGCCACAAAGCGCATCCAGGCAGACCACACGGGGCATCCATGTGACGGGATCTCCAACCAGAAGCAGGACTCCAGGACGGGTTAGACGGCTCGATAAGGCTAGATAAGATAGGGGTGATGTGCTTGTAACTTCTGGTTCTAGTGAGGACTCTCGTATTTACTGTAACTGTATTTACTGTAAACTCGTAAACTGTATTTACTGTAACTGTACTAACTACAGTATATCCGGCTTTTACGATGATGTCCCTTATTAAAAGTGTTTTACAAATAAAATCTAAATGAAATGAAATGAAATAAACTATTATAGGCTTTCAAAAAATTTTGAGCAGGTCACTGTAAGAAACACTGTAGTAACAACCCAATATTACAATGTAATAAAAAATAAACCTTTGTAAATTATGCTTGTTCATAATTAATTTGTTATATTTTCATGGCGCAAATATGAGACATTTTTTCATCTTAAAAAATGTAAAAGTTATCATATTTTTGCATTCAAAATCGCATAGCAATAACATTATATTGTCCTTTAACAGGCAGGTAATTTCTCTAGTGTATGTCAACTGGCCAAAAATAAAATAAAATAAATAAATAAATGGCCCAAAATGATTAGTTTATAATATTTTGATCTACAGTACTATATTTTTCTCTTATTAGCAGCACCTCAAATAAAATGATAAAATCAACAAAAGTTTGACTTTCTTTCATAAAAAATGTACTTTAGATTTAATTTCGTTTAATTGCCTGGATAAAATGGTGTTGAATTTCAGAAATTACTCAATGTTTCTCATGCAGTGTTTAATCCATGCAGTTCGACATTTTAGAAACATTGCCAGTCAGACTTTATCTCACACTGCACATTGCTGAGAAGTTGACTCATGCTTTCATTTTCTATCATTTGGATTGTTTGCAATGCATTGTTCACACGCACGCACGCACATAAACGTGTTAAACTGAAGACGGATTACAGTGTGGAAAGAATCTGGCGTCAGCAACAGTGAGAGTTTTTCCAGTTATTTCCTGTTCCAAGATCAAAACACAAAATGATGGGTGAGTCTCTCTTCCTGCACGCGGGTACATTTATACTGTAGCACTTCCTCCCAGGACACACACAGGAAGCAATGGCATGTCGCAGCTTTAGCATTTCTTTAGATTTATATTTGTTCCGTCATAGGACCATTTACTCATTTACATATTCAGTACATGTAGGTTTTTTTTTCCTTTAAAAAAAATCTCTCTATATATATATATATATATATATATATATATATATATATATATAGCAATCATATTGTTTTGTTTTGAATTTTTATCAATAGCCGTAATTTGTATTTATTTTCTATTACACTTTTTCGTGGCATGGTGGTATAAAGGTGTTTGTTTCTTGCAGCTTTCTATGTTTTTCTTTCTTTAATCTCAGTCACAAGGTTTCTAAACCTCCAACACACTCTATGGTTGACCTTAAATTACAGCAGGCTACCTGACCCTGGTATTGCTCGATTTTTATCTTTGTGGTCATCTGATGAAGGACGTCATCTCTGCATGTAACATCATCATCAGTTTTGACACATCAAAAACATGTTGAGTGTTCTGTATCCATACTGTCAGTGCTGTGCAGTCAGGATCCCTTGATCGGAGCACCGGATGTATTTTATACTTTTAGAAACATTTTCCTATACATTTTCAACCTGAATGTTAAACAAACAGGATGGTTTTTGTGTTTTATTGGCACTAGAATTAACCTTTTATTACCCCGGGAAAGTACTCATTCCCTTTCTTTCTTCAAGGAATTGAATTTCCTGCACCTCCTCTTGCAGACCGTGAACGAAAGTGATGATAATGGCAAACTAGTGATTAATGCATGTAGTGTTAATATACATTTTAAGTATGGCTTTTTGTTCAGATCTGTTTTGATTATTACTAATGCACTAAAATGTCTACAGATGGATTACAGTTTGAAAAACTGTGCTATGATGCATCACATTGGTTGTATTTCAATAATAATAATAAAAAAAAAAAGCTTATTTCGAGTAGCCACATGCACATTTGCGACTAAATTTAAACCCTTGTTTAACCCAAGAGAGAACTATTTGTTCCTCTTTTCTAAGGAAGGGCACTTCCTCCGAGGGTTTCTCGTCCTTTTCTGCACATGATCTTATAGATAACCTTTTATCTGTCTTACATTATGTACAGACTTGTGCTTTTTCACTGAGCAAGTAATATGAACAACTTTCATGTTTCCCATTTTATAGTCAATCTGAGCCATGTAACTTCACTTATGGTTAGCGGTAAGGATATATTGTAAAACATGTACACGACCCAGCAAGACCTCATGCTAGTGGTAGATTAACGTAAGATTTCATACCTAAACCACAGAATGTTCCATTTACTGAGGCGGTTGTTTACATATTTGACTGAGAATTTTTGCTGCTGTTGTTATTATTATTCTGTTTTGTAAAAATGATTATTAATGTGCTTTTTTAAGAGTGGACACTCTCTTTAAACACTGAATATTTGCCTTTCCTATAAAACATGCATTTCTCTTTTTAAATAATAAATAACGAAGAAGAAGTCTTTAATGTCTCATAATGATGAAGCAACATGATTACTGGGCAAAAGCCTCAGCTGTAGGAATCAGAAATGTCAGAGGTTTATGTGCTGCACAAACCTGCAAAATCATCGCAGTATGCACTTCACATTTCTCCTGATTTCATTCTTCAGTACTGCAGGGCAAAAAGGGAAAAGCGGAATAGTTGAGACATTTACTAGTGTTAGTCTCTCACCTCGGGAAGGAGCAGATGCAATATAGAGATTCACCGTAAACACGTTTCTTAGTGTAGTCATATAGTCGAAAGACTTATTTCGGGAAATTATTACAACCCATGGAGCTGTAAGGTAGCAGCCCAGGGGACCACCAGTTTATCCTGATGACTAAAGAGTTTTACTTATTAATTAATTAATTAATTAATTAATTAATTAATTATATTTAGTAGCCAATTTACGTTAAGAGGGTTCGTTAAAAGTCTGGAAAAAATATCATATAAAGATGCTGATATATGAAAGGCTGTCAAATTCACCGTACGCTGATGAAAATGAAAGAATAACAAGTTTAACTAACACGCATAATGATGAAGCCTAACTAGCTGCTAAGCGCAACAACAGAAGCAGAGAACAATGGAACGAGCAAATCAGCAACAGGTCGTGAGAATGTACTGTCTACCCCTCCTGCAGGCTCCAGGCTGGTGTTGTCCCTCCCGCAGGATTATATCGGTGCCACAACTTGAGCGAGTGCAGCTGTGTGATATTGGACGCATGCAAGAGAGAATTTAAGCGAGGGAAACGAGAATGAGTTTGAGTGTGTGCGAGATAGGGTTTGAGAGTGTGTGAAACTGTTTTTTTTTTTCATTACTCAGGATTGTGGCAGAAATATAACGCGACATTTGCACAAGTTTGTAGCATTAACGGCGCTCGCGGAGGGTCAGCGTTTCAGGTAGTGTTTCGACATAGAGAGAACACTTTTACCTTGATTGTATCCAGGTATTCATGAAATGCTGTGATACATGTGCATTAGTGTAGCAGGGAGACATGAAGCTACTGTAGTTTTTCGAGGGATTTAGTCATAGTGTGTCAGTCTATAACTTTGCATAAACACAATCTGCACAGAAGAGTCAACAAAAGAAACCCCATATGCCTCATTTGCGCACTGTAGGGCTGTGATCAACACTTTACTTACACGTTGGATTATTATTTTTTTTCTTTCATTTACAGTGACCAGACTGTTCAAAACAGCACAGCACCTTCATAAAGCTGTCATCATGTACTCGGCTTCTGTACACATAAAATATGAATGATGGCAAAATGATCAGCTGATATGGAATTCTTTTGAATTGGTGTGAGAACGTGGTGTCCGTGCATGGTTTCCCGAGGTCTGAATTTCATACAAATTTCATTTGTTCAGGTCAAAAATGGGACTTCCCTTGCCTCGATTCTGCGCTTCCTCTCATTGTTTCTTACACAGCTTATGCTTGCACACTAGGTTAGAAGAGTATCCTTTATGACTACACCTTTGGAAAAAAAAAACATTTCAGATATCAGTAAACTGGGAAAGTAAAAAAAAAAAAAAACCCTGAAATGTTATTTGCTGTAAAATTTGCAAGTGGTGAGAAGCACTATAGATGCACCAGTTATAGATATGAAACTTCGCACTCAATATGCATTTCTGTTTGTAACTTAGTAAAACTGCTGACAAAAGTTTCGTGCCCTCCTTAGGCGTGTTCTCACTTTATTTCACCCCTAAACCCACATTTACAAGAACCGAGAACTCTTTTTAGAACTCAACAGCATTAAAGATCATCAGATTATTTGCTTATAACAAGAACGCGTTAAACGCTCTAGTTCTTTATTCTGATTTCTAGCACTGCGAGTTCGGCATTTCTCAGTCAAGAGGGTGATGTTAGGTAGTAATGTCTGAAATTAGACACTGATCATTTGCTTGAGAAGTAGAAGGATGTCTCGTACAGTGGGTCTTCTTGGTTGTTTCCATGGCAACACACAGGATGCAAACTTTTTTATTTGTATCAGCTCATCAAGGCAAGTGGTTTCCTCCTTTCCTCGCTCTCTGTCACTCGCTTTCTCACCCACTATGGCAGCTTTTTTGATGTACAGTGTAAAGTGTACAGTAGTTACTATTTATTACTTAACGGAACTGAAGGAGAGGCATTCATTTCATAGATAATGTCCTTGTTCATTTCAGCATTTAAGGCGGTAAAATGCTACAACTTGCACATGCAGGTGCTTTGGCATCAGAAAAGCATTCGACATTTAATTTGCGTGTGTTCGTAACATCTGGTGTCATATATTTTTTATTCTTTTTTTATAATAAGGTAATTGAGTAACAAGTCTGAATCCACAGGCTTTAATATGATGCTGGACCCGCTGGCCCCTTTGCAGCAATAGCAGCTTTAACTCTTAGGAGAAGGCTTAGGAGAGAACATGTGAATTTTTGACCTCTCTTTCGGAAGCGCATTACTTTCACTGGAAGTAAGAGGAAAAGCCCAATTCCTGAAAAACAATCCCACACCAGCTCCAGCATGACTGCAGCACCAGTGCACAAAGCAACGTCCATAAGGACATGGATGAGGAAGAACATGACTCGACCTGCACACACGCCTGCCCTTCCAGGTTTCATTTCTTGGGAAATTCAAATGGAAAATCCACTCAAAATCTCCAAATATTAGAATATTAAATTACGAGTGTCTACAAATTGAATAAATTTACATACAGTATAAATACCATGTATCTCTCGGTCTAGGTCAGACACACCCACGAGGAAGACTACTGACTTGATAGTTTGCCAGAAGATGATCATCAATGACAATGCCCTCCACAAGGTGTGTAAGCCACAGAAGGTGCTGTATTGAAGCATATTCATGGGAAGTTGACTGGACGGGATGAAAGGGAAACGTGTGAGAGTTAAAGGTGCACAAGCAACAGGGATAAAACATGTCAAGCATAACAGGTTCAAGGTTTTGGGAGAATTTCACAAACCGAAGGATGGAGTTAGTGCATCAAAGAAAAGGGCTACAACTGTAGCATTCGTAGTATAATTATTCGTAGATAATATCAGAAGCGGCTAAGGAGAAAAATACCTGAGTCTGTCACTCAGTAATTTTTTTTTTTTATATTCATTAGCTGTAAGCCATAAAAAAAGGCTTTAAATATTTCACTTTAGGTGTAATTTATCTATATCCACTATATGGCCAAGGTTTTTGGATCTTCACACCCATAGATTTGTTCTAACCAAACTGTTGAAAGCATTAGAATGGCCTAGAATGTTTTTTTTTTTGTTGTTGTTGTTGCACAAAAAGAGGTTTTAGACGGTGTGCACAGAAAGCTTTGGAAGAACCCTGGAGGCGGTTTGCACAAAGCCGTGCACACAGTTCGATGTTAGAGTAACTTTCCGGAGAGTCTGCATGACGTATTTGTATGCAAAGTTACAAATGTTTGGTTTAATGTTTGGACTAAATTCACATTTAGTGTAAATTTTTGATTAACTCAATATGAGATCCAATGACCACGCAAGCGCCACTGCGTAAACACTGCTGGCATGCACATCTAGGGAATCAAAGAGACTTCCACTAGATGGCACATAAGAGCCAAAACACGGCTGTCAGTCAGAGTTCCACATCAAAATTAAAAAACGCAATTTCATGCATAAGAATAATAAATGCAATGTTTCTCTTTTAATTTCATCAGCCTTGTCATTATTGTTGACATACTGTATGGCTTCCATCATTGGCTATAATATATATTTAAAACTTTTGAAAGATTATTTAGACTGGAACAAAGGACTTTTTGTTAGGTTTGAAGGCGAAATGTTTTTTTTTATTTATTTATTTATGTTTTTTTCAAACTTTATACAATAGCTGTACAATATAATAGGGAAACCAGTACAGAATAATTGTCCTGGATATCAGTTAAAAGTGCAAGGTAAAAAAACTAGCACCCCGGTAAAAAAGAAAGGAAAGATACGTTTGAGCATCTGATAATGTGCAAAACACTGAAAAACAAACCATCAAGTGGAAAAGTAAATAAAACAATGTAAATGTAATCTTATAAAAAAAAAAATATTATGTTTATTCACAAATGAGTGGAGCGCTCGTCCACACTTGTGGTTTGTGAATAAACCGAACCTGTGGCCGGTGTCATGTAACGCTTCAAACACTGCACTTGGAAGCAGGAGGTCTGGCGCAAAAGCCTAGTTAGATGCTTTGCAAATTTTTGACCCACAAACACATAGAGGAACGGATTGAGGCAGCTGTGTGAGTAAGCAATGGCTTCAGTGGCTTGCAGCATCAGCTGGATGCTTTTGCTGAGCTCACACCGTGGAGGCAGGATGTGCCACAGTTCCAGTGCTTTGAGGAGTGCTGCAATGTTGTACGGTATCCAGCAGCAGAAAAACACCACCATGACCACAATGACAAGACGAATGGCAAGTTTCTTGGAACTACGCAGCATTTGAAGCCGGCGTAGGACCATCGAATAGCAAAATCCCACAATACTCAGTGGAATCAGCATGCCCAAAACATTCATTTTAATGAAAGCTGCACTTTTCACGTCATTGTGACTTTGTTTATTTTTTGGATAAGCGCTGCAAACTATTTCTTTTCCAAATGGTTCAACTCCAAGATACAGTAGCTCAGGGAATGATGCTGCAACAGCTAAAATCCAGACTAGCATGCTAGCTAAAATCCCAAAAGTCTTTGTTCGGATTCTCAAGGCGAACACAGAATGAACGATAGCCAGGTATCTGTCGATGCTCATCAGCACAATAAAGAAAATGCCGGCATAAAATCCAATGTAGTACACGCCGAGGACCAGAGTGCACATGGCGTGACCAAATACCCAGGTATCTCTGGCATAGTGAGCCAGGAAGGGGAGAGTGAAGATCAGTAGAAGGTCAGCGATGGCCAGGTTCAGGAGAGACACGTCAGTCATGGTTTTTATGTGAGCACCTGCCAGGATCACCCACAGCACCAGCATGTTGCCAGGGAAGCCGACCACGAAGTACAGAGAGTAGAGCACTGGCAGGAACCGGCTTGCATGGGCTCCATATTGACAGGGTTCAATTTGTTGAAAACCAGAATAATCATATTCAGGTGTGCTGAAAACAGTAAAGAGACAGTTACCGTACTACATGACAATTATGGAAGAATGTGCACTTTAGGATTCAGATGTTAGACACAACTACAGACTTAATCCTTAAGCAGATGAACAATAATTATGTATGTAGCCTGGAGTTTGAACAAAAACTGCTGTTTTCATGTGCATCACGCTGAAATCCATGTTTTGGGTTGTAAATACACTTTAAACACATTATGAATAATGAAAGTATACGAAACATCTAACTCAAGACATTAATCAGTGGGAAACAGGTGCAGATGATGACAGATGATCAGGCCGGTGATTAGTATCCTGGTGGTGCTGAAGGCTGAGTGGTTGGAACAGACGAGAGGGGAAATGACGTCGCTGCTGAAGTTGTTCAATAAACAAGCAGTTTGTATATTGTATATTTAGTCACTTATCACAGTTTAACATGTTTTCCCATTTCTTTAATCTACTGTATGTCATTTAATTAAATAAAAATATGAAGAAATAAGGAGCGGATCTAGACTTTTGCTCTGCACTGTATGGTATATTAATATAAAATATGGCACTATAAATTAATGAGAAGTGTGATTCTTTATAAAATCCTGATACATAGAGCACACTGGAGGAGACAGCATCTTAACAGATGACATTGCTATTATATAGTTTCTACTGTGATTATTAAAATAATGTCATTAAAATGAGCCATGAACATAGCAAATGAGTATTAGGTCAGTTTATTCGTTAGTTTATCCAATGCACATCAAATTAAGCGATATCAGTACTATGTGCTGGAACAAGTGCTATTTCATAAGCTGCTTAACAATAAGTGTGAAAGCCCTATTGTTAAACCAGATTTGCCTTTTAATGTGCTCGAGGTATTCCTGCAGCAGTTACTGGCAATGTGCCTGATTCTTGATGTTCTCACGCATGTCATCATATTTCTTAATTTCTCTCTTTTTTTGAACACTTCCTTTAGTTTTTATTCCACATGCAAAATGTTACATTGGTTCAGAAATGAAAAAGGCTCTCACAGCCTTTATTTAATTTTACATTTTTTTTTAGTCTTTCTGAAAGGTGACTGCTTGGATTTTTTTGGTGTAGAGTCTATTAAAAAAAGTCTGAGCTTCAATTGCTTTGACTCAAGAAAAAAAAAAAAAGAAAGAAAAAAAGCCAATCTCAGGTGTGACCTAGGTGTGAAGAGGTACAGTATGTTTTTCATGAGACTCTAGACCAACACCTTTAGGAAAGAAAAAAAATCAGTTTTTTTTTTTTTTTTGGTGCTAAATCTGAATGATGAATCTAAGAAATCAACTTCAATGCTTCTTTATTACATTATTGCTTCTTTGGACTGTGTTTTTATATTTGATCTTTAACTTTTTAAATGTCAACATTAATGTAAAAACATAAACTAGTTTGTTCTAAACTAGAACATTTTTAGTGTATTGATTACTAAAAATTACTCTCGATTACTTGATTAATGTTTACTCATTTTACCCCATGTCTTTAATTCTTGTATGGGGCAATTCAGTCCAGAAAGTAGGTAGACGCAAGTTACTGTACACTTTTGGATGAAAAGATAAAGTAACATACAAAATAAATAAATACATTAAAATCTGCCATACTTGTGTCATTAAATAAATAATATAAGGATCCATTTGTATTCATAGCTGCATTATTACATTAAAAATGGAATTCATTGATGCTGATGGGTTAGGCTGGTATTGAAGTACTGAAGGAAATAAATGTTTTTTTTTTTTTTTTTTATATGCAGAGGGTTATAGATCTCATAACTAACACAAACACCTCAGGGTCATTTACACTTAACAAAACTACAAAATTACAATCAACATACATAAATATGCACAATTTACACACAAGCTGAGTTCCTTTGAAAGTGCATGCAGCTGCTTTTGATGTCTAAGATGGAATACGTCCTCACCTGAGTGATGAGACCACCAAAAGCTGACTGGTGGTGTTTGTCATCATTGCCCTTCAGCATCCAACACTCAACAGGTATGCTAGGATAAAAAAAGGGAAATTTTTTTATATAAACCAATATGTAAGACTGGTTGAACTATCAGTGTTGGCCGAGCATGCCTAAACGTCTCTGATCAACAGGTTTCCGTAGCAATATGAAAGTATCATTAAAAAAAAAAAAAAAAAAAAACGAGTCAGAGAAACTGCAGCAGTGCCAAGTCTGAAAAGAAGCGTGAAAGTCTGAGATGTGAACACAAACCAGAGAGAACATAGAGACCAAGAAAAATGGATAGGGCAGTAAAAAAAAAAAAAAAAAAGATATAAAAATAAAATAAATAAATAACCCATAACATTTAACATTTAACATTTACACCACACCAAAAGATAACACATGATTTGAATAAGATGTAAAAGTGGCTGCGACAACAACGCTACACAATATACTTACAAAATTTGGGGCTTATAGTCCTTTGGGGCTTAAAGTCAAAACTGAAACAAGATGTTGGTGTTAGAGGTCTTTGCTTTTCACACTTCTGTTTTTTTTTTCCATTCTGATGAATATGGGGCTCTATGGAGACATGCATACTGTTTAACACTTGATCAGTTTACCCAGATAGCAACTACTGTGTGTGTTGTTGTGTGCTGTAGTGCTGAGCTTGTCTTTACTTTTCCATTTACTAAGCGTTCCTAAGTCTTAAGGACAACTTGTGATAATATCCTTCCTAGGGCGTGGTAAGCTGAGTTTCCCCCAACAACTGAATATTGAATAAAAACAATGTGACACTGTATAACTAAGACAATGGGTCAATTGGTCTAACATGTAATTAATGCTAATGATATACACAGCACTTACAGTGTGTAAGCAGATTCGCAATTCTTACTGACAGAAGATCAATACATTACTATAACAGCAGCTCTAACTGTTCTGACTCCAAGGATTATATTAATGTTCTCATCTTAATATGACGTATGACAGACTCCATATTTTATTAAGTAATTTAATAAGAAACATGTAAATGCGTAACATTGCGATATTTTCTGTGAGGAGACTGATAACATTTGTTTTGTATATTAAGTATATTTTATAACTTTTTTTTTTTTTTTTCGATTGGTCTTGGAGATGTCACCTCCCTGCTATACGAGGACAGCCTCCATTGATTTCTAGCACTGGTTTCTTTTGTTGTCCTGCTCCCACATGGTCCCTGATGTTTATTGCGAAGACTTGCCAGATAAGCCATACCTGGTTACCTAACCTGTAATGGGTAGATGATGAGCTATAGACATTGGAGGAATGGGAGAGATGTCAGATACCCACCTGTTTAATGTACCGCCTATTTTAAAGGAGTGCATACAGGTTGGTACCATCAATGTTCCTCCACCAAATCCCACAAACCAATAATGACAAGCGCATGCCTTTTTTTTTTTAATCCTCGGTGGTGACACTTTTGCCTTGAGAATTCTTTTTAAGAAAGGCCTTTAGTAGACGTGGACCTACAGATAAAGAGCTTGTGACCAAATACAGGATATCTAGGGGGAGATGTGTTGTGGAGAATGCCTTTGGAATCCTCGCTGGTGACTGTATTTTTTGTGACTAACCGTGTTTCTTATTCAGGAGAAACTAAATCGATTTTGTTGTAACCTGCACAATGTGCTTTTATCGTGAATAGAACTTGATGAACCTTGACCTACAGTATACTGTAAAGTTTTCCAAAGTTTTTAATGAAATGAAATGACCAAGGGACCATAGTAAATTTGTCATCAGACTTTATTATGAAAATAGCAGGAATAATCTAATCACAAATGGACTTTGAAATGTAATATATCTTCCAACCATGTTTAATCAAAACCATTCTGCTTACAGTTTTACTTTGGCAATTTTGCAATTACATCCATTTACATTTAATACAGGGAATTCTGGCTGGTGCATGCTGCACGAAGTGATACAAATGCGTAAGAATTAAAATCAACTTGACAACAGCGCTTACGAGTTGATCCTGCGTTACTGTGATGTTAACGAAACTTTCTGCACATGCATCAGTTTTCCTCCTGAATCTTTTGATTGTGTAAAGCTGCTTTGCGACAATGTCAATTGTTAAAAGCCCTATACTTTTAGACACTTGAGTGTATGGCTCTTCATTCTCTCTAGTCCAAGGATTTTGTATAATGACAGACCTTCCACTCTGACCCTAACTTTTTTTTATTAAGCTCTGGTATATACAGTACAACAAATAATTTCAGTCTTCACTCAACCTGACATGTATCTCTGTACACTAGTGATGCTGATGCAATCAGTTTTCTGTGCTCTGGGGAAACCTTAAGAAAGAATTCCATGAACTTCATCCAATCTCCAGAAAACTCACAATTCAGACGCCGTTGTGAAGATAAACAGTGTATACTATATCTGTATACTTACTGGAAGATGGTGGTGGAGGTGATGCTTTACAAAGGTGATACACTGGTGATACATTATGAAAAAGGTTTGCATTCTAAAATGACTCATTTTCTCTCAATCAGTTCATCCATCTAGTCATTTACACAGATCATACTTGATAAGGGTATGAAAATCATATGCATTACCGAGAACACAGCCCAGTATGCCAGAATCATCAACCGAAGACAGTGTAAAGAAAAGGAAATTCAAATGCACGGTGTCTTACGTTTGTTTTATGGAGATAAAAAATCAGTTTCCAGCCAAGTGCATGGCCTATGCGACAAAGTGTACAAACCTATTACGTTTCAGTACTTTGAACGGGTCACTGTTGTGGAAAAAGAACGTCTTCTGCAGATGAACACTGATATATGAAAATGCATTCATACATTCATGGTCTTGGAAAAAAAAAAAAAAAAAAAGAAAGACAGAAAATCTTGAAGACAACTATGTTTTAACATATGTTTCTCTCTTGCCGGTCAAATTATAGAGTGAAATTTTACTAGTGTTACATTTATATTCCTACAATAGATGTTATTATGATCTGACAAAGGTATTAAGTAGAACTGAGATGCCTCTTCATGACCCTTAAACTTTATAAATAAATAAATACTCTTTATTTAGGCAAGCCATAGAAAGCCATTTGAACTCAAAAGTTAATAAGATCCTGTTCAGAACCAGCTCTAAACGCAGCAAGTATTTAGTCATGTTTTCAGTTTTTCTAGAGCTGCCGCCTGTTTGACATTTGAAACATTTTGAAAGAAAAAGCCATAAACTCTGGATTAACCATCTTTTGAGGAAGAGCATCGGTTCTGGAAACCAGGAGGCTTACAGCATAGACAGGGCCAATCTGAGAAGGTAAATCTGAAAAGCCGAACATGAACACCAACAGGAAATTGAAAAGTGCATCAACTCGACACACCACTGACATGTGGCAAAGCATTCAGTCTAGCACTGACTTTAAGCCACCAAGCACAGCAGCTACAATCAGCTCTGCATCTCGCTCCGTGAAAAGATCAAACACTTCTTTGCTTATATTGAATAGGGGGACAATGACAATGCTTAAGCCAGAGCCTGACAGGCATCTTTAACCTATCCTCACCTGTGGCAGCTGTTGACACCTACTTTAACCCTGCTACTTTTGGGCCAGCACCAAAGAATTTCGCTAAAATGGCATTAGACACTTTTTAAAAGGCTGGTCCTCATGGACCTTAAAACCCTCCCATACTGGAACCCCACTGGTTGGCTTGTCATTAGGTCAACAGTGGCTGTTGATTCTACTCTGGTTTTCCTGGACAATCTCAACACATATCCTAGGATCAGTTACTTGAGTTCCAGGATAATGTTATAGCTCAAACAGCTTTGAACAATTATATTTTTGGTAGTCACATCCTGAGCAGGTGCGATTTCTTTAAGACTGCAAGGGAAGCTCAGCTTCCCCAATAATGTCACAAAATTAATGGTCAAATTATGTGCTATTGTATTAACATTTTATTGACTAAAACTTCCCGTAGCGTCACAGTGCATTTCCCTGTTGAAGCCCAGCGTCCATTGACTTCAATGCGGCTGCTTTGAACGTTTTTTTTTTTTTTCAGTGCTTTGAAACTAGACGGTCATTGGATAAACGCTGCGATTATGTCCCGCCCACGGACGCTCAGCGTCTCTGGGGGTGAATGAGGAGTGGGCGGGCCCGGACGCCGAGCTTCTGCGTGATGATTGGATGGTCTGTCGAAAGACTGCATCTCCTTTTGACTGACAGCAATTTTGTACTATAAGGAATCGCTGAAGTCCCATCGCGGATTTCTGAAGTTCAGTCGAAATAAAAACTGCTGCAACCTATTTTTTTTATATTTGCTTGGCGAAATTGCTTGATTTTCATCATACATTTGGCTGGCCATTGAGAGGACACTGGTCAAGTCACTGGAAAAGACGCCTAGTTGGTACAACAGGGTCACAGACCATTTTCTTGAAAAGGAACGTAGGGCAGGATTTACTTTTAAATAAATAGACAATTTTATGATGTAGGCCGAAAATGAGCTTCCCCTATTTGACAGACCAGTAGCTGCCACTGATCCTGAGATGTCTAAGAAACAGACTGATGTCTTTTTTTCTTTCTTTTTTTTTTTTTTTTACCTCTAATCAAGGCAGTCCACTGTTGAAGGTGAGACTGGAGGAGGTGAGATTGTCAAATCTGATAGACATTGGTCTGTTTCTTAGACATCTCACACCCTGAGATTTGACAACCTCACCTCCTCCAGTCTCACCTTGAACAGTGGACTTCCTCGATCGGCCTGATTAGAGGTAAATGAGTTGAATAGAACACTACTTATTGTAAAGGGGTCATTATGGATTTCAGACAGGATTTCACACACGGGAAACACCGTTTTCAGACTCTCTGACACACAAGGTTGTCTACAAAAAAAGAAAAAGAAAAAAAGGAAAGCTGTAAATATCTTGTGTTTTAGGTTTTAACCATGAGATATAGCACCTTGTTTTCAAGCAAAAGACGATACATCGGGACCAGTCAATTGCATCGCTTCTTTCTGTCACGTGATCAGTGTAGTGGAAGATTACGATTGTGCCATGTGGTTGTTGTCATGTTGTCGCTCTTGTTTGCACATTTGCACATGCGCTTTATGTGGTCTTTTAGTATCTTTTACATAGTTGTTTGCTAATTTAAAATGTTAATTTGTTTGTCTCAGCTAATAAGCTATTTAGGTGTCTTAGTTACAGTGTCTAGACAGTTTTTATTTATTTATGTATGATGTTAATTTATGTTGTATGCGCTGTATGCATCACCTTGGTCCAGGAGGAATGTTGTTTCATTTAAATGACTTGCCTTGCTTAGCAGCTACTGTGAATAAATGAAAAGCAGTCAGCTTAATGTTTGTGATACGTTCTGTCGAAAAGGACGAAAGGTCATTTAAACGTTAATCGTTCGATAGACATAAAGCGATGTGGTATACTTTAGTATAAGCGCTATGGTGAAGTTAGTTTGTAGTGCAACCTTCTGTTTCACTTCTCAGTCAGTATGTCTCTCCCCCCCCCCAAACCCCCCCTCCAACGCTACTAGTTACCACTAGCACTTCTTTTACTGCATTTTGGGGTCATGGTGGGTGCACTTTCGGTATTGTTTGTGAAACAAAATTAACCCGAGAGGTACCGTACATTTAGAACACTTGAAAGACACACAAGCAACGTTTGTACGAGAGACACGCGATGCTGTTGTGTGAAGCTGTTGCAGTCGCATCCTCTGCTTCTGTCCCCTTCTATCCACTACGGACCGACAGTCAGTTGATCAGCGAAAGGACATTAAACAGGGCATTAAACAGGGTTTTCGAGCACCAAAAACTGTAAAGTCTAAAAACCTTTGTATTGCTTATAATGATTCTCCTGATCTTCAACAATTTTGTAATAAAAAAGAGGAATTAAAAAGGTATTATGTGCAACACTTTTTTCCTTGATCTAATTTCCTGCCACTTTTTTTCTGTTTGACTCACAATCAAAGCATCAATTTGCTTAAGTTTTTATTTATTTATTATTATTATAACTCAGCCAACATATTATTGACACGAAATTACATACATAAATAACCACATTACTGCAGGCTAGATTATCAATTTGAACAAACCGTGGGAGCTGGAGTTATAGCCTTTAGCAAACACACACAAAATTCACACTTATATAACCAAAACAATTTCAACAAGTATTTTGCCATTTGTGCTTTGTAACTGTGAGACTCAAAGAAAGCATGCACAAAAAAAATTTCTCTGTCAGCTTTCTTGCTGTATTTCTTGTATTTTTTTTTTCTCATTTTGAAATTTCAAATGTTTTTTTGTTAATTTGTACAAATGTATGTTCTGCTCAACATGTCATCTTGTTTCATAAAATCTGTTGACTGCTGAACAATAACTGCTTGGATATTTATTTGCTACAAATATCCTATTTATAATATCTGTTTGACTTCATATTTTCTTGAAAATAAAAACAAACAATAAAAATGACAAAATGAATGTTGTATAACAAAATTATTGTTTGGATAACATTATCATTAGAATGTTGAGTAGGAATGCTGAAGTGTGAAGTAATCTGATTGATTAACATCATAATAATATTAAAAAGTCATACCAAATAAAATGAAATAAAAATAATAGAAAAAAGATATTTTTTCTAAAGATTAAAAAAAAAAATTTAAGATTAAAAATTAAAAGATAATTTGGGAAAAAAAAGATAGAATTGGAAAGAGTTGAATGGCGGTCTTAAAAATTAAGCAACATCAATTAAATCAACACACCATCTTTTGCACAATCTACACTTACAATGGCACTCCAACAGAACACAAAGGCTGAACAATATAAGGAAATGATTATGAGCTGTTTTGCATCTAAAGAAAGTGCATAGGGAAAGGGATTGCAGCTTTACCTCTGATTAAATCAGTATAACTACGATTTTAATGCCTTTGGTTCAGTATTATTTCCTGACTTGAAAAACCACAATCTCAAAAAATGGCACTGAACTGGACCATTTCTTGTTGCATGCACCTTTTACCTAGAATGGTGCATGTAGTGTGCCTATCTCATATAAGCATATCTCATTTATTCTTATATGGTCTACAAGCTTTGGGCAACATCCAATAGATGCCACTTTTCTGAGTTGAACTTTAAAATGCTTAGTAATTTCATGGACAGTAATGTTACACAATATTCCACTTATGCGGTTGTGAATTTTGCCATGAGCTGTTTTCTACAACTGAAAATGATGGCCTTTCATTATTATTATTATTATTATTATTATTATTATTATTATTATTATTAATAATAATCATTATTATTATTATCATTATTATCCATAAGAATATGGGTATAAAATACTGATATTAATAATTCAATAGAATAATTATCTAGAAAAATATACAAGCATGCAATTTGAGACCCAGTTATAGTTTGTACAGTCAGTCATGTGGTCTAGTAGCCAAAGTAGATCAAACCTAAAATGAGTATATAATGGTAATCAATAGCTAAAAGCAGATATGTAAATGTTATTTATGTACATGCAGTAAAACATTTAAGTAATTTAAACAGAGTTAATGCTCCTCCAATCAGACACCAGCTGAGCGTTCGTCCACGCTTGTGGTCCGTGAATATACAGAGCCTGAGACCTGGGTCATGTAGTGGCTCATACACTGAACTTTGACCATCGGGGTCTGGAGGAGGAGCCTGGCGAGGTGCCGTCTGAACTTCTCTCCCACAAACACGTAGAGGAACGGATTGAGGCAGCTGTGTGAGTAAGCAACGGCTTCAGTGACTTGCAGCATCAGTTGGATCCTTTTGCTCATCTCGCACTGTGGTGGCAGGATGTGCTTCAGTTCCAGTGCTTTCAGGAAAGCTGCAATGTTGTACGGTATCCAGCAGAAAAAGAAGACCACCATGACCACAACGACAAGACGAACGGCCAGTTTCTTGGACGTATGAAGGGTCTGAAGCTTCCGGAGCACCATCGAGTAACAAAATCCCACAACAGTCAGTGGAATCAGCATGCCCAAAACATTCATTTTAATGATAGCTGCACTTTTCACCTCATTGTGACTTTGCTTATTTTTTGGATAAGCGCTGCAAACTGATTCATTTCCAAATGGTTCAACTCCAAGATCCAGTAGCTCAGGAAATGATGCTGCAACAGCTAGCATCCAGACCACTATGCTAGCTAAAATTCCATAAGCCTTTGTTCGGATTCTCAAGGCAAACACAGCATGGACGATAGCCAGGTATCTGTCGATGCTCATCAGCACAATAAAGAAAATACCAGCATAAAATCCAATGTAGTACACGCTGAGGACCAGAGTGCACATGAAGTTACCAAATACCCAGGTATCTCTGGCATAGTGAGCCAGGAAGGGGAGAGTGAAGATCAGTAGAAGGTCAGCGATGGCCAGGTTCACGAGAGACACATCAGTCATGGTTTTCACCTGAGCACCTTTAAGGATCACCCACAGCACCAGCATGTTGCCCAGGAAGCCCGCCATGAAGTACAGCGAGTAGAGCACTGGGAGGAACCGGCTTGCATGGGGTTCGTATTGACAGGGTTCCATGTGTTCAAAATCAGTATAATCATATTCAGTTGTGCTGAAAACAGGAAGGAGAGAGTTATTTTAAGAGATTTGTAGAGGACATGGGACAGACAGCCTTTATATCACAAACATTTCTGATTTTGGGGAACAAATTTTTGTAACTTGTAGCAGATAAATTGTTGTTCTCAAAAACCAGAGCTTTTTAACAAAGTCTTTTTCAACTGCTATCCATTAAAGGTCACTCCAGCAGACCATTCAGTCAGCACATTTCCCCACAGATCCCCTTCCTAACACAATCATTCCTTTTTCTAAATGGGGCTGATGGTGTCCTGTAATTCTTGCGACTGGGTGTGGATGGATATCCACCAATAAGCCCTCATTGTCTTTTGTGCGTGTATATGTGTGTGTTTTTTCCCTCCGCTTCAAAACAAGAAAAAAATCTGGCAACCTCAAAATCTGAACCACAGTCAAGCAATTTCCATAATCGGAACCCAAGAGACTAAAGCAGCTGTGCAACCAGACCCTGTAAACTGCCACGTGCAAATTTTAATATACCTTTTGGATTTAAGTCACCAGTTTTAAATATGACTCAGGAAGCTTGCATAATAAATGCTCACTTCAGCTAACAGGATTTTAGATTTAGCTGTAATTCATTTAGTTTATTATTTGAAGCCAAATAGCTAACATTAAGCTCTGCCAAAAACAACTTTTTAAATTTACACTTGCAACAAAACAAGATTCAAAGACTATAGATTATCTCAGAGGAATAATAGAGGTAAGAAATATCTCAGCATCACACACAATCTTTTACCACATTACTTTTAGTAAATTTCATCATCTTTGTATGTAGCAAACAAATTCATACAGCAGGAAGCATGTACAGTTATTTTTGGCCAACACTTTATTTTAATGGGGAACTACATAACAAATAGGATTAAAAAAAATTTTTTTTTTATGAACAGTGCTAGAGAATTTACAAACATGCTAAATTAAAACTTCACTGACATTCTGAAAGGTTAGTCGTAAAAATGAGAGAACAAAGTGTTTTTTATTTTATTTTAATTATCATTACTTTTCAATGTACTTCTAGGTTATTAAATCGGAAAGCTTAAAAAAGTTATATTCTTGCATACTTCACAAAAGTGTTATAAATGCAAATGTTTAAAGACTACAAGATTTATGCATGGCTTTTAAGTGTTCTGTGACGTTCTGATGAAGTAATAAAGCGCTAGTCTTTTTGTAAATATCTACATAATTCAAACTGGGTTCATTTCATAAATATACAACTGTGGGTAAAGATCAATACAAATGTGGTACTTCATTAAATGCCTGGTGATATAATATTAAGAATGCAAAAAGACATTCATTTCCATATCCTAATTCTTTATGATAAAAGCCACCATGGAAGAAATAAAATTTCTCTTTAAAATGGAGAGGAAACAGAGCAGCTTAGGTGGATTTGAACGTCTTTAATATTTCGAACGTGATATGTTCTCACCTGTGCAATATTTCTTCAGAGGGACGATTGGTGATGTTTGACATTGTTGATATTTAGCATCAAACACTAAAAAGCCAACCTGAGGGTACAAAAAAGAAGAAATCTTTAATGCTAGCTCAAACAGCTGTGATGTTGAACACATCTGTACTATACACAGATTTCAACGCCATTTGGTAAACCTAAGCTTATGAGATGAGTCGGATGAAGGCTCAACTGCAGAGCCTGTACGTATAAATAAATATAAGGTGTGAAGACAAACAAGAGTAGCCACGAGATTCATGCATACAGCAATTAACAAAACATAAAACACTTAACATTTACAATGCAGACATAACTGATTACAATATTAGGTACACTTGTCTGAGCCAATGCTGCAGTCATACTGTATACTCACAAAATATTGTAACTGCCTCGTCCTTTGGAGTTCAAAGTCAAAACTGAAATGAAATGCTGATGTTTGTAGTCTCTGGTTTTCACACTTCTGTTTTTTGTGATGAGGATGGGGCTCTTCAGAAATGTGCATGTCTTTTGGCATGCGGTTAGTTTGCCCAAGCTAGTGGCTAATGCTCTTGAAGCAAAAACACAGAAGCTGTGATTATGTTTCAATGTACTTAACTTACTGACTTAGAAGTAAAACTTTTAATAAAAGTTTCAGCAATTAATCAAGTGCTGTTCCACATCATAACTAGAAATCCAGACAGCTGATCTACTAAGTGATTTAAAATCCCGTAGTAAAAAATGATCTCTCAAATCTAATCTATTTTCTTGCTGTTATCATTCATACAGCAGTGGTTTGTGGTTTCTTGGTAACATGATAAGATGCATTTTTGTCTCAATTATTGGAGAGGGGGCAGGGGAAAGAGAAGCTAGGGACTAAATGACCTTTTATAAGGATAACAGGAAGCAGGCAGAAGGTCAGGCGATGTACTAACAGAATATCAGAGGTAGAGCAAAGGGCAAAATTCCCAGAATAACAAAACCCGTAAAGATACCAGTATAACCGATGACGGGGAAAAGTCTTGGTAAATGTCACAGGGAAGCTGAGGGTTTACTTTGCAAAGGTCATAATGTGATATCTGACTCGGTTGCGAATGTTTTGTCTGGAAACCCTAGTACCCCTCACATCTGGTAAACGGGCCTGCAGCTGTGTGGCAGTTACATAACGATGTCTGACTGCAGAGGTCCTTAGGTACTGGTCATGGTTACGGCCGGTCACTCGTGGGACTCCACTCCTGGGTCTGTCATGAACTCTGCCAGTAGTTCTGTGTCTTGATGCAAGTCTATGACACTTTAAGACACACCAAGTTCACAAACAACATCTGACTCCCTGCCACCGACCCGAAGGCGCTCCACCAGGCGCTGCTCGTCCGTTAAGTGTGTGTTCATGGCTATTTGAATGATGAACTTGGAATGACTTACTGACAATACCAGCTTTTTATACCCAAAGAATGTTGAAATTGATGCCACATTGAAAAGGGTTGTTTTTTGGTACTGGCCCCAATATAAGGCACACCTGTACACAATGAGACCATACATAAAATGAGGAGTGTCTATGACCCCAATACAATTGCCTCCCTATCCCAAAAATGTCTAAAGTGAAACAAACACCTTATGTGTGACATCCACTGAGTCTCTCACAATATCCCTGACTTATTGTGAGTAGTGTATGCAGTTCTTGTAAGGTGGGCATGAGAGCATAGATAATGCTTTCAGCAGTGTGAACCATCCTTTGGTCTTAGCAGACTACAAAGTCGTCTTTGATATCTGATTTTGTAGCTGAGCCAAACCAGACAGTTATTGAAGCCAAACCAGACAGTTATTGAAGTTCACAGTACAGATTCAATGAAGACCTGTGTGAGCAACTCCTGTGGCAGGTTGAACCAGCTCCACTGTTTTGGATGTGTTCAGCTCCAGAGTGTTGTGACTGCACCAGACACCCAGCTGCTCAACCTCACTTCTATATGTAGATTCATTACTGTCCTTCTTGAGGCAAATGACTGTAGTGTCATCTGCAGATTTTAGAAGCTTGACAGAGGGGTCTGTAGAGGTGCGGTCACTGTGTAGAGGAAGAAGAGCAGTGGGCAGAGAATGCATCCCTGAGGGGTGCCAGTGTTGATGAAATGGCTGTTGGACATGAATCGCTTCACTAGCTGTCTGTACATCAGAAAGCTGGTGATCCACTGACAGATAGAGCTACAGTAGGAACAGAAAGCTGGGTTAATTTTGTTTGGAACAGTGCTCGGATGAGGGTATAAAAAAGCCGAAGGGAAGACCACAAAGAAATGCTCACATAATCTCTGATTTATTTAGATGTTGCAGGATGAAGTGCAGTCTCATGTTGACTGCATCAATCACAGACTTGTTTGCTCAGTAAGCAAATTTCATTAAGGGTCTAGTGGTGTCCATCAGATAAGCCAAGAACTTTCAAATGGCTTTTCTTTTTTTTTGTTATTAAAGATATAACACCATTTGGACCTTAAGCTTTCCTTCCCCTTTGATTCCAGATCTGACAAACATCCTTTTCATAGACCTAAAGTGCAGGAGACGGGCGTTGCCAGAGTTGTTAATGGTGGTGAGAGAGATGGTCAGGATGGGTGTGTGTTATAACACTGGGAGATCAAATACTTCAAACAGCTTCAAACACACACACTAAAAAATGCTGGGTTGTTTTTACTACCCAAACGCTGGGTTGCCTCTGTTGGGTAATTTTTCTGGGTTATTTACAGGGAATTGGGTACTTTTTTTTAACCCAGCTTACTGGGTTGGAGTTGGGTTAGCTAACGACAGCTAACATCACAGATAAGACCGCCCCTCCCCCGAAGTTCACGAGTGTATTCAGTGGCTGTGTCAACCTTGTGTCTGTTTTTTTGGTCTTCCTCCTCACGCATTTAAGAGGAAATGTAAGTGTTAAATATAAGGTCTGTATACACACTTTCACTCACCTATGATCTGAATTTTTTCACTCTATGTAACATTTATTACTGTTACTGTGTTGCACTCAAACTTTCAGCCTGGTCTGCGCTATAGCATGCTAGTTTACCTGACAATTGCTGCTAACTAGCCAAATCAAAGAACCTCACTTGTGTATGAAAGAAACTGCAAAAATGTCTGAGCTTTTTAGCTTTCTTTGTAGAATGCTTTCAGGGTGTATGAAGGCGGTGAAGTGATGAATGAAAACTAAACTGTTAACTGTAGTGCCAGCATGATGCTAGCATTTAGCTAGGTTGCTAGCGTTAGCAACCACGTATAAAAAGCTGAGGTGTTACAAAACACTAATCTTCTTACAATTGTGCATACTAGCCAACCCTCTCGATTTTTCCATAAACTTTAACTTTCCTTAATTTCTTTCTTTCTAAGGTTGGAGCCGACACCATGGAATATCTCCAGCAGGCTGAAGTGTCGAGGCCGTACCCCTACATCCTGATGTTGGGAGATAATGACCAGCACTGCTCTCAGGCATTAGTGCTTCTCAGTAATAGTATCGTAATGATGTCGCTGTTGAACTTGTTTTGTATTGTCTGATCTTGTGCTTTTGAAAAATAAATATAAATATTTTTTCTATGATTTGTACAATTACTTGGGTGTTGCTTATTACATATATGTATGGTTCAAACATCAAAAATAATAATAATCTATTTGTGAGGTAGAATTAACGCAGCATTATAGTTAAATATGACCTAGCATTTGGCTTGAATATTTTACCCATCTTGCTGGGTTAAATAAATAACTCATGTTGCTGGGTTGTTTTTAACCCAGCATTTTTTAGAGTGCAATCATCCCGATTACAAAACTACAGTAAACCTCATTTAGTTTGTCACCAGCTATTGATTCCTTACAACATTAGGGGATGGTGTCTTGTAGTCAATAATGGCTTTCAGAATTTTTGAAGCAGGGAAGTTGGCAGAAAACTGGTTTTCCAGCTTTTCAGAGTAGCTCCACTTTTAGCCACTCTGATCTCCTTTGTTAGTGTGTTCCTGGCCTGGTCGTACAAGATCCTGTCCCCTCTCCTGCAGGCATTCTCCTTGGCCTGGCAAAGCTGGCAAAGTTTTGCTGTGATTTGTTGTTTGTAATTGTTGTATGTTAAGTAAGTCCGGGTAGGACTTAAATTAATCCTGGTGCAAATATCCTAACAGAACCTGTTATATGATGTTACAGAATCTGTGAGCTCATCCAGATTGGTGGCAGAGGCTTCAAAAACACTACTGTACAATCAGTGCAGTCAAAACAGGCTTGTCGTTCCCGCACTGCTCCACGGATCGTCTTTACAGTTCTTACAGGCTTAGCAGATTTATGGTTTTGTCTGTAGGTCTGGAGAAGATCAACCAGGCACTGGTCAGACAGTCCTAAAGCTGCTCTGGGAACATAGCGATATGCATCCTTTATTGTGGTGTAGCAGTGGTCCAAAATGCTTTTGTCTCTGGTGTGGCATGTAACATGATGTTTGAATTCAGGCCATTCACATGTGAGATTTGCTTTATTAAAGCCACCGAGAATAATTATAACATAGTCCAGGTGTTGTTGCTCCATTTCTGTTATCTGATCAGCCAGGTGTTGCAGCGCTGCAAACACTCACCTGATTAAACAAGTAATGGAAAGGGATACAGTTGATGAAGAGCACTTCTAGATCAGGACAGCAAATCTTCTTCATCGATGTTACATCTGTACACCACTTTTTATTGATGCAAAAGCATGTCCGGCTGCCTCACAATTTCCCTGCTGATTCGCTGGAAGATTGCCAGATGTAGCACATTGTCCGGAATGGCTTTATTCAGCCAGGTTTCCGTAAAAAAACAAAAGCAGCCGAGTTTTATATGGGAGAGTAAAGTGCTTTCAAGTGATGAGTTAGAGAGTATCGTATAATACTTGTATAATACTTAATAAATTCGGTTTTCTAAATGCTCACTTTAGGTTGATGGCATTAAAGTCATTATTTTATCTAGAAAATTGACTTGTTACTAAATATGTTGAATTGTACCGTAATGGTTAAGGTGTTGGACCGTCGATCACAAGTTCTGGTGCAGCTGAACTGCCCCTTAAGCCTCAACTGCTCAGATACAATCAGGCATTGAGCTGGCGACCCATCACTCTATAAGACTCACCTCTAAAATGCCAGATGACCTTGTCAGAGTGTTCATTGCCAGATATAATGATCATTTTATAGTAGGTGCAAAATGATTAGAACACTTCATGCGAAGGGTGTTGGGTTTCATGATTTTATTTAAAAAATCTTATATACAGTATATATTACAAAAATGAACATTTCTACAAAAAGAACAGTGTTGTAATGAATCTTTCTTCAAGCCTATCAATACAGTTGTTATTGTTTTAAACATAGATATTGAAAGAACTAAACGTTTTTATTTTGGTTTTATGGATATGATTTAGATATTGTAGATCTCATATTAGCTCATAACTGTTCAAATTCTTCACTAAAACACTAAAGTGTAAATGACACAAAATACAATAAAATTACAATCAACATACATTAATATACAGAATTTTATTTCAACAGAAAATAAGAGCTGAGTTCCTTTAAAGAGGGCAAGCGACTGCCTTTAATATCTGAAATGCAATACTTCCTCACCTGGATGATGTGACCTCCCAAAGATTACTCGTGTTAGGCGTTATGTATGACGTTATGTCCTTTAGCCTCAAACACAGTTTGATTCGTGCTCAAGTAAAATGTACAGTACCAAAAAGGAGAAAAAGTAATAAAAACACTTTGTATGGCTGTGTAACTGTTGAACAAGCCCAAATGCTTTGTGAACCACATGTTTTCGTAGCATTATGAAAGTATCAGCTCAAAAACAGGTCAGTAAACTGCTGAAGTGCAAAATATGAAAAGAGGTGTGAAAGTCTTAGCTGCGAAGACACACAAGAGAAGACACAGTTCAAGAGATGATCAAGACGAATGCATACAGCAAATACAAAAAAAAACAAAACAATAATGCATGGCAATTTGCATATTGCTGATAACAAATTATTGAAATATAGGGGCAAACAGCTGTGACAAAACTGACCTAATAATACAGCACTGACAAAATTGTAGAATAGTTCTTTTGGGCTCAAAGCCAAAAATAAAATAAGAAGCTGGTTTCTAAGGTCTCCATTTTTCACACTTCTGTTTTTTATGAGTACAGCTCTGTGGAAACATGCAAGATGTTTGCTACTTGATTTGTTTGCTCTAATAGTAGCTTGTATGAAATTGTGCTGAGCTTGTATTTTTTGTCTACACTGTGTTCCAGAATACTAAGGATGAGATATCTGGTAATATTCTTTCTGACGTAGGGTAAAGTCAATTCTTCAACAGTAAAGAATAACAAGCTTAGCATAAAAAAAAAAAAAAAAAAAAAAAATCAATACATTGGTCTTAGGTATCATAACTACAGATTACATCGTAATGCTATGAAAGTTACAATGTGTGAAGGCGAACAGTAATTTGCAGAGAGTAACGGAATGAGGTAGTGAAAAGGTGTTTTACCAGGGTCTCTATGATATATTACAAATATACCATGCCAAGATGACTCAGTTTCTCTCAATCAGTTCATCGGAGTAGCCGTTCATACTGAAAACCTGATTAGAGCATGAACTTTCTGTGCTTTTACTGGTTTTGCTATGGATCACTACAAATGCACACATTGTGGGTGGTCACACTATAAAAATGTAGCTTACAAGGGTGTGTCAGGTTGCAATAATCCACAGCTTCCCGACATGGCCTGTGAACATGCTAAAAATATAATGGTGAACCCACCGCAGGACCAGATAGATTTGTCATAACAAGCCGTAGCTCTGTCATAGGTCCACCATCTGTTTCTGAAAGCTGAGGCCTCATGAAGGCGTGGGGCATCAGATAGTATGAGGAAAAGGAATTCCAAAGGTATAAATGTTATATTTGTTTTACGAACATAATGGTGTGTTTTAAGCCAAGTGCAGTCCGAGGCCAAAGAACACACAATGTGTGACAATGTAAGCAAAGCTCTTTTTCTCGTAAAAAAAAAAAAAAACCTTTCCCATAAGCCTGTCATAGTGCTTACAGGGTAGATTTCCAGTGCTTATCAGTGCCTTGGATAGATCACTTCTGGGCAAAGGGAAATTTTCCCACGATGATACATAGACTGGAACATAAACATCCATGGTCTTGTAAAACGGCATTGTTCACACAGCACAGCACATCTCTTGAAAAAATGAGCTTAAATCTTAAATGTAATTTTGTTTCGACACTAGCTCCTTTCTCTAAAAGTCATACTTTAGACTTTTTTTTTTTTAGATTAAAAGTCTAAAAACACAGAAAAGTATAGGACATTCTACACCGTTGCTTGACCTAGAAGATGTTTTCAGCAGTGAGCTACTGCTGCACTAGATAATGCAGTATGGCTGTTGGCATTTGTACATTCACCTATATCTTTCTCATGATTTTTAACAAGGCTTTTTGAACAACAAACTTTTCAGCTTGTTCCTCTATACTGGCAGTTTAAAAAATTCACAATCAAGGAAGGGATTTGCTATATATCTTTAATAAAGCTCAACCAAAAGGTTATTGATACTAAATTGCATATTTGCATTGCCATAAGCAAGGCTGATTTAACATATATATATAAAAAAAAAAAAAAAACTTTTTTAAAGTGTTTTGCAAAATTATAGAAAAAACTGAGGACCTTGTGTAATCATCACATCAGTTCTGTACAGGCTTTTTTTTTTTTTTGCATCTTTTTTATATTGCACAGCACACAGCATTAAGTTTGATTATCATTTTGGGAAACCCATATGACTGATAATTGTGTAACTGATCATTCTGACTTGTACAAGATAAGGTCAGTTAACACATAGACTCTCAGATAAAAAAGGCCCTAAACAGAACCTGAACTGGTATGAATTCAATATGTATCTTTTACACGGAAAGGTGCATGTAGTGTACCTTTAAAGCATATCAGATGGACTCTTATGCAATCCAGGGGATGGGAGCAACATCTCACAAATGGCACATCAGGTCAGATTTCTGATTAAAAACCATGACTTTACATAAGACAGTTGTTGGAAAACAGAAATCTAGAACCAGGAGTCTCCACCAATTTTTGTCTATTGAATTCATTGTAATAGGATAATGGTTAGTGTTAGTATTTCAAAACAGCGCAAAAGTCCATTTGCATTTGGAAACCTAACAGAATTCTATAAGTGTTCACAACCAACCATGCAGCTACTACATACACATTTTCTGTTGAGAGATACATATTAAACATACAAAAGATAAATCTCACTCTGAGAGGGATATATTAAGAAAAGAGCATATTATAATAATAATCTTTACCCAAAAGCAAGGATATCAATGTGCAAAAAAAGTATGAAGTGATAGTTATACATATGCTGAGTTCTAAAAGAAAAAGATTTCATGGTTTTCCTTCATTCAGACACCACCTGAGCGTTCTTCCACACTCGTGGTCCGGGAATAAACTGAGCCTGAGACCTGGGTCATGTAGCGCTTCATACACTGCACTTTGACCACTGGTGTCTGGAGCAGCAGTCTGGCAAATTGTCTTCTGAACTTTTCTCCTACAAAAACATAGAGGAATGGATTGAGGCAGCTGTGCGAGTACGCTATGCCTTCAGTGGCTTGCAGCATCAGCTGGATCCTTTTGCTGTTGTCACAAGTTTGCGAAATGACGCCTTTCAATTCCAGTGCTTTGAGGAGTGCTGCAATGTTGTATGGTATCCAGCAGCAGAAGAAGACCACCATGACCACAACAACGAGTCGAACAGCCAGTTTCTTGGAGGTATGAAGGGTCTGAAGCTTCTGAAGCACCATCGAATAACAAAATCCCACAATACACAGTGGAATCAGCATGCCCAAAACATTCATTTTAATCAAAGCTGCAGTTTTCACCTCATTGTGACTTTGTTTATTTTTTGGATAGGCAGTGCAAACTACTTCAGTCCCATTTTCTATGGTGCCAAGATCCAGTAGCTCAGGAAATGATGCTGTAATAGCTATTATCCAGACTAGCATGCTAGCTAGAATGCCAAAAGCTTTTGTTCGGATTCTCAAGGCAAACACAGCATGGACGATAGCCAGGTATCTGTCGATGCTCATCAGCACAATAAAGAAAATACCAGCATAAAATCCAATGTAGTACACGCCGAGGACCAGAGTGCACACGGCGTTACCAAATACCCAGGTATCTCTGGCATAGTGAGCCAGGAAGGGGAGAGTGAAGATCAGTAGAAGGTCAGCGATGGCCAGGTTCAGCAGAGACACATCAGTCATGCTTTTCACCTGAGCACCTTTCAGGATCACCCACAGCACCAGCATGTTGCCAGGTAAGCCCACCATGAAGTACAGAGAGTAGAGCACTGGGAGGAACCATCTTGCATGGGTTTCGTATTCACACAGTGGATCAGTGGGAAAACCAGAATAATCATATTCAGGTGTGCTGAAAACAGTAAAGAGAAAGTTATTGCAAGAAAGTTTCAGCACAGAAGGTGAGTTAGTATGCAGTGAGGATGTAACACAAGAACTGTGAACATTGATATTCAGCATTCAGACATAACTATCACATCCAATATTATGTTATTATGCTCTACACAAACTGTAGACTGGAGCTTCTTTTGCGTATCATGATGAAATCGATATTCTAAAATCTTTAAATGCCATTTGGGGACATTAACATATGACATATGAAGGTGTGTATTTCAATTCAATTCCATTCAATTTTGTTTTTATAGCACTGCTAACAATTATTATTGTAGCAATGCAGCAACTGTAATTGTCTGTGTACAAGAGTAAATAAATGATCATTGCAAAGAAAACTATTTATGCAGCAAGATATTGGCAAAATATACCACATTTCCCTGAGATCTATACTACTACAGATCATCTAATCCACAAACTTTTTCAGTCTGAGGTTTCATGCCAGATGACCTTCCTCACATAACCTGTCAGTGCTCTTTATTAGTTAATAAATACATAAATAAACAAATAAATAAATAAATATTATTCAGGCTTTTGTGCCAGTGGTTGGGAATTGAGCCCTGACATACCACAGGATTACCACTGAACCTCCAGCTCTCTTCTTTCTTTGTTCTGCTTCTAATAACAAAAAACAAATCTGGCAACCTCAAAAGTGTGAAACACATGCAAGCAATTTCCATAAGCCGAAGAGACTGAAGCAGATGTTCAGCCTGACTCCGGATACAAGGAAATTGTCGGACTTAAATATTAATAGCCCTTTTGATCTTAAGTCACTATCTCTGAGTATGACTCATGAAAATTGTTTAATAAATAGTCACTTCATCTGATGCTGTTTCATATTTGAACGTCATATACAGTAGATTGTTGGCAAGCAGCTAATTATTTGGAGGAACTAACATTTAGACTTGACAGAAACAGAGGAAGCATGCACAGTTAATTTTAGAGGCAATGCTTTATTTTAATGGGGAGTTTTTAATAACAAAGTCATTAGTTATGCATAAATCTTATTTAATTTAATGCTAGAGTATTTACAAAAGTCGTCAATTAAAATGTGAGGACACTTTTTAGGAGACATTCTCACTGACCTTTCATAAGAAAGAGAGCAGAGAGTTTTGGATCATTATGGATAAAAACATATGAGTACTGTTAGTATAATTTTGTAACTGATATTTTGCAAGTTATTGGTTAAGATAGTTGTGCAATGTATACACGGTGCTTGACAACAGTATTATAAATGCAAATGTAGCTGCCGGTTTATTACGATATCTTTTATTAAGATTTATGCATCACTCATAAATGTGCTCAGAGGGCCTGATGTAGGCTTCCTTCAAACATCTTGTTGGGTTTTTTTTTTTTTTTTTAGATTAAAATAATTTTCACCAAGTTTCTGCTATTATTTATTCTTAAAATTATTATTATTATTAAATTTCCAGTATATATCCACACCATAATTGTATTATTCCATAATAATTCCATATGTATTATTCCATAATTCATAATTAGCCATGTATTAAAATCCATAAGAAAGGAATTCAATGTTTTCCCAGATTTTCCAGAGAGAGAACAAAACAGCCACATTTCATTCGACAACATATCATTTTGGAATGTATATTTATTATATGTATAAAATATTCTCACCCGGATATTGCGGTGGTGTTCATCGTTGCCATTTAGCATCAAACACTATACAGTCAAACCTGGGTTTAATATATACAGCAAAAGGGGAAAAACATAAAGAATTATGCTGGGTAATACTACTGCAAGGCTCAACACATCCGTTTTGCTCACAGATTTCAATGCCATTGGGTGAATCTTAGCTCAACAAATGAGTCAGTAAAGTGCTGAGCTGCACTTTACTCAGAAACAAGTTGATGAACCAGAGGGAACTCCAAGGTCAACATTAATGCATACAACAACCATGAAAATCAATAACTAAACAAGTTAGCAATCGACATTTACAGTGCAGGTAATAAATTATTTAAATAATAGGTACAGTTATCTGAGCCAACACTGCCACCATACTGTATACTCACAAAATTCTGTAATTGACTTCTCCTTTGGGGTTCAAAGTCAAAACTGAAATGAAATGCTGATGTTTGAGATCTCTGGTTTTCACACTTCTGTTTTCGTGACGAGTTCGGGGCTCTATAAAGACAAGCATGTCTTTTAGCACGTGGTTACTTCGCCCAGCTAGCAGCTAATACTCTTGTACCGTATGCAGAAGCACTGACATTGTGATTCTGAGAAACCCTTGAGCGGATAAGACGTAGGGTAATATTTTAAGTGGCTTGACATAACTCATTCAACAGTCTACCCAGTGTTATTATTAATTAATACTGCATTGTTTTATGATTTCTCGTCAACTTGACGAGCTGCATTTTTTTTTTCTTGCAACACTTTTTGTCCTATTTTAAGAGGGAGAAGAAAAAAAGAAAGCAATAAGGGAAGGCCTGCATATGGGTGTTACAGTATACAGTAACAGGAATTGACATTTCACAACTTTAAATATAGTTATAGAGAGAATTAAGATTCAACATTCAAAAACATTCCATGCCTAATCATGATAAACATTGTCATCTTAAGAAATTAACTTTTCTTAATTTAAAATCTTCTGACCGTTCTGTTTTTTTTTTTTTTTTCACAAAACTTACTATATCTGCTGATGTATTGTTGCATTGGTTATTTAAATGGAAATTTTGTTGTAACTTAGGTGTAATAGACCGTTGTAAGCTTGCGAGCAAAGGTTAATCCTAAGTAAGGGAACTGCATGAAATAGAATGACTTTTAGTGTTATCTCATTAAATTTATTGGGAAATCAAACTAGCTAAAAAGCAATAGCGCGCAGAGGAAACGTCGACAAAGCATGTCTAAGATGGACTTGTCCTGAAGACTCAAGAATATCACTGCAGCTAATACTTCAGTAATCATTACATTTGAATAACTATGCTATTGAAAACTTGTTAGCATATGGAGACTAAGGTGACATTTTTACCAATTTTACTACATTGATTATTTTACAGTAATTATACAGTACATCATTTTTACATTTGAGAGGATCACAAATCCAAACGTAAGAAGGATGGGCGACCTGCAGAAGACCTTGGGGATATTTTGAAAATCTGTGATGAACTGGGGGAGACGTTTCTTAAGTAGATTTTTAAATTCTCGATAAATTATTGTAAAAGGGTGAATAAAAGTGGTGGGAAAATATTTAAGCAGGTGAAGCATATTGCAGGTATAATATTAATATATTATTAATATTTAAGCAGGCGAGTAGCTGGAGTTTCCTTACAGGAAGATGTTTCAGGATAACAGGTATAAGTAGAAGGACCCGAGCTACAAACAGGTTCAATTCAATTCAATTCAATTCAATTTCAAGCGCTTTTAACTATTGTCATTGTCGCAAAGCAGCTTTACACAATCAAAAGAATTATTTAAGTTTGTATGGAATGTGAATGTGTATGAATCAAAATGGTCAGATTGTCCTTGATGAGCAAGTCGAGGGCGACAGTGGCAAGGAAAAACTCCCTGAGATGGCAGTAGGAAGAAACCTTGAGAGGAACCGGACTCAACAGGGAACCCGTCCTCATTTGGGTGAAACGGAAATCAGGAATTGATCTGCATTCATACTGTGTGTTAGGTGGCAGGCAGTTCAGTACAACAGTTGTTAACAGATGTTAATTGACGTTAATATGGAGTCCAGGTACTGTAGATATTGGAGGCTCAGGTAGACTTGTAGGAAATTTCAGTCCTGAACTATCGAGCGACTGCAGCCAAGTCCTCAGAGAAACAGCTGTCAACATCAGCCGAGGCCAGAACCGTCTTCATAGTAGAGTGAAACCGTCCCCAGCCACCACACGCATCCCAAAGATACACACGGGGCATCAATGTGACGAGATCTCCAAACAGAAGCGGGCCACCAGGATGAGTCAGGTGAGGTTGGAGCTGGGAAAACTGGAAAAACTGATGAGGCTTTGGGAAAGCTAAATACAGGTAGGGGAGGAAAAAAAAAGCAATTAATTGTTTCATGTACCTTACAGCACAGTGAAATAATTTTTGTCCCACATATCCCATTAGGAACCTGGGGTCAGAACGCAGGATTGGCCAGGATCCAGCACATCCAGAGCAGATAGGGTTAAAGGCCTTGCTCAAGGGTTCAACAGCAGCAACGTGGTGGTGCTGGGGCTTGAACCCCGACCTTCCAATTAGTAACCCTATAACCCACAGCATTACCCGTTTGAGCCAGCACTCAACATCTCAGATGATAGGAATAAAAACATTTTGCTGCTAGGAGCATAAACAGATAGAAGGAAGCAGCTTTCCCTTTCAGCTTTTCCTTGTGCAGCTGAACACTAGTGATGCCCCCAGTAATGCCATCAGCAGTGATGGAATGGGCCTGATTGCCCCCCCTGCCAAAATCTGCTAGATATCATTAATACATGTTAATCATCACACACTACTGTATGCTACACATTACCCAGAGGCAATCTTTTGAAAGGATCAAGAACATTACCAGAGAGCTGGTGCTCCACTTCAGCTGGATTGGAATATCTAAAGAACTGCTCAGCAACGTTCTTTGTGTCTGATGCAGCAGATTAGGGATATTAGAATGTCTGCGTAATATTCTCAAAAGGATAGGCTTGTGAAGAGGTTCAAATAAAAATTTTATTTGCCATGTACATAACCATATAAAGTATGATATGCAGTGAATTCTTATGAATGTTTATGATTTAAAAATGGAAAGATAAGATAATAATAATAAAAAACAAAACAATAAAAGACAAAAAAAAAAGAAAAAATGCACTTAGAAAAACATCAACAAAAAGTTGGAATGAATGTACAATGACATAAAATAGAAAAAAATAGAAATACATATAAAATGGATAAAATGTGCAGAATGTACAATATGAAAGGATGTAAAAGGGTAGAGATATGACATGCAGGTATGACAGCAACAGTATTAGTAAAACATGAAGTATGAAATTATGTGTGTATCATTGTCTAATTGCAAATTAGTCCTCATTTTATGTGTAAACAAGAAGCAATGTGGTGAGTCATGTAATGTGCTCCAGCACAGGTGTAAAGGAAACAAAGCAAGTCCAAACTATTTAATCCTATGTGCTGCTTTGTTCACCTTCAGGGAGTGTAAATGATTTCCTGACCGCAAAAGAGAGAACAGTCCATTGCTGGGGAGGACGAGGTCTTTTACTATCTTCCTGGCCTGAGATCGTCCCCCATGGGCAAGCCGATAGTGCAAGGAAAAACTCCCAGAGATGACAATAGAAACAAACCTTGAGAAGAAACAGACCAAACAGGAAACTCACCCTCATTTGGGTAATAACGGATAGCAGGAATTGTTTTGTAGTCATGGCATGTGTTAGGCAGCTGGACATTCAATATAGCAGATGATGTTTTTAAGTTATTATGGAGCCCAGTTTGTTACTGGAGGTTCAGGTACAAGATTGTAGGGAATTCTATTGAAGAGCAGTTGTCTGCATCAGCCGAGTCTCGAACATTAATTGAAAGGCAATTGCATAACTTTGGGGCTTTTTTTTTTTTTTTTTCATCCTAATTTTAATTAATTTTATTTTAAAATATATGCACAGGGAGCCAATGCTGTGTGGATAAGATGGGGGTGATGTGCTCATATCTCTTAGTTCTAGTCAGGACTCGCACTGCTGCATTCTGGACTAACTGTAGCTTGTTTCCACCAAGTGGAACATTCAGACGGTTAGGCATTACAATACTCCAACCTAGAAGTGGTAAAAGCATGAACTAATTTTTTCCCATTGTTTAGTGACAATATATTTCTTATCTTGGCAATATTTCTGAGGTGAACGAATGCTATCCTAGTAATATTTTCTTCGTCTGCTTCAAATGGTAGATTGGAATCGATAATCACACCAAGGTGTTTTACTGTTGCACATTATGGAACAGAAAGGTCATCTAAAGTCACAGTGTGATCAAAAAGTGATCTTCTTCATGTGGTCCTATGACTAGAACTTCTGTCTTATCAGGATTAAGCAGAAGGAAGTTAATTAGCATCCAGTCTCTTATGTTCTTCACACATTGCTTAATCTGGCTTTGCTGAGTCATATAACTGTGTCATCAGCATAACAGTGGGAACGAATACCATGCTTACTAACCATGCTTACTAATTATGTTGTCCAGAGGAAACATGTAAAGAGAAAATATTAGTGGGACTAAAACCAAACCCTGTGGAACACAGAGAGAACGAAGAACCTGTGACGTTCTTCATTTGAGAACATGCAGAATCATCACCATTTAAATCTACAAATTGATAAAGATCACTCCATTACGATCTGAGCCATCAGAGGACAGTTCCCATAATTCCTACTACCTTTTCTAATCTGTGAAGAAGAATCAACGGTGTCAAAAGCTGCACTAAGGTCAAGTAAAACATGCAATCAGAGGCCAGTAGGAGGTCATTTCCTACTACTTTATCTGTGCTGTAATGAATACTGATATATAATCCTGAAATGATAAATAATCCTGAATGATACATTTCGTGCTATCTATTCCATTGTAGATATGAACATAGTTGCTACGCTATTACATTTTTGAAAATTTTTCAACTATTTTCGACAGGTGGTCCGTCACTGCTGGCACTATTTGTTTGAGAAAATGTGTAGGTATACAATCTAGTACACAAGTTGATTTTGTTGAAATGAGTTCACTCTCTTAAAGTGCTGCTCTGATTAGCTCGTCATCTGCTTCAATGCTTATTAAATGATCTAGTTTTAAAGTCTGAATTTTGGCCTAATTTTAACAGGTTTGTTATCGAAAAAGTTCATGAAGTCCTCACTAGTGATGGGTTGTTCATGAATGATTCGTTCTTTTTGAATGAATCTTTAACGTGACTCAAAAGAACGAGTAGTCTCAGAGAGTGATTCGTTCATTTTCTACTGGGCGCATATGCGCAAATCATCGCAAAACCTCCGTACAGGAACAGGATACATGTACAGGAAACAGAATTGAACGGTTCTCAACGAATCTTCCAAGTCCGAGTCATTCGTTCTGTTGTCACGTGACTCCCATAGACGCTATGCAGTGCAATAGATACAAAAGAACAAACGACTCTGACTAGATATGATGGTGAGCTGAACATGTCCTTAGCTGCATTGTAATATTTTCATTACTGGAACTATAGCCAAAATGTGTATATGTAGATGTGTTGGGGGTCTGTTTATTGAAAATGTAACATTTTATTTTATTTCTGGTCAAAAAAGCAAAATGAATTAAAGACTCGAAAAAAGATTAGTTCATTTTGATGAACGAGAACTGAGTCACTAAAATGATTCAAACTTACCATCACTGGTCCTCACTACTGCATGTTAGTGACATTTTCTGTAGTGGTCCTATTCCAGGTTAGTTTTGCTATGGTATTAAATAAGAATCTAGGAATCTTTTTTGTTATTTTTCCTAAGAGACAGATACGTGGATCTTGTAACACTAAGAGCTTTTTTATACAGCAGTTCAAGACACTTCCCTTTATTGCTATCTGAAATACTAACAATTTAGTTTAATGTCATTTACATTACATTGCATTAAACGGTCTGTTTTAAAGTGCATGTGATCATTAGACCATGGAGCAAGTTCCTTATCTCTAATTATTTTTCTTTTAACTGGAGCTACATTATTTAAGGTATAACAGGATGTCGACTCTAAATACTCATTTGCCTGAATAAGTTCTGTGGGGTCAGAAGTTGATAACCCTGGGAGATTACTGATGAAGCTCTCTTCTTGTCTTTTCTTCTTGTGAAGGCTGAGAAAGGCACAGCTTCCATCACCAATCCGCACCACCTTCTATAGAGGAACTATTGAGAGCATCCTGAGCAGCTGCATCACTGTCTGGTTTGGAATTTGTACCATAGCTGACCGCAAGACCCTACAGCGGATAGTGAGGACAGCTGAGAAGATCATCGGGGTCTCTCTTCCCTCTATCGAAGACATATACATCACACGCTCCATCCGCAAAGCCGCCAGCATTGTGGCTGACCGGGCACACCCATCACACACACTCTTCACCCTCCTCCTGCCATCTGGAAACAGGTACCGAAGCATTCGGGCACTCACATCCAGACTGTAACAGTTTTTACCCACAAGCCATCCGTCTCCTCAACACAAAGGACTGGAGTGATAAACACACACACACACGCGCACACACACACACACACACACACACACACACACACACACACACACACACACACACACACACACACAAATCATTCAACTCATACTTCATCAAAAAAAAAAAAAAAAAGTACTGTAACGTGTTACATTGTTGTGTTTGTCATGTAGCTCTTTGTTTGCACATTTGCATGTGCACTTTGTTGTCTATTGTGTATTTTTTGTATAGGATTTGATTAAAATTAGTCTTAAATTTGTCTAAAATTTGATTAAAATATAAAAATTTTAACATTTGTGTTGTTAATTTATGTTGTTTTATGTATGTAGCACCTCGGTCCTGAAGGAACGTTGTTTCGTTTCACTATGAACTAACTGTATATGGTTGGAATGACAATAAAAGCCTACTTGACTTGACTTGACTGTGGTGGTTGATGTGAATGTATATTTAATGCAGAAGTGCAGCACTGTGTCTACATTATTACTAAGACCTCAGAGATCTGCTGGATGGAGCAATAACAACAACAACAACAACAACAACAACAATAATAATAATTAAAAAAATAATAATAACAATAACAATAATATGATAATAATGATAATAATTAATAATAATAATAATAATAATAATAATAATAATAATAAAACATGGGAAAACAACCATTCTATATTTATTCATAATAGAATATGTGCAAGTGTAGTGGATTTCACTCAGCACCACAAATAAACTACCAACACCAGGCTCTTTGGGGAGATGAGTCAGCAGTTATTTAGAGGACAGACAATTAATACACATGCCTTCAGATTCGCTGTGATTCATCTGACTCTCTCCAGTCACAGGCTGTTCTGCATTGTACACAATAAAGTGATTTATACAAGTGATTTATATCACACTTAACATTATCTTTCTGTGTCTTACTTATGAAAATTGACATCCACACAAAACAAATGATAAAATAAAAAGTTAATCAACGTTCCCTTAATCTACTTTGATATCATGGCCAATATATCTCAATTTGTTAGATTGTATAGTGGTTGTTTTTCTTATTTTGTTACACATACCTGCAGTTTATTGACAGAGGACAGACAATTAACACACATGCCTTTACATTCGCTGTGATTCATCGGAAGGATGCTAAATAAAATACATTAGTACATAATACATTAGTGTGAGTTATATAATCCTTATTCTGATAATATACAACTAATATTATTTTATTTTTCCAAATTTTTTCACAAGCTTTTCTCCATTAACATTAAATGCCAATGTCACTTACATGGTTTGGTTAGCATGTAGATAACACTGCTAAATCATGATAACATTATGTAACCGCCTTATGTAGCTTAGCACAAACTTGTTAGCTCACTCTGGCTAAGCTAATGCCCTATGTACTGTAGATTACAAATGTTTGTCAGTATCCTTTGTTGTGTAAATCTTTATAATGTATTTCACCCCATTTTTGATAGCTTTAGCTTATTGTAGCTATTTGGTTCAGTTTTTGGTTAGCTTATGACCCTGCTATCTATGATGTTATTTAGCACAAACACTTTAGCTCCCGGTGGCTAAAATACTGCCTTATGTAGCTCACAGATGTTTGTGATATTAAGGTGTAAATGTAATGAAAAAAAGTATAAATCATTGTATAACATTACAAAAGCTTGTGTTGACTTTATGCATGGTCAATATTTATTGATGCTGATATACAGTAATTTTATTATCGTCATGCTTATGTTTTTTTTTTTTTCATTTTCATAAGGATAAAAAAAGAAAAAAAAAAACGTGGAAATGACCATGGTGACCGTAAAAATGATCAGCCACCTGTTTTCTAGAGAGCCAATGCAAACAAGCAGGCAAGATATCTCATTATACAGTATATATAGTGATATATCAGGCAAGGACTATCACTATGGCATGGAAAACACAGACTCTGTGATTCCTGCCCGCATTGGAACCTGGACCATGACTGGGGTCTCGATTCAGGATGCATCTCTTGTATTTTTTAAGTGGTTGGCCACACGATAAGGCTTCATACAGTATGTGACTGCGCACAACCAGCAGATGGACTGACCTCAGATGTCACTAATGTTGCCACTACTGGTCACACACAGTAAATCAGTTTATGGTAAGCAGCAAAAAAACACCATGGAAATGTTAGGAATGTGCTGTTCACTTGTGTCTTCAGTTAAACAAGAACTGCTTTTCAAGAGAGGCACTAAGATGTATGACTGTGTATAGGGTGTAAAAGTGGGCTTTTACAAACCTAACACCCTTTCTTCATTATCCACTGTTCCTGTTTTCACTGTTTTTTTTTTTTTTTACCTGAACGTCTGTTTGCACGGCCATATTTACAATATGCCAGAAATGTGCCTTCTGTGTATAAGATCATCTGTGTCGCACTAGATGAAAGAGGTGACATTTATGTGAAAGTTGTAGTGTTCAAAGAACAGTGCCCACCGCGCCCGTCTCGGGTTGAGCTGTTTCAAATTGCGGATCGTGATCAGGTTCTGATGATCGGTCCAGATGATGAACGGCTCCTTGGCGCCCTGGAGCCAGTGTCGCCATTCTTCCAAAGCCCACTTTATGGCCAGCAGCTTGCAGTCCCCTACTCCATATCGCTGCTGAGTGGGGTCAAATTTCTTGGAAAAGAAATTACAGGAGTGTAGCTTCTGGTCTGGACCTCGCTGGGAGAGGACAGCTCCGGTGCCCACATCCGAAGCGTCCACCTCCACAACGAACGGTTCACTTGCGTCTGGGTGGAGCAGAATTGGAGCGGTGGTGAACCAGTGGCATAAATCATGAAAGGCGGTGATGGCGGCGGGGTTGAGGCTGAAGTGATGAGATGATGGTTGAGTCAGAGCGGTTAAAGGAGCGGCAACCGTACTGTAGTCCCGGATAAAGCGACAATAGAAATTTGCTTGAGAGTCTTGGGTAGGGGCTAATCCGCACAACTTCCAGCTTCTGCGGGTCCATGGCCACACCCTGGGGCAAGATGACACAACCCAGGAACGTGGTGGAGCGCTCGTGAAAGGCGCATTTTTCCAACTTACAGTACAGTTGATGGGCGAGTAATCTCTTAAGGACCGCTGTGACGTGCTGGATGTATTCCTCGGCTGTGCATGAATAAATGAGAATGTCGTCGAGATAGACGAACACCCAGAGGTGTGTCCTAATTGCATGGGTTCCCCGGCTCCGGTGTCAACCACGGCGGGAGGTGGAGGTCCGACAGGTGCCAGAGCAGTGGTGGTGAAGGAAGGGCGAATCTCAGGAACCGGGGTGTGAAGAATAAAGGCTGGTGGTCTGGCCTCAGACGAGAGAGCAGACACTGGTCAATCCGTAGGGTGAGCTGACTCATTCCCTCCAGCGTGGCCGGAAGTTCTTGTCCGGCGAGTTCATCTTTGATATGTAAAGCCAGTCTCTCGTAGTAGGCCGGCTGGAGGGCGGAGTCTCCCCAGGTGGTCTGCACGGCGAGAGTACAGAAATCCGCAGTGTATCGGCTCGGCATGGACGACCCTCCCTGCCGCAGATGATATAAATAATGCACAACCGATCTGTTGGAATTGAACTCAAACACAAGATCCAATGCTGTTAAAAACACACTGCACTTCAGATCTGTGCCATCCCATTTGGTAATTCTAAGTAAACATCAGAAGGATGGGGGTGGCACAGCAGCCATTGCGACACAGCGGAATGCGGAAACAGCATGAGTAGGCAGAATAACCACGCGTTTTAGTCTAAGAACTATCTTACGGAAGGAGCTAGGATCTACACAAATAAATCCGCATTCTAGCAACACACACTCAATCAGAAAAGAAACCCAAGTCGGTGAGTACTCATCAAAAATCCGGCGAAGCGTCGGAAACGGCATGGGCAAACTCAGTGAGTGAGCGATGTAAGCTCCATCTTGTATCCTTTTATGCTTACTGACTCCCTGACTTAATGTCATTTACAAAAAAGCTTGACTTAAATGTCAGTTATATTGCAACACTAAGTGCTGGTGTGTAACCCACATGTGGACCAACATCATGGAATATCTGCAAACTATGGACATGTATGGAGCACTGTTCCATGTTTTGGGCCTTGGGGTGAGACAAAAGGGACTGACCTGACAGACCTTCGTAATTGTTGGAGACAATGCTATTGAGACTCTTTGGTGGAGGCTGTTAATGTTTGTTTTAAAGGCTTTTTTTGTCTTTGATGTTAACTACACAATGCAGTGTCATCCCACCTGGGAGTTTCTCCAGCGTGTTTCCAGAGTCTTTCAAAGTCCTTATCTGTTCAGTTTTTAAGGACAACAGTTTTATAGCCCACATTTAATTAATAATATTATACCTAAAATAAAGAAAAATGTTTTATTGTTCTTGTTCTTATTTTGAAAGTAAATGAAATAGTAATAGTTAAACTAATAGTTAAATAACTAATTGTTAAAATACATATATACAATAAAATATTTAGATATCATTTTGTTTGATGTCATGTTGGCATTATAAGATTTGTATCGCAAGCTATATAAAAAGTATTTAAGCATTGAATTACAGGTGGTAGACAAGCGGAATTCAATTTTTTACCGTCGCACCTCATGGCTCCAGCATTTGGGTTTTTACATTTGCTGGCTTTTACCGCTGAGTGGCGCTATATAGACTGACGCATCAGGCCTTAGTTCATTCTCTCAAGAATTAATGAGCCGCAGCTCCTTTAGAGCTGCACGTAGTAGCAGATAATATCAAGTGAAACATTGTAGTTAACCAAATTCATAATCACAGTACTAAAATTACAGTACAAATGTAGAATTTAATTTTATTATATTGAATTTAAGCAAAGTAAATGTTAACACAGTGAGCCTTTAGATTTTATCATGTGTAATTAGAAAAGCTACACGTGTAGGGTTTTGGGTCATCGTATATTTTGTGTTCTTTAATTTGTAGTAGATTTATTAATGGAAATAAATGAAAATAAATGACTATAAAATTAAAACATTGTCAGGACGTGCTACTGCATCAACAAATGTCATTGTCATTCAGCCCTGCTTGTGTTTTTGCGGTATTATAAGAATGAAATGCAGTAGGCTGTTTTTGATAATCAGAATTTTCTTTAATAAATAATGACCCCTGTTGCGCTGTACCACTGCTGGCAAAACCTTATGAAATACACGTGAAACATTAAACGAATTTACTATCACAGTACTAAAATTATAGTAATACATATATCTGTTTCTTATTTGCATCGAATTTAAGCAAAGTAAATGTATACCTTTATATCTAGCCTTTAGAGTATATCATGTGTAATACTAGTGTAGCCAGAAAACAGACTTTGGTTGAGCATCAGAAAAAGTTTGCCAAATTAAAATTCAAACCAATATAATAAAACTATATAATCTACATAGCCTTTATTTTTTTAAATAATGAAAGTAAACAGGGTGCGCTAAGTTTAGCGAATCAGAAAATGAACCGAAACTCCGTGTATATTTGCCTCACAGACGTGAAAAATATATACTAATAGTAAAGTGAAATGTCTGCTTTCATATAAACTAATGGAAAACGTCTCGGGTTATTTGGCTGTAACCCTGTTCCCTGATAAAGCGGGAACAAGATGCTGCGTGAAAACGCTATGGGAACATCTCTTTGTTGCCCGGTTGTGAAGCCTGTGCATGTCAAACCCGCCGAATACTTTCGGCTTATAACCTGTGCCAGGCATGACGTCAACGAATAAGGTGCACCTGCAGGTTATAAATAGGAGTGAACCGGAAACATCCTCAGGTCAATTTTGTCTGAAGGACGTCCAGGGATGCCAGCAGTGCGGCTTCGGAACGCAGCATCTCTAGCATCTCTAGTGGGCGGCTTCAACCGTTTAGCTCCACGAATAAAACGGGCAACCAAATGGTGCTTGCCCACAGAAACCCCATCATTCAGAGAATGACAAGCCGAAATAGCGGCTATGTACGTTCTGAGTGTACTAGGGCATAAGCCCGAGGACAACTTTTATTGCAGAAACTCCAGCACTGAAACAATCTGGCAGTGAACTGGGTCTATATGTCTTGCCATGCACCAATTTTCAAATACACTCCATTTGAGGGCATAAGTTCTTCTACTGGAGGGAGCCCTGGCACTTAAAATAGTTTCAATTATGCTGGCTGAAAGCCCAGCATGTCTTAGTTGGTCCCGTTCAGGGGCCAAATGTGAAGGTTCCAGAGCTTGGGCCAGGGATGAAGTATTGTCCCCTGCGCCTGAGACAGAAGATCCCTCCTCACTAGAATCACCCAGGGTGAGCCGTCGAGGAGAGATATTAGATCCGAGAACCACACTCTGGTCGGCCAATGGGGCGCTATCAATAAGAGGCGCAACCCTGTTGACGGACTCTCGCCAGGACTCCTGGGAGCAGAACTAAAGGTGGAAACGCATAAAGGCGTAACCTGGGCCACATGTGGGCCATTGCATCCAGACCCAGGAGAGCTGGAGGAGTCAGAGAGTAGTAAAGGGGGCGTTGTGCTGCCTCTTGTGAGGCAAAGAGGTCCACCTCTGCTACATAAAATCTTTCCCAGATTTGACTGACTACTTCGGGGTGGAGCTTCCATTCCCCATGTTTCACAGCTTGTCTGGATAGCAAGTCTGCTCCTACATTCATATGCCCTGGAATGTAAATCGCCCTGAGGGACAGGAACTTGTCCTGTGCCCAAAGCAGAACCTGGTGCGCTAGCTTGTTCAAGCGGCGCGAGCGCAGTCCACCCTGCCGATTTATGTACGAGACTACCGCAGTGCTGTCCACCCGCACTAGGACATGGTAGCCTCTCAACTGCTGGAGGAAGTGTTTCAGAGCCAGAAACAGAGCCATCATTTCAAGGCAATTGATGTGCCATGTGAGAAGATGACCTCTCTAGCTCCCTTGTGCTGGATGGCCATCCAAGACCGCACCCCAGCCCGTGAGGGAAGCGTCTGTCGTTAGCATCTTGCGACGACAAGACACCCAAATATGTTGTCCTCTGAACAGGAAGGAGAACGCTTTTTGTGGCGTTGAGTCTCAATCCTAAAGAATGAAGATGGGCTAGGATGACCTCCTGATGTCGAAGCGCTAGCTCCTGAGACTGGGCCAGAATCAGCCAGTCGTCTATGTAATTCAAAATACGGATGCCCTGGAGTCGTAAAGGAGCCAGAGCCGCATCCATGCATTTTGTATATGTGCGGGGTGACCAAGCTAGGCCAAATGGAAGGACCCGATACTGATAAGCTTCGCCCCCAAAAGCGAACCTCAGGAACTTCCTGTGCTGTGGAAATATTTCTATATGGAAATATGCGTCCTTGAGATCGATTGTCACAAACCAATCCTCTAGCTGAATTTGAGAAACAATCATTTTGACAGTCATTTTGACATTTTGAATCTGGATTTCCTGAGATAGCGGTTCAAGCCGCGAAGATCTAAGATCGGACGCAACCTCCCCCCTCTCTTGGGCACCAAAAAGTACCGACTGTAGTAGCCCGACTCTCTGTCTGGAAGGGGAAGATGTTCTATGGCCCCTTTGCCCAGCAGAGTCTTTAACTCCTGGGCCAGCAGATGTGCTCGGTCCGAGTTCACGGAAGTGGAGACCACGCCGTCGAAACGCGGAGGACGATGTGCAACCTGAATCCTGTAGCCTGTGCCTACAGTCTTTTGTACCCAAGGAGATATGCCTGGCAGTAGTTCCCACGCTGCCAGCTTCTCCGAAAGGGGCACAAGCTTTGACACTTCGGCTGCATGGGGGGTGTTAGGTGTTGGGTATCCTGAAGTATGGCAGGAGATGCCCTAACACCCAAGTTTTAGTTGGTGGCGGGGATTGAACACCGGCCTCGCGGGAGTGCCAGGGAGGAGGCCCTGTTCTGTGATGAAAATCCAGTCGCCCCTCCCTGGGGGGAGACACCCCCAAGGCCCCAGGAGCCTCAGGGCTTCTTCTTTGAAGAGAGGAAGCTCCTCAAATCCGGTCTTTTTGAAACAGATTTCTGAGAAGAGCGGCGTCACGAGGGGGTGTGCCTCTTTACGAGGGGGTGTGCGGCTGGTCGCGCTCTCCTTCTGCATCTGACGCCTGATAGGGGCCAGACCTGGCCGGGGCCGGGTGGCCGACGGTCCCGGTTCTTGAGCACGGCGGGGAAGGAACCTCCCAAAGGCCTGTTCATATAACTTCGCCTCCCGAAACCTAGTGGCGATGGAATTAACAGCGTCGCCAAAGAGGCCGGAAGGCGAGACGGGGGCATCAAGGAGGACAGCACGATCCTTATCCTTGATGCCCGTGAGGTTCAGCCACAGATGCCTCTCCGTGGATACCATGGCAGCCATAGAACGGCCCACAGCACGGGCCGTCTGCTTGATTGCACGGAGAGACATGTCTGTGGCTCGGCGCAGCTCTGCAAACGCCTTGTCATCAATAACCCCGCCGGTGCTCAGGTCCTTCAGTAGGTCAGCCTGGTAAGCCTGCAAAACCGCCATGGTGTGCATTGAAGCGCCAGCCTGACCTGTTGCCTGAAAAGCCTTCCCCACCAAAGCAGATGTCAATCTACATGGTTTGGAGGGAAGGGTAGGCCTTTTCAGGGAAGATGATGTCCCAGGAGAGAGATAGCCCGCAAGCGTCTCTTCTATCTGGGGCATCATCGTATAACCACGTGCTTTCGCATCAACGATATTCGAATAAGTCGAAGTCGATGGTACAAAAACACGCGATGAATACGGCCTGCTCCATGAAAGAGTTAATTCATCATGGAGGTCACCAAAGAAGGGGAGAGAGAGACATTGAGGCTCCTCCCCCCGGCCACCCGACAGAAACCTGTCGTCCAATCTTGAATGCTTGGGGGAATCTCGCTTCTGCGGCCAGTCGATATGCAATCGCTCGACCGCACGCATTATAACCTCTAATAATTCCTCATGAGCTCTGTCAGCACTGGAGGAGCGTTGTGAGGAGGCTACTTCCATGGAAGCGAGAGAGGAAGATTCTTCCGCTCCTTCACAAGAAGCGCCGGAGCGCGCTTGCGAAGCGGAAGCTAAAACTTCCTGATCCGGAGAGAGCGAGAGAGAAATCGGAAATTCCATCTCGTGCGCGTCTGCCAGATCAGCACGCGAGCCCCAGGAATGCGCCGCGGCTCACGGTTTCTCTTTAAATAAAGCGAGCCGCGCGTGAAGCACCTTAATAGGGAGAAGATCACAGTACTCACAGTCTCCCTGAAGCCCGAGGCGAGCGTGTTCTTCCCCCAAGCACTCGAGACAAAACTCTTGAAGATCGCCCTCCGAAAGAGATCTATCGCACGGAGGCACACATCTCTTAGGCAACTCCGCCATATTGGTGAGTTAATGCTGTTATTTTTATTTTTGCTTTCGTTACGGCTTGCACATGCACACGCAAACACAAAGCGGTCCTGAAGACAAAAAGATCTGAGGATGTTTCCGGTTCACTCCTATTTATAACCTACAGGTGCACCTTATTCGGTGACGTCATGCCTGGCACAGGTTATAAGCGGGTTTGACATGCACAGGCTTCACAACCGGGCAACAAAGAGATTGTCCCATAGCGTTTTCACGCAGCATCGAGTGTAGCTTTTGAAAGGGAACAATTTTAGACGATGTAATTCAAAAAGTGAATTATAGGCGCATTCACAGCTGCGGAGATGACGAGATGACATGATCACCTTCATCACTAAAGCCGAAACCAAAGAAACCACTAATTTATTAATGAATTATTAAAATGTTCAGAGTCAGTCTCCTTGTTGTTTTTCCCAACGCATTAATAATCATTAGTCTACTTCTGCCGGTGAGCTCTGGAAAACTTTATGCGTGCGACTGAGCGATGATTAGTAGGAAGTTAAAGAGGAGGATCACGATGCTAAATTAACAAATATTGTAAGTAAATAACAATAGCCCACGTTTAGAAAAGCATTTTTATTTAGATAATAATTAAATAATAATCCTGCATTTATTTTAGGTGTGCCAGCTGCCAGTTTTCTTATGGCTCTTTATCAGAGTAAATCATTCAGTGACAAGCTTGTAAATTTCCATGTAAAACAGGTACATCTGTATGAATAAACTGACATGATGATCTATTGATCAGTGATTTATGTAAACGACTCAGTTCAGATGTAAGTAAATGCTCATTGCTGCGCTGTTTGGGGGAGGGACGTGCTGATGATGTTTGCTTTCTGTGTGTTTTGGTGTGTGGATGGGGGTCTTACATATTCATGAAAAGTCGTGGATTATTCAGTGAAACAGAGGCTTTGCTGACAAAAGTCACTTTCCCTCAAATAAAAGTTATTTCTGAATGTTATAATATATAGCTGTAACATAACGGATATATGAACAGAACAAACGGTGCGCACTGGATACTAAAACTAAACCGAACGTGTAGATTAATAAACCGAGATGTGTGTTTCTAACCCCCACTGCCATGAACACAGCTGTTTTTTATTAATTTTTATTTATTTTTATAACATAAAAAATATAAAATTTCAATATTTTATAAAAAAAAATCCCAAAGAAAATTGTGTACAATTCATGTTATGATAAGGAAAATCTCAATTCCTTCTATTCAAGGGATTAAAAACGGTAACAATGTGAATTTTAGAATCTGGAGTCCAGAAGTTGAAATTTATACAAATTTAAAAAGGGGCCTGAAGCACTGCAGGTCTTCAGAAGAGCCTCAGATCCAAGAGGGTTTTAAAGTGGGGAGGGGGTGCATTTCAGTTTTTCTGAATGTATAGGAGAGAACAGCTGATGCACACCTGGGGAGGGGTGAATTATTTGCATTTGAATGTTGTCTGACATTGTAAAGCACACACAGTAACACTAAAACAGCAACAACCCAGGATAAATAGGAATAAGAGGCCCTGATTATACTGCATAAATACTATTTAGTACAACAAAATTCCTCCGCGCTCTGGAAGCCTTTATGCGTGTGGTTGAGTGCTGATTAGACTAGGTAGGAAATTAAAGAGGAGGATAGCCCACGTTTAGAAAAGCATTTTTATTTATACTATAAAAAATTATTCTGCATCTATGTTTAGGCATGCCAGCTGCCACTTTTTAGTTAGTTTAAATTTTCCTTACAAATCTTATAATGCCCACATGACTATTTATTTTAACTATTTAAACCGTTAAACTTTTTATTTTACTATTTTAGCTATTACTGTTTAATTTACTTCAAAATAATATTAAAAACAAGAACAATACATTTAAAAATATTATTGATTACATCTGGGCTGATAAAACTGTTGTCCTCAAAAATGAGGGCTCATGTCAATCTGATATACAGCATGCTGGAGAAACTCTCTCTTTTTTTCTAAATAGTTAAATCGATTTTCGGGTTCGACCCTATGTTGCGCAGGCAGCACCATAAAGCACAGACATGAGGCGAGGTCTTACGGGAAAAAGAGTAATTTATCTAGGAAAAAAATGGGGAAGGAAAGGGTTAAAGGTGGAAGGAAGGAAAATAAGGGTAGGAATGAATGAACCCGGCTTGGAACAAGGGCCGTGACGTGAACCTCCTTGCGACCTTTTCCTCTTCGGCGGCAGGGTCACCATAATCCGGCTCCGAATGAGCTGAAGAGCCGCGGGAGCTCCGGCAGTAGCTCACGACTGTCCTGTTGCGGAGATCAAAGGCGCATATTCCAATGGCCCCACAACAAATTTGTGGTAGCCTAATTGGATGAGGTGACCACTCACCAAAAAACATGGGCTAGCCATCTGCACTTGAGAGAGTTTCTGAATGCACTTTAAAAAGCTGGGCACAGTACATTGGGTCCGGTATCACCTGGGTTGTAGTGAAACACAGGACAAGAAAGTTCATCTCACTAGGAAATCTCACTACTGTAGTTCACCAGAGGTACTGTAATCTCACCAGGTGGGATCGGTAGGGGAAGATGGTGGGGTAAAAGTAACCAAGATAAATTATTACAAGTAAAACATCCTGATTTTGGAAAGGCCAAATATCCTAATCTAAATATTTTTGGACAGTGAAAGGAAAGCAGAGTACCTAGAGGAACTAAAGCCACCATGACCTAAAACCTCTATCCTGGAGGTGCTAACCGCATGAGACTGTGCTGCCAGTACAAAAGCACTTATCTTTAAATTTACTTATGTATTAAAAGTACTGAGCTCATATTAGCTCAAAGTCGCATTTAATCATTCGTTACTTTCAAACACCTGCTACATGATTGGCCATTTAATGGCGAGAAGGCAAATAATGCAATGCATGTAATAGTCAGCAGGTGGTGTTATTACTGCTGCAAATTCTATCCATCTCTGTTGTTATGTAATGCAATGTTCTTACAGAAATGTAATGACGGAAAATTCAAGAGAGATTTGTTGTGGGAGGTGTGCAGTAAAAGTAAAAAGAACTAAACAAGGGGGAAAAAAACTGCTCAGGTAAAGTACATAATGTGAAATCTGTCTCAAGTACAGTAACAAACTACAGGTAAAGACCTCAGAGGGGGAAACTAGCTATGTCTCATATCCACCTGTCTCCAACAGGCCCTACACCCACTCATCAACAAACTCTCCTTTCATTGTTGCTTCAGGTGCACTCATTTTTTCCCTACTCATATGTGAGCTGCTTAACACTAGATTTACTAAAGCTGCTCAAATTTGCGTAAATTCCCTGGACCTCACACCTACTAGTAACCCTGCTGCTCCATTGTTCTCCTGCTTTTGTTGTGCAAACACACCCATTACTTGTTAGGCCTAGCACATCTGCATTTGTTAGCCTAAACCAAGGTCCACACGCACCGAACCTTTGTGTGTGACACAAATGGAAACCTTCAGAAATGCCTGCCATTTTTATACAAAAGACACACGTTCACAATATATGGATACACAAGTCTGTTTTATTTTAAAGTGATTTTACAAACTTTACAGCGTTTGCAGACCCAGTGTCCATCGTCCACTGAATTTCTGACATGTTGCACAGGTAAACCTGCTGCGATTCCTGTTGCAGCTCTCTTGCACCTGGCACTGTGCTTATACAGTCCCTGGCACAGCAGCTGCAGCAGCTTCAGCACCCTGCCTCTGTGCCAGTATTTCCTTGTGCTGCATGAATTGGCAACAAAGTTCCTTAGCTAGAAGACTCAGAAACAATCTTCTTTTGCTTGTCCACCCTATACATTATGCCTTGTACAAAATGTAGGCATTCACCGCCGCCAGGGACAGCATATTGTAAAAACAACGCTACTGGCCACCTGCGTGTTGCTGCTCTTATGGAATGCATTCACGCCATTTGGTCCAACAGGTCTACACCACACTGTAAAAGCAGAGAGAGAGAGAGAGAGAAAGAGAGAGAGAGTCATGAGTATATGTGCTTTTTTTCTATAGGCCTGTATAGTACACATCAGAAAACATTGTAGCACTGGTGTAAAATTATACACACATTCACGTACCTTCACGTGGTTATAGTCTGTTATCGGGTTGGGTTTCCTCTTTCTGCCGTCACCGATCATCATGTCTTGGTGCGTGGAACTTGGAACACACAGTTTTTGTTTTTTTTAGGTGCATAAACTGTCAAGGAGACACTGCCACTTCTAAGCACTGAAGTGGAGAATACCTCTCGCTGTGCAGTGTCTTTTGCAAGTTGAGGAAGTTCACGCCGGACTTTATTCACCGTGCCCAGTAGCGTTGTTCTGCGCTGCAGCAGTCTGTGAGACAGTGAAGGAAAGAAATTGTCCATCGTGAATTTCGCCCATCGTCAAAAATGGCTCCATCAGATTCATGACCACGTTCTCTGCCAGGCTCTCTCCCTTCTGACGACTGGGGTCCTTTCCCAAGTAAGGAGATGCATTGCAGACATATTTGGTCTCCAAATCCGTGGCCATCCAGAACTTGATCCCAATTTTGTCTGGCTTGGTTGCGATTATACTGTGTGAATGGACAACGAACCTTGTTAGGGAACAGCTGTTGATCTGTGGTCATGCCTTCTTGTCAATCCCTGTCACTACATTGCGTGCCTGTCCATAAAGAAATATCCACGGTGTTGTACATATATACACTCTCTATATACAGTACATACATATATTTATCTGTTTACATATACACATCAATATTTTTCAATACACGTGTCCGTATTTATGTCCCCAGGTTGTTTTTATTTTTGCTGCTTTTGTCTTGCACTGTCCACTTTTCTGCAATGACAATGCAGATTTTCCACTTGTGGGACTAATAACGACAGATCAGAGATGAACCTGGAACTGAGGGACAGAATTTTTAAAAAGTTTTTTTTTCTTTGTTGTTGCTATTTTTACGTGAACAGACTGTGGAGAGAACATGCAAAGCTGGAGAGATCACACAAAAACAAAATTCACTTTTGGTGTTATAATTCAGTGATGGCCTTGATATTTGTTTATTTAAAGTCAAATCTTGTTCTTATCACAACGGTCGGATTTATGTTTTTCATACATATTGCCACACACTATAGCGCTGATTATTAGAAGCTGAAATTATTCATTTTTAATAAAGTCAATCAATTATTTATTTTGAGCATCTGAAGAGCAATACTTATGAGCAATACTTGTACTGTAAGTATGAAAGAGCAGATACTAGCATCGTTTTAACATGGTTTCCTCTTTATCCATAAAACTCACCAATGCTAAAAGGTATTCAACTTTACAGCACTAAAGTCCATTTGCTAAAAACGTAGACAGCGCTCATTCCTCTTTGTGCAGCCATGTCTCAACAAACCAGTCAAATAATTCATATAACTTGGAATTTCTTTAAAAAATAAAATGGCCCTAAACAATTCGATTCTTATAATGCCTACAAGATTTCATGGACTTCCACTTGTACTGGAGTACATTAAAGAATTGTTTCACCAATTCGCTATCATGCAAAAAACAATACCCTCAGTAAGTGTTAAGGTACTGGTTATCCTTTCTTATGGGGTCATGTAAATCCTCCTAAACTGCATCTCTGTGCCTTGATTTAATGTCTACATTGGCTGATATTTTATTTGACCATGACTTGACATTAATCAATATATAAGTGAAAAGAAATTTACTTTGGTTACATGTCAAAATTTCCCAATATACAATAAATGACAAAAAATGTACAGACGACTGACTGAGGCCGAGGCTGCAGCAGTAAGTGTTATTCCAAAGCTTTTCAGAGGGGTTTAGGAGAGGGGGTGGCAACCCATGACCCTGCTTTGTCTAAAGGTATATTGTCATGCTGAAACAGGTTAATTCCTCTTAATTCCATTTAAGGAATTTAGAATTAAAGGGAAAAATATGTATACTGTATATACATATATCTTAATTGCTGTACACTTATTTAAATAAATGAACAATACGTATACACTGGTACCTCTGTATACAAATCTTCACCTTAAGAACTAAATTTTGCAGGGGCCATGACTACAAATGTAGAATTTACCTTAAAACAAGGTCACAATCCAGCTTGCTCCAGTGCAAAATGTTAATGAAAGTGTTGCTTCACCTGCTGCCGCTATCGCCCTCTACTGACTGGAGTGTGGAACAGCTTCATGTCCGCTTCTAAACGATTCCATTTGCAAGATTTGTATGTAAATCAGTCTCATACAATTTAATTAAATGGATCTTGTTCTGCAGACATTTTAACTAATTTCATATTTTAAATAATTATAAGTAATCTGATTATATAATTTTTGAAGAAAAAAAAAGATTATTTAAATAAAATCAAAGGGATGCAAATGCTTAATAATAAACTACGCCATGATGAATTTTTTTCAGTGTACCTTTGCACTTTGTGAGATCATTTAGGTAGCACCCGTACGGTATCGAGGCCAACGAAAGAAAGAAAGACAGAAATAAAGGGAAAAAAAAGTTAAAGCGCTTAGAAAGTTGAGAGACAGAGGAAAAGACCCAGCCTCTTAGATGGCAGAGCTGTCTTTATTTTGGGTTTTTTCAGTTTTCTTTTGGTTTCCTTTTAGTTCCTTAATTAATAATCCCACGCGATCTCCAAACGGAAAGTTCTTCCCATGCATATCATAAGCACTCTTCCATTGACCCCCCTCTAAAGCCCTGCATTAGGGCTCTTAATATTTAATATTATAACATCTCGCGGTGCGGCTCCATACCGCACCACATAACAGTTTCGCAATACAAAAGAGCTCGCCTCTGGAATGGATTCAATTTGTGTGCCAAGGTACCACTGTATCCAAGGTTAGGACACAATAACTGTTTTAAATAATACACAAGTACCCACATTAAAACACGGATATAATTTATTTAGTCATTCACGCGGTATTACACTACTCTCACTATTTAATTTTTTTATTTTATTTTGCACATCACAACAGACAGAATCTTAGACTCTAAGCATATGTACAACTAAACATATCTACGTATATATACATTTCACACACCATCTAAATATCAATTGAGAAGTCATCCACATTTGCGGTCTGTGGAGACACCGAATCTGCGATCTGAGTCATGTAGCGCTTCACACTCTGCACTTTGTTGAATGGTGTCTGAAGGAGGAGCCTGGCGAGGGGCTTCCTGAACTTTTCACCCACAAAAACGTAAAGGAACGGATTGAGGCAGCTGTGTGAGTACGCCACGGCTTCAGTGAGTTGCAGCATCAGCTGGATACTTTTGCTGAGCTCACACTCTGAAGGCAGGATTTCTTTCAATTCCAGTGCTTTGAGGAGTGCTGCAATGTTGTACGGTATCCAGCAGCAGAAGAAGACCACCATGACCGCAACAACAAGATGAATAGACAGTTTCTTGGAATTATGTATCGTCTTCAGCTTCCGGATGACCATCGTGTAGCAAAATCCCACAATAGTCAGTGGAATCAGCATGCCCAAAACATTCATTTTAATGAAAGCGACACTTTTCAAATGATTGTGATATTCATTTTTTGGATAAGCGCTGCAAATGTTGTCATCCTCTGGTTCAACTCCGCAATATAGTAGCTCAGGAAATGATGCTACAACAGCTAAAATCCAGACTATCACGCTAGCTAAAATCCCAAAAGTCTTTGTTCGGATTCTCAAGGCAAAGACGGCATGAACTATAGCCAGGTATCTGTCGATGCTCATCAGCACAATAAAGAAAATACCAGCATAAAATCCAATGTAGTACACACTGAGGACCAGAGTGCACATGGTGTTACCAAATACCCAGGTATCTCTGGCATAGTGAGCCAGGAAGGGGAGAGTGAAGAGAAGTAGAAGGTCAGCGATGGCCAGGTTCAGGAGAGACACGTCAGTCATGGTTTTCAGCTGTACGCCTCTCAGGATCACCCACAGCACCAATATGTTGCCAGGTAAGCCCACCACGAAGAACAGAGAGTAGAGCACTGGGAGGAACCAGCTTGCATGGGCTCCGTAATCACATGGTTCATTAGAACCATCATATGTTGTTGTACTGAAAACAGTAATGAGAAAGTTACGGCAAGAGAGAACTGTGCACTTTAGAATTAAGGCATACATTTGAGAGTTACACAATGAGTTTGAAGTTTCTGATTCATGTCGTGGTTACTATGTCAGTCTTACATTTATGTTACGGCTGTAAGTACACCTAAAACCGACAGCTTTGTTTTCAAGGATATTATTAAATATTTAAACGTTGCAGTATTAATTAATTAAGAGTATCATCATCTCTTAATCAAAGCGACCCTTGGGGATGTGGTCCGTTTTCTGTTGAAAAATACAACTCAGCTGTAAACATCACACAGATAATCTGACTTTAAATACTAAGACATTTTCAGACATAATTATTCACTACCTTTTGGAATTAAGCCAGGGACACGAAATATAATTCATGAAATTCATTTATTGAATAACTGCTTCAGCCAATTGTAATTCATATGTTTACATTATATTGTAATTTTATATGCTATCTGGAGTGATAACAAGCAGTTGACAATAGCTGACATTTAGCTGTGCCAAAACGACATTTTCATAGAATAAATGCCAAATTGTCTTTCAACTAAGATTCAAAGCCAATAAATAACAAGAGACTGTCATAGAGTAATAAGAGCAGCATTTTAGACAGCAGCAAATCTAATCTTTCTACCACATCTCTTTTAGCACTTTCATCATCTTCAAAAAAAAAAAAATAAATAAAAAGACTCAAAACAGATGAACACAGGAAGTATGTACACTTTATGGGTAACATTTAATTTTAATGGGGTTCTACATAACAGTGGTTATTTATAGTTAATTCATTAGCTGTGTATAAACTTTTTAAAGCAATGTTATAGAATTTACAAAAAGACCTAAGGTAAAATGAAAGATGTTATAATGGCTTTTGTACTAAAGAAAACATAGCAATAAAGAATATATATATATATATATATATATATATATATATATATATATCTATATATATATATATCTATATATATATATATATATATATTACGTAATAAAATGATTAAGGAAAAGGTTATGCTTTTAAAGTTAACAACTACACATTTATATCCATACCTACATTATTTCATACCTAATTATTTGCCTTGTGTTAAACCTATACATTGTTTTCGACATTTTTGACTGCCTTTTAGAATTTGAATGTAATATCTACTCACTTGGAAGTTGTTGCATTCCAGCTGGCGTTCTGCATTATTGTCATTTAGCATCAAACACTAAACAGTCCACATTGGAACAAAGGCACAGAAAAAGGTGGATTAAATCTAAATGCAAAGATTAAATGTATTAAATCCCGTATGCCGGGTACGACAGTTGCGACACATTGTCACATCTGTTTTGAAAACACTTGTTAAATGTCAGCTCAAAAAGAAGGAGGTGAGGAACAAGTCAGGAAACTGCTGAAATAGAGTATGTGCTTTAAATACACAGCCAACTGATCGTTTCTTTTTTCTTACGATTTCTTAAATTGTATAGCAAAACTTTAAAACTATATAATAAGACATGGAATTAAGCGAGATGTTTTCTAAATATTTGAGACTCTTTAAAGTAGCCATCTTTGGTTATGAGGAAGTCACCTGGAATGATTTTCCAACAGCGTTCCTATATTTTTTAGATTAAATTATTGTCATTGTGCAAAATACAGTAAATTAGCATTTAACCAGGAGTGCATAAGTGGCCTATTTACGAAAACAACAATGTGATATACAAACTTGAGATGCATCAGGTAATAGAGTTATGGTATATATGACTGTGTGTATATGTGATATGTATGCATGTGCTATAGTAAGCAGAAGGTGCATTAGGTAATTAAGATGCGATTTATATGTCTATAATGGTGGACAGTACATTACGGTATAATACTGTACAACAGTGCAAACATCGGGCAGTAGATTAGCATGCCTGGAAGATTACCTCATAAAGCCTCATACAGTATGTTGATCACTCGTCGACTATTATTATGTGCAAAGCTATTACTGAGGTAAATAGCGGCTACTTTGAAGAATTTGTTCTATTATTCATTTATATATTTCATGTTTTAGTTTTGTTCTGCAAAAGGTCTTTACCTTGAATGAGTAGGTATGTCCAAAAATGTCACTGGTGCTGCACCATGAGTGTGAGCTCTGGAGAGGAAATAAATAATCGACATCAACATTCATGCATACAGCGATTAACTGTCACATAGCAGAAAATCAATTATTTAAACAATAGGCATCGTTATCTAAGCCAACACTGCCACCCTACCGTATACTCACAAAATTCAACAAAAGACTTTGTGGTTCAAAGTCAAAACTGAAATGAAAAGCTGGTGTTCAAAATTTCTTGTTTTCACACTTTAGTTTCTCTTCTCTGTGGAGGCTTGTGTGACGTTTGGGACTTGGTTGATTTGCCCAACTAGTTGGCTAACACTTGCATACAAGTACGGAGGGTGTGATTATGTTTCCATGTACTGGCTTCTGAGAAAAGGGAAAACGGAACAAAAAAAGAATGCTTGGGTTTTTCAGATGAAATGATCAGTGAAGAAAAAGCAACATGGCTTAGTGTAACTAGGACAACGATTCTTTTATATGTGATTTAATACACATTATATAATATATCATTATTAGATACTACTACCATTATGACTAATAATAATAATAATAATAATAATAATAATAATAATAATAATAATAATAATACAAGCAGTGTAATGTGGGTTCTTGGTTTCCTGGTAACGACCACATTTTCTTTTTGTCTTACAACACTTGTTATTTCAAAAGAGAACGTAGCCAAAAAGAGAAGCTAGTAGATGAGGGACGGACAGTTTATAGCTTTTACAGTGTATGGGCATGAGAACTGATATTTCACAACATTAACTGTCAAATAGTAACATGTACAGTACAAGCCATAAAAACCAAAGCACTGAAGTATATCATGGTATTATGTAGATACAGCTAATTACTGTATGTAGAAGGCATGATTTTACTGTAAATTATAAAATGATGAAGATGAATGGGAGTATACCACAAGGCAGAGCACGGCCCAACCCTACTGTGGCACTAAGCAAAAATTCTGCTAATCGAGCCCTCTTACCTGTTCTGTGAGCCATTTTCTATTGACACCCCAGTGCTCCCACTACATTAATGGGATTTCTGTTAACTGTGTCTGCACACTCTCAGGAGCTTTGCCTTTGATTGGTTTTGTTGACTAGCATCAACTATTGTGATGTGTTGCTAGAGAAACTATGTTTGATTGTAATACTGTGCAGCACCATGCTGTGATATTCCACAGCATATTCAAGCAGGAAACTTTCAAAATAAACCTTAAGGAAATATTTAAGGTATTACAACAATAATCATTATTATAGATAATGTGTATTAAATCAAAGTAGAGAATCAGAATTTCTCCTAGTTACACTAATTGCTTTTTTGCATTCCTTTTTATTCACTGAAATGACTCTTTATCTGAAAGTTTCAGGTTTTTTCTTTCTTTCTTTCTTTCTTTCTTTTTTTTCCTTTTCTTTTCTCAGAAGGCACCGAGGTCAGTAGATGGAAGCAATCGCATCATCAGTGTTTCTGCATACAACTACTGTAATTGGCCAAACTACTAAGTTACAAACGTCATACAGATCTCCACAGAACCCTGCATTAGTCATTCAAAATGCAGAAGTGGAAAAACAAGAGTGTGAACACAAGAGTTGTTGTTGTTGTTGTTGTTGTTGTTGTTGTTAACTATTTTGTTAAAGACATAAATTCAGTACCCGAGAACTTTAATTTACTAATTTTGTATTTAAAATTTAATTTAAACATTTTATTAAATGATTGAACATCTTGAATGTTAATTTAGTTAAAACGTTCCTCGTTTAAAACAAGCTTTAGAAAGATAAAGAATAAATAGAAAGGCAATTATATTTGACTGCCTTTACTAGAATGCTGTGGCATCTCTCTCTCTCTCTCTCTCTCTCTCTCTCTCGCTCTCTCTCTATTTATCTATCTGTCTCTCTATGTCTAAGGTTTTTTTTTTTTTTTTTACTATTTTAATTGACTTATTTTCAAGTATTCAAGTCAAGACTGTTAAAAACATACCATAATTAAACTTGAACCAATTAAACTAGTTGAAATTTAATTTAATAAATGCAGGATGTCTCCAAAGTCAACTCATAATCATACTAAATAATGGCAATACTATACGGACAAATTTATAATTGTGATTATAAGTTTTACCATAATCGAGCAGCCCTCAACAGTATGACTTTGCTTGCCATATTTCAGGAAAACAGTTGTGTTCATGTTTGACAATATGAATGTAACAGCACTTCTCATAGCCGTTCATAATTGAAAAATATGACGATAATTAGTTTACCTACACTGTAAAAAATAAATCGTACATTTTACGGTAAGAAACTGGCAGCTGTGGTTGTCAGAATTTTACCGTAAAAATACGGTAGCAATGTTTTTGGTTTTTACGGGATTGCGTTCATTATGCTGTATATTAAAAATATAATTAACATGTTTATGTTGTTATAAAAACAGTTTATACCCGTCAAAATCCCGGGTTTCCATTATAACAAATACGGGTCATGACCATGTTTTATACAGCTCAGAACTGTCTAATTTAAAGATTTATGTTGTAATAATAACGGTTTATTTTCGTCTTTTCTTACAGCTCAAAACTCACTCACTATCTACTTTGTTTAGCTTTATCCTGTATTCACAGTTGCAGGGGGGATGGAGCCTATCCCAGGAGCACATTGGACAGGGTTCCAATCCATCACAGGGCACACAAACACACATTAAGGGTAATTTGGGAACACCAATTAGCCTAATCAGCAGGTATTTGGACTGTAGGAGGAAACCAGAGTACCTAGAGGAACCCACCAAGCGCAGGGAGAACATGAGAATACAGGGACAAACTCCATGCACACAGAGACAGGAATCGGGCCTGGCCGGGAATCGAACCCAGACCCTGGGGGTGAAAGGCAACAGTGCTAACCACTACACTACATTTATTTATTTACTTGCATTACTGAGTAGCCCAACTCATACTATATATTTTTTAGATGTTGCAAATAAAATAAATTTTAACTAATTTTTACACCAGATGTCATTCTGAACACAACCCTCCCATTTTTATCTGAGCAGACCTGGAATCGAACCCGGGTCTCCCGCATGGCAGGTAAGACACTTACCACTGCGCCACAAGTACTCTAGATTTTGACATTGGTGGAAGTTTTACTTAAGTTCTTGTTACTTAAGTACTTACGATTACATACTGTAAAACATCAAATTTGTTCAGCTAATTTAAAAAGTGTCGTTTCTACAAACTCAGACCCAAAAAGGTCTGAATACTCAAAAAGGTCTATTAATTTGACCTAATTGCAATTATTTAAGTTAACAGTACTCAATGTGTTTAATTACTTTGAGCATTTGGGTTTACAGTGCATATGGCAAGCGAAACACCTCCCACTGAGGCACCAGTGCTCTGGTACTTTAGGGTGTCCAGCTTTGTAAAGATTATACTTACAGCCTTACAGTATGTGAAGACAGACCAATTTACATGTGCATTGATGACGTCAGACACAAAATCGCTGAAAGATTTAAAAGGAGACAGTTACTGTGGCTTAAAATATCAAATTTGTTTAGCTACACTTTTGTTTAGCTTGAAAAGTGTCATTTCGACCAACTCATACGTACCAAAAAGTTATAAATACTTAATTTGAACTAATTGTAATTGTTTAAGTTAACAGTACTCAATATGTTTAATGACTTTGAGCATTAGGGTTTACAGTGCAGCAAAACAATATTTAAATTCTCAAAATCAAATATACAAATGTCAGGGTGGACATTTTTTAAGCGTTTTAGGAAGACGATCTAAGCACAGCAGGGCTTTTATTATAACTTTACACAGAAAAATATGATTTTATCACACACACGCTAAAACTGTTTATGAAAGTTTATAAAACTGTCGTGCATTTTTAAATGCACACTGCACAGGGGTGTCAAATATGTTCATGTATTTTGTAACGGGTTTTATTTAGGGAAGGAAAGAGTTAAAGGAGGGAGGAAGAGAAAAAGAAAAGGAAAGGTGTGCACGTGCAGGTCTGGTGGGCGGCGCTCAGGCTGGTGAGAGGTGGTGGCAATGAGAAGGGTGGAATACCATTCACGACTTTGAAGTCCTTGGAGCGCGTTCCATTGCCCGGCTTGCGTGCCGCTCTTCCTCTGTTTTCCCGCATCCCCTGCACAACTTGCACGCTGTGTTTTATAGTGCGGGGAGTGTAGTAGTGTAGTAGTGCATATGCACTAGTTTTCTATTTTAAAAAAGTCTAGACAGATATAATTCTGATTTTTAAACTCTATCAACAAGGGTTTAATAAAATATAAACTGATGCTTCAGTATATTAGTAACAAATACCTTCTCTGAGAGTTTGTATGTTACATCCATGAGGCATAATGTCATATTCATAATGCTTATGGAAAACTGACAAAGACAAAATAATGTTTTCCTTTTTATAAATACAGTATATCATAAATTTTACTGCAATAAACCATATTTTCACGTTTTTAACTGTTAAATTTAAGGTCTTACTCTGTAAAACTAATTACAATTTTTCACTGTAATCACAAGTTTTGTGAAATATGGTTTTATCCTGTAGCATTTATACGGTATTTTACTGTTAAATTTACAGACATTTTTTTCAGTGTAGCCTGTGTCTCATTCCAGGTTTAGTGATGTAGCATAGTGGAAATAATAATAATAATAATAATAATAATAATAATAATAATCATAATAATAATAATAAAAAGCCGACTAACAGCATCAAAGTATTGTACTGCATATTTGTAAGTATTACAAATAAATATCTTCTTCTTATTTGTCTTTCGGCTGTTCCCTTTCAGGGGTCGCCACGGTGAATCATCTGCCTCCATCTAATTCTATCCTCTGCATCCTCTTCTCTCACACCAACTAACTTCATGTCCTCTCTCACTGCATCCATAAATCTCCTTTTTGGTCTTCCTCTAGACCTCCTGTCTGGCAGTTCCAACCTCAGCATCCTTCTACCGACATAATCTCTCCTCTGAATTACAAATAAATAGATGAATTATATATATATATTTACACATATCTGTTTGCATTTGACGTGGTACAATGTTGCAATTTCTTTAATCCTACAGGTACTCCTATTCACAAATTGATAGGCAGATTTGATAGGCAAACTATTTGCTAAATGAGTTTATAACTGTAAAAAAAAATCAGAATACAATAAAATATTGTATTGGGATATTTAATTAAATAAATCATGATAGTTACAGAATCACAATACAAATCAAATCATCACCTATGTTGTGTTGTGTATATATACAGTACGTCCACTTTTCACTTTGATTTTGCACTTCTTGGATACTGTACTGTATGTAGCAGATGAGTAAGTTTAGTTAAAGACAAGTATAATCCAAATTTAATTACAGTCCAGTTATGTACTATAAACTTTTTTTTTAATGGTACTCTATATGTGCATTTTCCAGTGAAGGATAATATACATTATATATACATTATATATGCATTTTCCAGTGAAAGCTTACTAAAGATAAAGCCTCCACTTCAAAATGTACAAAACAGAAAAAATTGCACATTACAGCAATTGTTAACTTAAAGCAGAGATAAAAGAGATATATCACATGTTCAGATACAAGCGCTTACATTTTCAGTGGTACATGCAGAGGAATAAAATAGAAAATAATGAGAAATAAATAATTTATGCACATGTTCCTCCATTATTTAGATAGCAATCGAGAGTTTATCCACATTTCCAGTGTGTGGCTCTACTGAGCCTGCAACCTGGGTCATGTAGCTCTTTACACACTGCGCATGGACAGATGGTGTCTGGAGGACGAGCTTGGCAAAGAGCCTCCTGAACTTCTGACCCACAAATACGTAGAGGAACGGATTGAGGCAGCTGTGTGAGTACGCAACGGCTTCAGTGACTTGCAGCATCAGCTGGATCCTTTTGCTGAGCTCACACTCTAAAGGCAGGATTTGCTTCAGTTCCAGTGCTTTGAGGAAAGCTGCAATGTTGTACGGTATCCAGCAGCAGAAGAAGACCACCATGACCACAACAACAAGACAAATGGCCCGTTTCTTGAAATTACGCAGCGTTTGAAGCTTCCTGAGCACCATCATGTAGCAAAATATCACAATACTCAGTGGAATCAGCATGCCCAAAATATTCATTTTAATGAAACCTGCACTTCTCACATCATTGTGATTTCCGTCTTTTGGATAAGCATTGCAAACTACTCCAGCATCATGAGCTTCAACTCCAAGATGCAGTAGCTCAGGAAATGATGCTGCAACAGCTATCATCCAGATGATCACACTAGCTAAAATCCCAAAGGCCTTTGTTCGGATTCTCAAGGCGAACACGGAATGAACGATAGCCAGGTATCTGTCGATGCTCATCAGCACAATAAAGAAAATACCAGCATAAAATCCAATGTAGTACACACCGAGGACCAGAGTGCACATGGTGTTACCAAATACCCAGGTATCTCTGGCATAGTGAGCCAGGAAGGGGAGAGTGAAGATCAGTAGAAGGTCAGCGATGGCCAGGTTCAGGAGAGACACATCAGTCATGCTTTTCAGCTGAGCACCTCTCAGGATCACCCACAGCACCAGCATGTTGCCCAGGAAGCCGACCACGAAGAACAGAGAGTAGAGCACTGGGAGGAACCAGCTTGCATGGGGTTCGTATACACATGGTTTAACAAAATCAGAGTAATCAAATTCTGTCGTGCTGAAAACAGAAAAGAGAGAGTTATTGGAGAAGAGTCTGTAGCTGCTTTGTAACAAATGGTTACAAATAAATATTGGCTTTTTGAGACCCAAATGTCCTCTTTTAAAGACATGAAATTCTTTACAAACTACATTGTCTTGTATATCCTTTATGATACTCATATAAGGACTATTGTGTACAGTAGTACTTTCTTTCTTGTTTCCTTGTCTTTAAATATATTGATTAAGTTCCTAGTTAAATGGTGCAAATAAAACAGAAACTGTCAGGAACTTACAATGTACTGTACACAACAGTTGAGTCCTTGTGACCTTTTATCTAGTTGTCTAGATTATCTAGTGGCTGTAAATAAAAAAGCTTGGGAGCCATATTATAACACCAGTGAGTAGTGTAATCATTGTTGTTGTTCATAAAGGTGAGCATTTGTGTTTAACCCAAGTGGTCTGTTTCCTGTTTAAAACTTCAACCTCAGTTGCTTGTAATCAAGAAGATTTGGCTGCTTTTCACAAAAAATGAGCAGAGAGCATTTTTTATTTTTATTATTGAATATGATATTCTTGGATCGACTTGAAAGTATGGTTAATGCAGATTTGTAACTATTATTGTGCTTAACTGTTATGTAAGTGATTAGTTGTGAAAGCAGTACGATTTATACATAGTGCTTCATAAGTATTTTAAAAGCACATTTTATTTCCAACTCTAGATTCGATACTGACGTCAGCAAAATTACAACAACGCTACCGACTATAACAAACTATTACCAAGGTGTTAACAATATGATAACGACCTCATATTGTTTTGCTATTTTGCTAACCTACAACATTGGGCGAGTGGAGCATACACACGTGGACAAAATTGTTGGTACCCTTCGGTCAATGAAAGAAAAACTCACAATGGTCACATAAATAACTTTAATCCGACAAAAGTAATAATTTAAAAAAATTCTATGAATGTTAACCAATGAAAGTCAGACATTGCTTTTCAACCATGCTTCAACAGAATTATTAAAAAAATAAACTCATGGAACAGGCCTGGACAAAAATGATGGTACCCCTAGAAAATAGAGAAAATAATGTGACCAAAGGGACATGTTAATTCAAGGTGTGTCCACTAATTAGCATCACAGGTGTCTACAATCTTGTAATCAGTCAGTGGGCCTATATATAGGGCTCCAGGTCGTCACTGTGTTGTTTGGTGACATGGTATGTACCACACTCAACATGGACCAGAGGAAGCGAAGGAAAGAGTTGTCTCAGGAGATTCGAAAGAAAATTATAGACAAGCATGTGAAAGGTAAAGGCTATAAGACCATTTCCAAGCAGCTAGATGTTCCTGTGACTACAGTTGCACATATTATTCAGAAATTTAAGATCCATGGGTCTGTAGCCAACCTCCCTGGACGTGGCCACAGGAGGAAAATTCAGGACAAATCAAAGAGACGGATAATCCCAATGGTAACAAAAGAGCCCAGAAATACTTCTAAAGAGATCCAAGGTGAACTTCATGCTCAAGGAACATCAGTGTCAGATCGCACCATCCGTCGTTGTTTGAGCCAAAGTGGACTACATGGGAGATGACCAAGGAGAACACCATTGTTGTGAAAAATGGAACTTTTTGCCAAGGCACATCAGCTCCATGTTCACAGACGGAAAAATGAAGCATATGAAGAAAAGAACACTGTCCCTACTGTGAAACATGGACGAGGCTCTGTTATGTTCTGGGGCTGCTTTGCTGCATCTGGCACAGGGTGTCTTGAATCTGTGCAGGGTACAATGAAATCTCAAGACTATCAAGGGATTCGAGAGAGAAATGTGCTGGCCAGTGTCAGAAAGCTGGGTCTCAGTCGCAGGTCATGGGTCTTGCAACAGGACAATGACCCAAAACACAACAGCTAAAAACACCCAAGAATGGCTAAGAGGAAAACATTGGACTATTCTAAAGTGGCTTTCTATGAGCCCTGACCTCAATCCTATTGAGCATCTTTGGAAGGAGCTGAAACATGCTGTCTGGAAAAGGCACCCTTCAAACCGGAAACAACTGGAGCAGCTTGCTCATGAGGAGTGGGCCAAAATACCTGCAGAGAGGTGCAGAAGTCTCATTGACAGTTACAGGAATCGTTTGATTGCAGTGATCGCCTCAAAAGGTTGTGCAACCAACTATTAAGTTAGGGGTACCATCATTTTTGTCCAGGCCTGTTCCATGAGTTCATTTTTTTTTATAATTCCGTTGAAGCATGGTTGAAAAGCAATGTCTGACTTTCATTGGTTAACATTCATAGAATTCTTATTCATTATTACTTTTCTCAGATTAAAGTTATTTCTGTGACCATTGTGAGTTTTTCTGTTTTTCTTTCATTGACTGAAGGTCCAAGTGTGTATGTCCCATAGTTCCGCCTGCACTATCTCTCACATGCATAGGTACAGTATTCTGCACCGGCACGACGCTCAGCCTCTTTGCTCTCTCTCTGAGTGAAGAGAAATAATATTCACATAGTCTGGTTGAAATTAACAGTATGAAGGCATCAATTACATGCAAAAGCTGCACGCAAATGCACAGTGAGGGTAATGCCAGTATTATCCACACTAAAAAAAAACGAACAAGGCAGGTTGTGCATTTTACATAATATAATTACTTTCGGTTTACTCATAATAATCGTATTTGTTGATTTAAAATGTTTTTTTTTTCGATTAAGGTTAAGGTAATTTTCTCTCAACTTGACCGTTCACATTCCTAATACGTTGTCTAAACACGAACCATTCATGTTAAGTCAGCATTTCATACATACAGCAGGGGGCAGTAGCGAGACGCCAGCTGTCATGAACCACTAATGAAACAGAAGAGCAAGACGCATCAAACTACACCTGCGCAAAGTTAATGGACTCCGTGTCCGCGTGCGTTACGTTCTGTCCGTTTTGACAGAGGGAGGTTAACAACCGAAAAAGGTAAGATTTTACCTCAGATAGTTTTTTTTAACCTATATATAAGTATTTAACTTTGGCCTGCTTCTGTAGTTTTAGAGAAGCCTGGTGTTTTAGACTGAAGTTAGCCAGCTAACGGATTTAGCCACGTGTCACAGGTCGGTCCGCTGCAAATCTTTCCATAATTTGGAGAAAAGTATACAAGTAGATAGGTATATATAGCAAAAGTAATGGTACCGGTGGGCTCTTCAGAATATCACAATATCTATTTAGCCTTCAAAAATGATCAGATAAATCTGCTATTAGATGGCCTCAGATCACCGGTGTACTTAGGAAAGTGTTTTCAAGTTTGTGAGAAATCAGTGTGGACCAAAAGTTAGTGATCAAATACTAAACAACATTTACAGGGAAAAATGCAAACAGGCTCTTTGGAATTCTGTATTAGTCCAGTGATTTCATTTTTGCTTTTTTTGTGTGTAACAATAGGATACAGATGGCCATGCTGCAGAGAGGATCTTGAACATGTTGGCATCTACAGCATCAGTGTTGAGGGAGGTGATGCCACGACCCCTCCAGTGGTTGAGGTGCTTCACGACTTGGGAGACATCGCTACTGCATGTGCGCTCTTAATAGGGCTAATGTATGCAATGAACCTCAGGAAATGAAAACATTCTTTGAGATACTGCAGAGGATCTTCCATTAGCTGGATGCTACCAGACTTTCACCAAAGGTACAAATGCTTAAAAAAAAACATTTGAGTAAACCAACAGGGGGGGGACAATTTGTATTTGATAGCAAAAAATAGGGTAAATTGTTAATTTTGGTAATATGGTAAATTAAATAATGTTTATCACAATTTTCCTCCCTCTTTAAATGTTGACAGAAGTGTTGGAAAAGAAAAACAAAAATAGAATATGTTGCATATTGTGTAAAGTATGTCTTTTGTATTGTTGGACTATAATATTCTCAATTTCTTGATTTCTGTGCTGCATTTCAAACAGTGCCAATTGTTATTAAAATACTTGACAGTAATCAGTGAATAAAGACCCTTACAAATGTTAGTTGAGTTTAACTGTGGAACATGTTGACAAGAAAAAATTAATTAAACCCAACATTTCATTTTTTTGAGTGTGTGAATTAGATTGTTAGTGTTTTATGAAAGTATGGTACCTGTTATAAGTTGTTCCCTAGTAAAAAAGGACGAATTACATATTTACTGCCTCTGGAGTGACAATTAAGAGTCACTAAAGTGTGGGAAAATAGGGCTGGTATACATTACGGTATAACATATAGTTGTAGTAACATAAGTAGCACAAATAACTTGTTCGACTTGTCAATAATAATGGAGTATCATTGACATAATTAAATTACATTACAATTACACAATCAATTGCTATTACAGTAAATGATAAAGATTATGTTGAGTAAACATGATTCTTTCACACAAGTTTAACATGAATGAAAAGTTTTTGGTTTAGCAGGCAAAAATTGTGTAATTTGGCCACATTTTGATGATGTGGGATCGATGTACACATTAAGATCAAGTAAATTCAAAGGATAATTTTTTTTCAGTGCAGGAAGGCAAATACAGTACATGTTAGTATTTACACTGACATTAAAATATTTGCAACAAGTTTTGTAATGAAGCGGGTGACGCGAGGGGCACAGATGTGCATAAACTGTTCAGAATTGGCAGATCCGCAGGCTGGTATCACTCGGAGTTCTGAACAGGCAAAGGCGTGGCCATTTATACACGCGGTTGCCAGGCTACGCCGCCGTCAGGAAATAAGTCTGGCGGCGTGTCTTTTTAAGGGTCCTGATACCGGCGCTCTTCGTGCGATCATCTAGCACCGGTAAGGTATCACGGCCAAGACAAAGAAAAGAAAGAGAATAAAATAAAAGCGTGCTGAAATTTTTGCGATTTTGTATCTTTATATTTCCATTTCTTCTTCTATACTTTTGTATCAATAATGAATTTTCTTAGACTGTACTTCCTGCAATCATATGGGCCCATGCATGATGACAACAGCATGATGACAACATGTCTATGAGGTCATTGCCATCGCTCTGATAATGCTGTTTTAATAGTACTGATACATTTAATAGTGCCGTCATGTGAGGGCTCACTTGTTCTCCTAAGGATTATTATTTTTTCTTTTCTTATCATCTGGGCCCTTTTGGGGGTGCAGAAACCGGCACTCAGGTTGGAATCTGCTGCCATTAGGATGCCTGCAAGTCACAAGGGATTTTGCTGCATAGCTCATACACACTTGAATGTATACATGTTAAACTCGGTTCACTTCTACACTACTAGATCTTGTTTAGCTGAGCAGTTTTCACTATGCATGTCAAGGGCTCAACTCAACATTTTGGGTGATTGCATAACACAAAAAATTGACATACATATTACATGCACTACTTTATACTACACATCGCTTCTCGGCCTTTTGGCTAAGATCAAGTGTAGTATCTGTTTTTAGGGGCAGTGGTGGCTCAGTGTGTTAAGGCTCTGAGTTACGAATCGGAAGATCGGTGGTTCGAGCCCCAGCATCTCCCCCAGGTTGCTGCTGTTGGGCCCTTGGGCAAGGCCCTTAAGCCTGTCTGCTCCAGGGGCGCCATAAAAATGGCTGACCCTGCGCTCTGACCCCGGCCTACACAAGAAGCTGGGATATGCGAAGAATAAAGAATTTCACTGTGCAGTAATGTATGTGTGACCAATAAAGGCTAACTTAACTTAACTTAACACACACACACTACACATCCTACACACACACGCACTACAAATCCTAAAAGCACAAACTACACATCCTAAACACACATATCATACACACATATCATACACACATACTACATATTCTGTGTTTTCCCCTGAATGGTGCCGTGAATATAAATAGTGATTCATTGTTTTGTGTATAATCAAATGCAAAGATATACTTTTCTCTGTCCTCCTAGAATATACAGAAGCTGAGCCATGCAGGATAAGGTGTATGGTTAGTGTTAGACAAAATTCCTGGGCTTGCGCGGTGTGGGCATGATGTCATGTACACACAAAACCATGCTTACTCCAAGATTTTTTGAAAAGTTGCCAGCTAAACCACATTTATTTTAAGAATAAAAATGATCAAATTAACATAAATTATCAAACCACAGTCATTTTAGATTAAGACATTTCTATTGTGCATCGGACTTTCAATTGTGTTTAATCATCACTATTTTCCATAAAATATCACTTTGTTAATTTTGTCATTACTTCCACTGCAAAATGCTGCCGAACAGGTAAGGAGGTGATGCGAATGGCTTTACAAATTGATGATGACTTGATAACCTGTCCTGTAATCATGTAAATTGGTAAAATGTGAGCCATTTTGCACCCATCAATCTGAAATAGATTACATGTAATAAAATCATTATGGTAAATAAATCTAAGAATTGAAATATAGTAACTACTCTGGGGAAATTGGTTGCTTTAAAAGTAGACACATTTTCATGAATTTTTTTTTTTTAAGTCTTAAGTCGTTCAAGTTTTAATTAACTTTAAGATATTTAGCCTATAACAAAAATTTGCTTAAAAGTAGCCTGCATTTATGAATATACAATTTCCTTATATGCAGACATTGATTTCTCTGTCTATTCTATTATTATATGTTCTATTTTCACAAAGAGTGCATTTTAAGACCTTTACAGATTTTTGTCAACCAATCACAATTCTTGAATTGCTGCGTCATCCCTAGCAGCAGGATCAACCATACCTACTCACTAAGATAAATCTTTTTGTACTTTCCTTTCTCATAGTTGCTCTGAGAAGTTTTCTAAATCACTTTTAGTCCAGGACTCCCAGCTAGGACTTTTTAGACTAAGAAAGGAGCTTTTTGAATACAGGCCTCAAGACCAAGGTGTTACTGAGGTGTTAATGTTGGGAGATGCCAACCAAATTTCTTTTACACATGCTCCAATTTTCCTTTTGACACTAAAGATACTAACGGACAGGACAGAATTCACACTTATAGCCCAAAAGAGGCTATAAGGAGGCTGTAAGCTCTACTGAGCTCTCCAGAGGTAGTAAGGAATTTGCATCGCTGTAGATTCGGTAGCAAATTCGTCTCAATGGAATGTGGTTATAAGGCCTTATAAGGCTTCAAATAAGCTGTTTATTTATTTGTTTTTCTTTTTTTAAATAAAAAAAATTATGCATGCCTGCAAATGAATGCTGTAAATTCAACGTTATGTGTAGAGGTCAAAGAAAGCTTATTTGCTTTATTAATGTCTTGTATAAAGGAATGCAACTAGACATTCATAGCCTACATATATATTATTCAATAATTATTATTTATTAGCCTTGTGATAACAGTTACTATTGAGGGAATTTTTTCCCCCCCAATTTCCCAAGTACATTTGACTTGATTTAATATTTAGATTATAATATGTGCTTACCTGTGTGTTGTTCCTTCCCAGAGACCACTGGTAGCATTCATGGTTGCCATTCAATGTCGAAAATATTAACCTGGGTTTAAAGAGAAAATGTAAAAAAAAAAAAACCTTAAATGCTGATTAAAACAAATGACGTGACTCTGAACAAACCTCCTTTGTATGCGGTTGTCTATCTGTTCTGTACCTATCTACAGTACCAGTCAACGGTTTGGACAAGCCATTCAACATTACCACTACTGATTCTCTAACAAAGCTCACACATTCTCCAAATAGCCATAACATTAAAACTTTAAAACATTATGCCCAATATTGTGAAGGTTGCACCAAAACTGCTTTGTCTCCTTGAGGCATGACTTCACAAGACCTCTGACAGTGTGCTGCTATATTAGGGCATACTGTATAATAAGTATATATTAGGAGCTGATCCTTTAAGTGTTGTAATGTGGGATCTCCATCATTGGACCATTGCTTGTCCAGCATATCCCATGGATGCTTGATCACATTGAGATCTGGAATTTGAAGGGCAGATCAACAACTTTGAACTGTTCACAGAAAACTGCGAGTTCTGAGTGTTCTAATGCTTTTCTATCAAAGCCATCATTCATTTTTGTACAACAATTTCTGCTACATTGGTTGTGGGATTGGACCACAAAGTCCAGCCTTTGTGCGTTGAGCCTTGGGTGTCCATGATCCTGTCACCAGTTTACTGGGATATAATTAAAAATCAGTGGAAGTAGCCACTATTTAGGGGGGGGGGGGAAATCACCCCTACACTACCAGCTTGCCATCTTCCTATATTTTATTCTGGTGACACATTTTCCTCAGGTAAACTATACACACAAACCTTGCGATTCACATTATGTACAAGAAAATGTGATTTACTTTTACTTGAGGAGGTTTTTATAACGGTAACTTTACTCGTACTTCAGTAAAATTTCCCTGAAGTAACAGTGCTTGTACTTCAGTACAAAAGTGTATTACTCTTTCCACCTCTGGACGTGGGTCAACATGGGCATCCACTCAGCCCCTTACACAACAAACTGTGATATATTGTGTGTTCTAATATGTTTCTGTCAGCGTTAACTTTTTCAGCAACATAAGCAAGAGAAACTCTTCATGCATCAATGAGCGTTGGCCGCCCATAAACTTGCAGGTTTTTCTAGTTTTCCTTCTTTGGACCACTTTTTTGAGGTCTCGACTACTGCAAACCAGAAACATCCCATAAGAGCTGCAGGTTTGGCTTTGACCTAGGCATTTAGCCATCATAATTTGGCCCTTAAAACTCAAAAGTTACTTAAATCCTTATGCTTATTGCCTATTTTTCTGCTTCCAATACATCAACTTCAGGTACAAAATGTTTACCTGCTAGATAATATTTTATATTTACGACATTTTTGCTTATTACACAATTCCATGTGTGCTATTTTATAAATTTGGCAGCATTATGCGTTGAGGTTCTCATTGTTAAAACAAAGAAATGGCTAATAAACAGATCAGAAGAGCAAAAATAAAGAGATGGTTCCGCTTTTTGCATTTTATTATTATTATTATTATTATTATTATTTATTTATTTATTTTTTAAAAACGTTTTTTGGGTGTTGTTCAAAGTTAGCCTGTTTTTAAAACGGACATTTTTCTTTCCACAGAAATAGCCTTACCATTGATTGCCGAATCTTTTTAATAGCTTTTGCCAGAAACTAGTTTGCTGTCTTGGCTAGTTTGTATAAATAAAAAAAAACATAGAGAACAATTTTGCGGTGCTTACATTTTCCCTTTTTTCATGATCAGTTTATAAAAAGGGTGCATATTTAAAGCCAATCCTCAAAACTTGCCAACAAATATGCCCTGGCATGGCAAAAGCCCATATTTAGTAAAGTCAGTTGAGAACCATGTATAGGCATCTGGTTAAATAAACTACTTCTCATAAAATATAAAGTATAGCGTACCTTGGTTAATCACACCTGTTGTTCTGTGCTATGGAAGCAGTACTGTTTTCAGGAGTACAGGTGGAACACTCAATGTTCCCAGTTATTTTCACCTGCTGGAAAAGTCACTAGACACTAAATGCAAAATGAAAAGAAAAGAAACTGTAGCTGGAAGGCCTATGAGGAGTCAGGGAAATGGAAAGTGGGGGATGCATCCTCAATATTAGGTGGTAAAAGCCTGCGGATCCACAACTATACAGAATGCGATACAGAAAAGCTCAAAGCTTGCAGTCCGGGAACATCCCACAACTATACAGAATTCAGATTCGGACATACTGAATTCATGTACACAGCCTTAGAACTAGATCATTGATTATACAACAGTTAGTTCCAATCTAAGAATCTGATTGTTTAAGAGACTTTCCATGAGTGATGATAACAGACAGTAACAGCACTGAGACATTTAAATATATTTACCACACCATGTGTACTTTGTTGCACTAACTGTCAGTCAAAACATGAAAGTGGTGTGAAAGTACGTTAGTAAACAGTCACAGAGTTGCACGTCTAGTAAGAAAACTGATGTCATTTTAAACGACACTTTTTCTCATTAATAATTGCTTCTAAGCTATTCTGAATTGCCGAATTGTTTTATTTATGCCTTAGGCGAGCTACAAAGTTAACACAAGGTTGAATCCCCTAAATAGGTCATTAACCCCTGATCAAGTGCACTACTTAGTGTGTTGAACAAGTGATGATACACCCTAGCATACTGGCTGTATATTTAATGCTATTTTGAATTCAATTCTGAAACCTTACTCTGGAAGTTAACATAGCGGATATTCTGAAGAAAAATAAGTGGAAACATAAAGAGAAACTTATGATATTTACAGGACTGTCCATCACCTACATGTTTTATTCTACTCACACTTTGACTATATATGTAATTAATACTGGTAAGAACTACTTTCACCGCTGTAAATTACACAAACTCTCAATTAGATTAAATTACATTAACTATCAACTGTTGGTTACCAGCTTTGCCAGTCGTGATTAGTTAGTTACGCCATTTGTGGTTAGTTTGCTCCAGCAGTCATGGAAAGATATGTTTTGGAGAAGCAAAATAACTTGTTAAATTAAAGAAACAAACCATAATCTGTTGATACAAAACAGGGTTTGTGGAAAAGTCAGTAGAATAGTTGCATAAAAGCAATATTGTACTCAAGATCATGTTGTTGTCCTAATATCAGCATGGCATTGAGAACTTCGGGTATAACTCAGGCTGTGCCCTCATGCTTACGACCACATGACAGCCAGGCTGATATGAGCCAAGAGCACGACCTCGAGTGTGATCTTGCTTAAGTAAACATGATGATCCCTACTTCTAAAATCAGATGTGGACCAAAATGTAAAGATTTTTATAAAGTGTAATATATATAAAGTGGTGTTATATATATATATATATATATATATATATATATATATATATAATCACACCTAATTAATTCCAGGGTCAGCTTACTACTATTACTACTAATAATAAAAATAAAAGCCTTGAATGAGTAGCTCTGTCCAAATTTGTAATTGGTACTGTAAGGGTTAGATGTAAAGACAAATCACAGAACACACAGACATCAAAATTAGTTCATGCAGCAGTTGACAAAATCAATAAAAAAAAAACACAGCAATCATCATTTACAATGCAGATATACATTATTCAAACTATAGATACAGTTATCTGAACTAACACTGCCACCATACTTTATACTCACAACTTTCAGTAACAGACCTGTCCTCTGTGGTTCAAAGTGAAAACCAAAATTAAAATGTTGATTTTGGAAGTCTTTCGTTTTGACACTTCTCTATTTTTTGTGCTGAATATGAAGCCCTAGGGAGGCGTGAATAACGTTTGGATTTGCTTGGTTAGTTTGCCCCATTTTTAGCCATGAAGGTAACATGGTTGTTGTTGTTGTTGTTATTATTATTATTATTATTGTTATTAATAATAATAATAATAATAATAATAATACATGTAGTTCTTTGTGGTTTCTTGGTAACATCCAAGCTGTATTTTTGTTTATATTAAGAGAAAGAGAAAAGAGAAGCTAGTGAGTGAAGAACTGTTTATGGTTGCAACAATGTACGGGAACAGAAACTGACGTTGCACCATATTTAGTGTAGTTATAAATAGAATTGTCATTTAAGATTTGAGAACATTATTGAATCTTTTACCATTTATTTCATGAAATAGATGCCCAATCATGGAAAAAATAAGATTGAGAAAATGGTTATCTTCAGAACTCGTGGCCTTTCTGCACTTCTGCAGGTCTTGCTGATTTTCCTGTGGTCATTTTGCGTTGGTTCTATATGGAAATTCGGTTGTAAGTTTGTGAATGTTACAAGCTTGCAAGCTAAACTTAATGCATAATATTTCTGTATAATATACAATGTCGTATCTGAGAGTTCCAGGTCTCCACAAATTGAAAGTTTAGGACTAGCCACTGCAAAGAAGCGATCACCTTATTGTTTGTACCTTGACCGAGGGACCACTAGCAGGTTTTGGTTAGCAGAATGTAAAGCTTTACTTTGTTGATAAAAGCTTACTGTCTCGCACAAGTAGGAAGGTGCCAGACCATTAATTGCATTAAAAACAAACATAAAAAGTTTAAACTGAATCCGGAACTGTAGCGGAAGCCAGTGGAGGGAATACAGGTTTGGTGTGATGTGATCACATTTACGATTATTGGTCAGCATAGAGCCGCCATAAAGTGCGCTGCAGTAGTCTAGCCACGAGCTAATAAAAGCGTGAATGGCTTTCTCCAGGTCACTCCGATTCAAAAAGGGTTTGACCTTTGCGAGGAGGAGAAGATGAAAAAAGCCTGCCCTGACAACAGAGTCAATGTATGTCTGAAAGTTTAAACTGCTGTCTAAAGTCACCCCCAAATTTTTGACTGTTTTGCTAAAATGAGGAAACGGAGAATCAAGACCAGCTGTAATAAAACGAGAAAAATTGGAGGCGCCAAACATAATACATTCTGTTTTACTCTCATTCAGATAGAGACAATTTTGTGACAGCCAAAGTTTAATGTCATGTAGTATAAAATTGTTTGCATGAAGTATATAAGAACATTAAAATACGATAAAATACAAGATAATACAGTCTACATTGCAGATTTTACTGTTGTGTACATTTACAGTATTCTTTAAAAAAATTTAACTACTTAGAAACGAAAACCATAAAAAATAAGGTATACATTTATTCAATAATCCAGGCTTTTGACTGGTACTAAGGATACCCTGCACATGGCAGACAAGAAGCCACCACTGAGCCACATGTGGCTGTCCATGCATGTTATGGACCTTGTAAATATGAATCAAATGTGACATAATTGTGCTATATGCAACTAAAAACAATGTAACCCTTTTTACTTCTCATAGATCACAGAAATCCTGAGTATGTCAAATCACCTAAAGTATGATATTAAAAAGGTCTGATCTGCATCAAACCATATCAACGGTCTTTAAAAAAAAGTCACACACCTGTTATATCACTGTTTTTACAGGTCAATAGCCTAATTATATATTGTTGCCTGTGCAGTGACAATAAAGTTGAATCTAATCTAATCTGATCTAATCTAATCTAATCTGATCTAATCTAATCTAAATGACTTCAAAATATCGCTAAATTTTTAACTGTACAATTATTGTATCAACAAGGCTAAGATTTTTTTTTACCTGTATTTTATAGTGAGCCTATTAACCTTGACCAAAAGGTCATTCATTTTTATTGTAAAACACATGTTGGGGCATTTCATTAAATTTAGCTTTTTGGTTTTTTAGAAGCCATAAACAGTATTATACTCGATGATATTTTTCTAAAGTGTGTGTTCTTCAGGTGTGGTTGTTTGTTTCACCTTTAATCATGCATTCACATTATATTTCAGGAATTACAAATGCAAGATAATGTAAATGGCCAAAAGAATGTGGACCCCTGAATGTTTGTGATTCTGAACATTCTTTTCCGGAGTTAGTTCCCACTTACTTTCTAATGTCAGGAAGAGAAGTATGGGATGTAGGTAGTATTCAAATTCATCCGAAAGGTGTTCAGTGGGGTAGAGGTCAGGGTTCTGTGCAGTCCATTCAAGTTCTTCCACAACAACCTTGGCAAACCATGCTTTCATGTACCTCATTTTGTGCATAGGTGCATTGATGCTGACACAGGGTTGAGCCTCTTCGTTTTAGTCAAAAGAAATTAATAATGGTTTAGTTTACAAAAAGATTCCAGACAAGAGTGCGTTTATTGTGTGATAATTTAATTTATTTGTCTCAGTAGCTACAATGATACAATAAAAGTAATAACAATACAATGTTCCAACACATACCAAGTATACGGAAAGTATTCAGACCCCCTTAAATTTTTCACTCTTTGTTAGATTGCAGCCATTTACTAAAATCATTTAAGTTCATTTTTTCCCTCATTAATGTACACACAGCACCCCATATTAACAGAAATCACAGAATTGTTGACATTTTTGCAGATTTATAAAAAAAAAAAAAAAACTGAAATATCGCATATTTATGACAGAGCGGCCCGACGGAAAGCCTCTCCTCTGTGCAAGACATGAAGGACTCCAAGATGGTGAGAAATAAGATTCTCTAGTCTGATGAGACCAGGATAGAACTTTGGGGCCTTAATTTTAAGCGGTATGTGTAGAGAAAACCAGGCACTGCTCATCACCTGTTCAATACAGTCCAAACAGTGAAGCATGGTGGCGGTGGCATCATGCTGTGGGGGTGTTTTTCAGCTGCAGGGACAGGACAACTAGTTGCAATCAAGGGAAAGATCAAGCCAAGTACAGGGATTTTCTGGACGAAAAACTTTCTCCAGAGTGCTTTTTCTGCAGAAATGTCAACAATTCCTTGTTTTTCTGTCAATATGCGGTGCTGTGTGTACATTAACAAGGAAAAAAATTAACTTAAATGATTTTAGCAAATGGCTGCAATATAACAAGGAGTGAAAAATTTAAGGGGATCTGAATTCTTTCCCTACCCAGTATAATATATTTGAAACAAGTAATTTATGTCAGTACTCAATAACTGTCAAAGACATGGTACTACACTAATTCTACTATTTACTTTGGTAAATGGATGTTTTGCATATGAGTATGTGTACTTAAATGCAAGTATAGTCAAGGATTCATTCCAGCATATTTATGAATCTATGAATCTTTGAAAGCTGTATAAAACTTTATACTATATACACAATTTCTGGTCAGAAAAACCTATTAAAGATAAAAAGGTTAAAGTTACCACTCTGAAAGTTCACTAAACAATCAAAAAGGGTCAGATTATAATAATTGTAGATACAATCCCTCATACATTATTTTCAAGAGTAGATGCAGTATAACATAATATAAAATAATGTAATATAAACTATGTAATTTATACACATTTCAGGTTTCTTCATCATTTAGATTGCAGCTGAGAGTTCATCAACATTTCCAGTGTGTGGATCCACTGAGTCTGCAACCTGGGTCATGTAGCGCTTCATACACTGCATACGGACACATGGGGTCTGGAGGAGGAGCCTGATGAGATGCCGCTTAAAGTTCTCACCCACAAACATGTAGAGGAACGGATTGAGGCAGCTGTGTGAGTACGCCACGGCTTCAGTGACTTGTAGCATCAGCTGGATCCATTTGCTGATCTCACACTCTTGAGGCAGAATGCCCTTCAATTCCAGTGCTTTGAGGAAAGCTGTAATGTTGTACGGTATCCAACAGCAGAAGAAGACCAACGTGACCACAACAACAAGACGAACAGCCAGCTTCTTGGATGTCTGAAGCTTCCTGAGCACCATCGAGTAGCAAAATCCCACAATACCCAGTGGAATCAGCATGCCGAAAACATTCATTTTAATGAAAGCTGTACTTCTCCCGTAATATTGAAATACAATTTTTTGGTAAGCATTGCAAATTACTCCAGTTTCATAATCTTCAACTCCAGGATACAATAGCTCAGGAAATGATGCTACAACAGCTAAAGTCCAGATAACCACACTAGCTAAAGTACCAAAAGCCTTTGTGCGGATTCTTAAGACAAACATGGAATGAACGATAGCCAAGTATCTGTCAACGCTCATCAGCACAATAAAGAAAATACCAGCATAAAATCCAATGTAGTACACACCGAGGACCAGAGTGCACATGGTGTTACCAAATACCCAGGTATCTCTGGCATAGTGAGCCAGGAAGGGGAGAGTGAAGAGAAGCAGAAGGTCAGTGATGACCAGGTTCAGGAGAGACACGTCAGTCATGGTTTTCAACTGAGCACCTCTTAACATCACCCACAGCACGAGCATGTTGCCAGGTAAGCCCACCATGAAGAACAGAGAGTAGAACACTGGGAGGAACCAGCTTGCATGGGCTTCGTAAGCACACGGTTCAATTAATTCAATGTAATCATATGTTGTGCTGAAAAAAATAAAGAGAAAGTTATAGACTTCATATACAAACTTTTAATACAGTTCAGATGTTGTGTGACAGTTCAGGACACAGACTAGAGTAAAACATGATGTTGTACAGTATATCAAGACGTTCATGAGCAGTTTCATGCTCTGGTTTGTAAATACACTAAAACATTTCTAAATGCCATTTAATGATGTTCTTAAAAATTAATACATATAGTGAGGGGAAAAAAGATTGATCCCATGTACATTTTGTAGGTTTGCCCATTTACAAAGAAAGAAAGGTTCTATAATTTTGGTCATAGATTTATTTCAAAGGATAGAGACAGAATATCAATCAAAATCCAGAAAAACACACATTATATAAATGTTATAAATCGAGTTGTATTTTAGTGAGTAAATAAGTATTTGATCCCCTACCAACCAACAATAATTCTGGTTCCCACAAGTGGGTTGTGTGCTCATATAGTACACCGATCAATTTAAGATGGTGCTCCTAACAACAACTTATGTGTATAAAAGCTTGCCTACATCTCTATCTCTATTTTCCATTCAAACCTCACCACCATGGGCAAGACCAAACAGCTGTCAAAGGACATCATGGACAAGACTGTAGACCTGCACAAGGCTGGAATTGGCTACAAGAGCATCAGTAAGAAGCTTGGTGAGCAGGAGACATCTTGGAGTGGTTAATTGCAAGTGGAACAAATACAAAATAACAACCAATCACCCCTGGTCTGGAGCTCCATGCAAGTTTTCACCGTATCGGGTAAGGATTATAATAAGAAAAGTGAGGGATCAGTCCAGAAATACACTGGAAGAGCTTGTGAATGACTTCAAGGCAGGTAGGAGTCACCAAATAAACCATTGGTAAAACAATATGCCACCATGGATCGAAATCCTTCATGTCCCCACCTCAAGAAGGCACATGTACAGGCCCGTCTGAAGTTAGTTAATAAACAGACAAGGACTGAATGTGCTGTGGTCAGATGAGATGAAAATTGACCTCTTTGGCATCAACTGCACTTGCTGTGTTTGGAGGAGAAAAAATGCAGACTATGATCCTAAGAGCACCATCCCTATAGTCAAGCATGGAGGTGGAAACATTGCAACGTATTGCTTTATAAGACTGTATAAAATGCAAATGCCATCTTCAGATTTGCTTTTATTAGTGTTTATATATTTATTATAAATGTGCTGTGAAGGTCTGTTGTAGATCCCCATTCAAATAAAGTGTTAGTCTTTATCAAGGATTTATATTAGGTTTGTTATATACTGTGGCTAGAAAATTAAACATGTTGATTACTATATTAATATCATGTGACTTTATATAAAAGGAACGCAACTACATATTCATGTCCATACCTGTACATTTCTAGAAGTGGTAAAAGTCAAGAGAAACAAGAGAAAAACAAAATCCTTTTTTAAAAAGTGCATTTAACTGCCTTGAATATTTAAAATGTAATATGTACTCACTTGTCCTCACTTGTTTTTTCCCAGGGACCACTCGTGGTGCTCATTGTTGCCATATAGCTTCAGACACAAAAAATTTAAACCTAGGTTTATAAATATAGAAAAAGACAGAAAAAATCTTTAATTCTTTGTAAAGCCAAAATGCTTTTCCTCGATGTTAGTTCAGCATTTAACACTGTCATTCCCTCAATGTTAGTCACCAAACTCTGAGATCTGGGCATTAACATATCACTATGCAACTGGTTTCTGGACCTTCTGACCAACAAGCCCCAGCATGTTTGGGTAGATCACCACTGCTCTTCCACTCTTATCCTTGGCACCGTAGTACCACAAGGCTGTGTGCTGAGTACCTTTCTCTACTCTCTATTCACCCACGACTGCAAACCTGCACATGATTCCAGCACAATTATCAAGTTTTCATTACAGACAATGATGAGTGGACCATCTAGCTGTGTGATGCACTGGCAACAACCTGCTGCTCAACACCAAGAAGACCAAAAAGCTCATAGGTGACTTCAGGAAGGAGAAGGGTGACACACACACGCACACACACACACACACACACACACACACACACACACACACACACACACACACACACACACACACATTTACATAAATGGAGAGGTGGCGGACCGTGTCACCAGCTTTAAATTCGTGGGCATCCACATCTCCCAGTATATTTCCTGGACTACCATCAGCTCTAGTCTGGTCATCAGTGCCTCTTCTTCCTGAGGACTTTAAGGAAGAACTATCTCTGTTCAGACAACCTGGTGCAACATCAAGAGCATCCTGACCAGCTGTATAACAGTCTGGTATGGGAACTGCACTGTGTCGGCTCTAAAAGCACTGCAGAGGGTGGTGAAAACTGCCCAACGCATTGTAGGAGCTTCACTTCCAAAGATTGAGGACATTTACAGGAAGCGGTGTGTTAGCAGAGCACACAATATCACAAGGGACTTCTCTCTCCCTGGCCATAGGCTCTTTGCCCTCCTGACATCTGGGTAGTGCTACAGGAGCCTCCAGACAAAGACAAGCATGTTCAGGACCTGCATAGATTACCTTATCTTACACTACCCAAATTGCTGATCTCACTACTGGACAAAAACTGAACACCCAGGACTGCACTATTCCCAACTGTTGCACATATTCCACTCCCAATAACAAGTTGCTCACATGTATATAACCTTCCCTACTGTAATATCATAACCATTGTATACAATATGTTCCTTCATCTATAACCATTGCACTCATTGTACATAACCCTTATCTGTGTATATTTTCATATGCATATTATTTTATCATGCCATATATCTTTCTTCATTGAACTCAGTGTACAGTATATAACCCATTCTGTGTACAGTATACAGTATACACATGCAAATTATTTATTATAGTATACAATATCTTTCTCACTGCATATATATAAATCATTGCACTCATTGTACATAACTCTTTCTCTGTATATGCAATACCTTCCTTATTGCACCCACTTCTTATTTATTTGCTTATTTGCACTCATTGTATTTACCCCCCTCACTTTATACTGTTTACATATGCAATTTTTTTTTATCATGGTATACAATATGTTTCTTATTGCACCACCTAAAATCACTTGATCATTTGCACCCATTGTAATTTATCTACTTATACTGTTTGTGTATGCAAATGATTCTGCACTGTGAAAATGCACTTCTACCTACATGTGCAGTGAAAATTAATTGGAATCTAATCCAATCTAATTTAAAAACATGTGTGACATTGAACAGATTCATTTGTAGCCTTTTTTTTGCCACTTGTTTTACAATGTGCATTTTTAACATGTTATATGTTATTAAATAAAAGTAAGACATTTGTATATGGTGTTGTTTTCAGTCTTTTTCGCCTAATTATTTAATGTTTTGGATGTTAAGACAATGAAAGAGTTTGCATTAGAATTAACACTAGTTAGAAGGTAAATTCTACTCTATATGGTATAAAAACTTTTGAAAAAAAAAATCAACTATAAGAAAAAGAGTTCATTTAATTCATGTACACTGAAATATAGTTTGAATAATCTCAGGATATGTATTCCAAACCCCGCTGTAAGATATACATATATACACTACCAGTCAAACGTTCGGGCCAACCTTCTAATTCCATGGTCTTTTCTGGTTTTATTTCTCTCTACTTTGCAAAGCAATGCTAAAGGCATCCAAAATGTGCCATAGTCTCCTCTGAAGTTGAGATGTGTCTGCTACGTATACACTGTAAAACCTTCAAATTGGTCATTTCTGAGTCTGGTAACTCTAAATGAATTTCTCCTCAGATCAGCTGACCTTCATTGACCTTTTTTTCCCCCAATTGACTGCTGCTGTTGTTAGTCAATCACCCAACCCTATATGTGTTATTTGATAGTATTTGATAAATCTCCATTATTCTTCTAGAATGTGGAAAATAATAAATCACAAAACAAACAAACAAAAAAAAACATTGAATTAGCAGATGTGTCGAAACTTTTGTCGAGACTAATCTAGACAACTAATCTAGAATCAATCAATAAATAAAAACTTAAAAAAAAAAAAAAGTAGTTAAAAAGTTAGGGGAAAAAAAAAAAACCCTGAATGGGTAGGCATGTTTATCTTTTTGACTCGTACTGCAAGTGTTAGCTGTGCTGTGTAGTAGTGCAGAAAGTCAATTATTCAAACAGTTTCCTGAAGCACAACGCCCATTACAGTGTACATTGTACACACACACACACACAATCAGGTAACACATTTTTTTTTTCTTTAAGGTTTAAAAATTAAATAAACTAAAATAAAATCCTGGCGTGTGAGATCCCCGGCTTTCACACGTCTGTTTTTGTGACGATATATACACCGTTTTTATATACTGTATAAAACCTACACAAAGTTCTGATGCGCTTCGATGATTCGACTCGGAGCGTGTTTATACTGCAGGTAGACCGCGCGCTGTTAGCACTGGAAATGCCCGTATGTCAGCTGAGAACGAATAACAGAATAATGTAGAGGCATCTATAAAAACCATTCCCTATACAACAGAAAGTAAACGTGTACCTCGGTTGTTCACGGCAGCTGGAGCTCGTGTCGTTCTGCGCTGTAGGAGAGACCGGGTGGAGCCGTCAGGGGCGCAGGAATGGGAGGGATGAGACAGACGCGGCCCCAAATACCGAGGGGTAAACTGCTTTTAATATTTTGGCGTAATATTTACAACAAAAATATAATATACGAACATGTATTCGGAACCATAAGAAAAGTCTGTCTTTTGCGCAGTTAAAAAAAAAAAGTTTCTATCGAGGTGTGTTAATCATCGCGGGACGGGGAAGCAGGGCCAGGGACCTAGATCAAAGTCATTTGTACTGTCAAAGAATAGTTGTCATGGCGACGTGGACAGCTGCGGAGACTGATGACTGATGCATTACATCAGAGGATTTCCTTCACTCAAATAACAATTTATTGGCGCTACATGAAGAAAATGTTCAAATAATTTTCATGCATCTTTTTTTTTTTTTTAAAGTTTAATGCAACTCTTGCGTAACTGAGTTAATTTTACGTGTAATCTTAAGTCAGACTTATATAACTGGTTTAGTGCAACCAACACGATTTGCTCTAAAAATATAATTAATTTTAATACAAATATGTCCTTGCAATGTTGTCAAATTACTTGTTAAGTAACTCAAACTTCTTCTTCTTCTTTTTCTCCTCTCTCTCTCTCTCTCTCTCTCTCTCTCTTTAAGACACACACACACACACACACACACACACACACACACACACACACACACACACACACATATATATGTGTGTACTGGATTGGATTGACATTAGTAGCCAATTGTTTTTTTTTGTTTGTTTTTTTTTACACACACACACACACACACACACACACACACACATATATATATATATATATATATATATATATATATATATGTGTGTGTGTGTGTGTGTGTGTGTGTGTGTGTGTCTGTGTGTGGGTGTGTGTGTGTAAAAAAAAAACAAATAAAAAAACAATTGGCTACTAATGTCAATCCAATCCAGTATCAAAGCTCCGCCATGATCTTTGACACGATTAAAATTTCCCAGTTTTCTAGTTGAAACTGTTGCTACTCAAAATGATGAGCGGGCCAAAACATTAAAAACCACCTTTCAATATAAACCTATAACAGCACATGTAGAACAGATGTAGAATTCATCCCAGAGCTGCTGTGTTGGATTACACATGTGGATTAAAGTGCCTTTCTGAAATTGTTTAAAAACATAGGATTTCATTTAAGGCTGCTGGATTAAACATAGTTTTAGGTCAATATACTTATTTAACTGTCAACTTAGTATCAAAAGTACAGGTGCTGTGGGCTGCATAGACAATAGAGCAACAATAACAACAATGACAACAACAGCAGCAGTAATAGTAATTAGTAATATATAGAGCAGGACCATAATTCCAGCTGAACTTCAGCCAAATTCACATTTTATTTATTACAACAGTTCATATGTGTAGATACAGTACCTTTATGCTGGCTTTCAGCACATCTAGTTCCTGGAATATCTTCTGGAATACATCTACAATGTTCTTCAGTTCTATTGGGTAGCCGAGGCTGAGTGTGTATATCAGTCCCATTAGCAAGGCACATTCACATCGTCCAGGACATCTGTTCCTTCGATCACAATGTTTACTGCACCTTTGATGACGACAATCTTCATTATTTTTTCAGGAAACTTCACTTCAACATCCTGGAAAGGAGGTCTCACACGTCAACATGTCATTATTTTATGTTCTTCTTATAAAACAGTTCTGACCAAGCAATCTGATTGGACAAGAGACATTCCAGTGCTGATAAAGTGTATAACAGCACTGGGGTGTTTAACTGTATGTATCCCTTTGCTCTGTGTGTGTTTAAATAATCACTAATTGTCTCCTGCATTTAAAGGATTGATATACCTCAGTAAAAGCCATACAATGAGTGAGCACTATGTTTTTTGGCTCCTATGAGAATCATATGTTTCCTAATTGTTTGTTTAGAAATGACAATTTTCAAAAACATAAGAGACAGTTTCCAGTTTTTTTATTTAAATGTCAGCCAATATGTGCTTAAAATAGTGTTTAAAGAGCAACACGGACATTTGAAAGTTAAGACTTCCGAATATGTCACTGTTTCACAGGACGGGTGGCTTCTTGACATCATCTGTTGGCTGATGAGCAGTAACAATCCCAGTATATACGGGACATATTCTACCATGGTCATTTTAAGTCTATAATGCTTTAAGAGCTCATTCTTTCTAAAATTGCAAATTTTGCAAGTCTAATTACTTTAAAAATTTTATTAAACTTTTGGCAACTTTTGGCTTTTAGCTTGAGCTCAGGTTGGTTTAAAACCAGTTATGGTGCACTAGTGACCAACTACCAACTTTAAACTAGAAGAAAAAAATAAACACTATTCTCTAACTTTTGCAGTGTTACGGCTATTCAAAATACTCTATTAATTAAGTTAAAGAAGTGTTGTAATTTTTTTTTATTTCACTGACTCTTTAAAAACAAGTTTTAGGTAAAACATTTATATGTAACAAACATTTTTTATGCTGAAAACCTTTCCTTTTTCAGTTTTTACCTACGAACACGATAAATCATTTTTTAAAGTTTACATTAACAGATACAGAATGTTTGTTTTTTCTTTATTTATGAATACATTTCAGATGTGGATTTTTAAGGTAAACACCTTGGAAACCCCTTAGAAGATAACTCAATAACATCGTGAATAACAAAGAATTTTTAATTCTACTGGAGTTTTTGTAATGGAGTTAGTGGCTAAGACTCATTGTATGCAGAAACACTGAGTCTGTCGTTATGTTTGCAGGTAATGTAACCTCATGCATATTAGGTTCCCAAATTGCCTGTACTGTGTGAATGACTATGTGAATGTGTGCATGAGTGCTCTGTCTGACGAGTCAGTGATAAATGATTTTTATTTTAATATCAAATCATTGTTCAAGGCTCTGCTACTTTTTACTTTTTTTTTTAAATTAACACACATTTACAGCTGCATGAGGCATCAAACACATGCAAAACAAAGGATGACGATCTGAACAGATCAACAATCGACGGTAATCTGCAGTACATCAGTTACACACACGCTGGAGAATTAAACAGTGTGTGAGGGGAGTGACAGAAGAGGGAAACACATGGTAGTACTTAGTCACATTAAAATACACACTTGGACAAAATTGTTGGTACCCTTCGGTCAATGAAAGAAAAACTCACAATGGTCACAGAAATAACTTTAATCTGACAAAAGTAATAATAAATAAGAATTCTATGAATGTTAACCAATGAAAGTCGGATATTGCTTTTCAACCATGCTTTAACGGAATTATAAAAAAAAATGAACTCATGGAACAGGCCTGGACAAAAATGATGGTACCCCTAACTTAATAGTTTGTTGCACAACCTTTTGAGGCAATCACTGCAATCAAACGATTCCTGTAACTGTCAATAAGACTTCTGCACCTCTCTGCAGGTATTTTGGCCCACTCCTCATGAGCAAGCTGCTCCAGTTGTTTCCGGTTTGAAGGGGGCCTTTTCCAGACAGCATGTTTCAGCTCCTTCCAAAGATGCTCAATAGGATTGAGGTCAGGGCTCATAGAAGGCCACTTTAGAATAGTCCAATGTTTTCCTCTTTTCCTGGGTGTTTTTAGCTGTGTGTTTTGGGTCATTGTCCTGTTGCAAGACCCATGACCTGCGACTGAGACCCAGCTTTCTGACACTGGCCAGCACATTTCTCTCTAGAATCCCTTGATAGTCTTGAGATTTCATTGTACCCTGCACAGATTCAAGACACCCTGTGCCAGATGCAGCAAAGCAGCCCCAGAACATAACAGAGCCTCCTCCATGTTTCACAGTAGGGACAGTGTTCTTTTCTTCATATGCTTCATTTTTCCGTCTGTGAACATGGAGCTGATGTGCCTTGGCAAAAAGTTCCATTTTTGTCTCATCTGTGCATAGGACATTCTCCCAGAAGCTTTGTGGCTTGTCAACATGTAGTTTGGCATATTCCAGTCTGGCTTTTTTCTGATTTGTTTTCAACAATGATGTCCTCCTTGGTCGTCTCCCATGTAGTCCACTTTGGCTCCAACAACGACGGATGGTGCGATCTGACACTGATGTTCCTTGAGCATGAAGTTCACCTTGGATCTCTTTAGAAGTCTTTCTGGGCTCTTTTGTTACCATTCAGATTATCTGTCTCTTTGATTTGTCATGAATTTTCCTCGTGCGGCCACGTCCAGGGAGGTTGGCTACAGTCCCATGGATCTTAAATTTCTGAATAATATGTGCAACTGTAGTCACAGGAACATCTAGCTGCTTGGAAATGGTCTTATAGCCTTTACCTTTAACATGCTTGTCTATAATTTTCTTTCGAATCTCCTGAGACAACTCTTTCCTTCGCTTCCTCTGGTCCATGTTGAGTGTGGTACATACCATGTCACCAAACAACACAGTGACGACCTGGAGCCCTATATATAGGCCCACTGACTGATTACAAGATTGTAGACACCTGTGATGCTAATTAGTGGACACACCTTGAATTAACATGTCCCTTTGGTCACATTATTTTCAGTATTTTCTAGGGGTGCCATCATTTTTGTCCAGGCGTGTTCCATGAGTTTATTTTTTTTTAATTATTCTGTTGAAGCATGGTTGAAAAGCAATGTCTGACTTTTATTGTTATTGTCATTCATAGAATTTTTTTTTTTAATTATTACTTTTGTCGGATTAAAGTTATTTATGTGACCATTGTGAGTTTTTCTTTCATTGACCGAAGGGTACCAACAATTTTGTCCACGTGTGTATTTGCACCGATTTTAATCATGTAGCCCTTTTTACATTTACAAGAACACTCAAATGTGACTAATACAAAATTGCATGCACTCCAGAGAGAAATGGAAAGAAAAATCATACCTAAAGCACAATCTCACTTTATATTCAATATCTTTTATCCTTTTTTCTCTGGAGCGCATGCAATTCTATATTAGTCACATTTGAGTGTTCTTGTAAATGTAAAAAGGGCTACACGATTAAAGTCGGTGCAAATATTTTAATGTGACTAAATAATACCATGTGTTTCCCCCATTCTGTCAGCATTAAAAAATCTTTATTTTCTGTACTGTCATTTATTCAGTGTTTGAGATTGTCAAGAAAACGGTGACTTTCCTTTTGTCCACCCTGTATATATTATTATAAAGCTAAATATAATGATGAACTTATGTATGTGTGTATATAATGCCTCAGGACAACTTGATTCAGTCGCTGATCTTTTTGTTTTTGCTTTCAACAGACGTGGAAATAGTAATAAACTTTTGTACTCAAGTAAAAGTACTGTTACTTCAGTGAAATTTTACTGAAGTACAGGCAAAGCTACCAGTATAAAAATCTACTCACATAAAAGTAAAAAAGTAGCTTAAAATTTACTCAGTGTAAAAGTTACCAAGTTACGTTAGGGTGGGATGGGGGATTCTAGTGTAGTTCAAAAAAAGACAAGTGGATATAAATCTCAAACTAGTTGTTTTTAATTGAAGGAACACTTTTGCATAATAAAGCTGTTGCCTTATTTGCACTTCTTTCTACAGTAGAATACTTCTAACAAAAAAACTACTCAATTACAGTAACGTGATTGATGTAATTCTTTCCACCTCTGGCTTTTAACATACTGAAGGTTGTTCTCCAGCGCATCACCTGGCCTCACAATGGAGATGAGGATGACGATTGTTCACTTGCTGCAAAATGCCATATGGCAGGCAATCATTGTCAATTCATCAAAAAAATTTATGTAAATGTATGTTGATATTAAACATAAACATATAAACATATTAAAGACATGACCAGGAATCAGTTCTGGGTTTGTTACTCAGGAAAATGAACAAACGTAGAGGGCCTTCAACGTAAGAAGAAATTACAAAATGACATGCATTTACAGACCAAAGGCACAATTGACTTGCTTAGACACCAGAGCATGTATTTATACTATAGTAGATTAGTCTAGGTTATTTGATAAGCAGTGGTTATACCTCATGAGACGGAGTTTCTCTAATCGTTTGTCAGGCAAACTGTTCCTCCTTGAAATCAGCTCTTCACTGCACAGGCAAGCTTCTCCACAAATGAACAGTCTTACTGCTGATTTCCATTAATATGAACTTACTGTAGGGAAATCTCCATCTGACTTTTAATACTCAGTCACCTCTAAGTGTCAGTTTAGAGAGGAATTGTGTTCGCATGTGAAGCAAGTAAGTCATTCTCATTGCTGAAGTGCTGTAGCCCACTGTGGTGAGGGAAATCAGTTCACCCAGTAGTCAGCAGAGACCATTATGCAGATAATTTAAGCTATGTAAAGCAAGTTCCTTGTTTATTAGCTGTAATGTAAATACTGAATTTAGAAGAAATAATGCATTACATTAATTACAGTAATGTAGTCAAGTCAAGTCAATTTTATTTATATAGCGCTTTTAACAATTGACATTGTCGCAAAGCAACTTTACACAATAAAAAGAAGTAAGTTTGTATGCAATGTGTATGAATCAAAATGAGAACATTGTCCCTGATGAGCAAGCCGAGGGCGACGGTGGCAAGGAAAAACTCCCTGAGATGGTAATAGGAAGAAACCTTGAGAGGAACCAGACTCAACAGGGAACCCATCCTCATCTGGGTGGTAATGGACAGCAGGGATTGATCAGCATAATACTGTGTACTGGAAGTTCAGTATAACAGGAGATGTGTTAAAATTAAAATTAAAAGGAGTCCAGTTTGTTCCTGGAGGCTCAGCTAGACTGTATGAGATTTCAGTCCTGAGCTATCGAACAACTGAAGTCACAGGTCCCCAGAGAACAGCTGTCAGCATCAATCGATGACAGGACAGTCTTTGTGGAAACCATCCCCTGCCACCACACGCATCCCAGGCAGACCACACGGGGCATCCCTGCGACGAGATCTCCAACCAGAAGCAGGACTCCAGGACGGGTTAGACGGGTCCAGAGGGCAGAGGGGTCTGGATCACTGGCAACTCATGAGCAACATGTATAGCTCGACAGAGAGACAGAGAGAGGGAAAGGGGAGAGAGAGAGAGAGAGAGGAGAGAGAGCAGAAGAGGAGAGAACAGAAAGATGCAGGTAGGTATGGTCACAGTCAACATGTATAAGGTGATGTATATTTAGTGCAAAGTGCAAGCAGGGACTCCGGCAGGACTAACTATAACAGCATAACTAAAAGGGAGAGCCAGAAGGAAACACAAACATGAGGGCTCCCTGTGATGTAAAGCAACCATTCATCTCACCGTCAACAAACCTGAGTGATCAGTGAGAGTAGGGAGGACAGCATCTAAACATACCAGTTCACCAGAATACTCTACGTCCATGAGTCCCCCAGATCTGCTCCTTTACCTAAGGCTAATCTATTTACAAAAATGCTTGGCTAAATAAATTGGTTTTTAGCCTAGACTTAAACACTGAGATTGTGTCTGAGTCCCGAACATTAATAGGAAGACTATTCCATAACTTTGGGGCTTTGTAAGAAAAAGCTCTGCCCCCTGCTGTAGTTTTAATAATATGTGGTACTGACATTCTTTGACACTAGCAGTTCCCTCAAATACTGTGGCGTGAGACCATTTAGTGCTTTAAATGTCAACAGTAGTATCTTAAAATAGATTTTAAGCTCCTTATTTCACAGGGAGCCAATGCAGTGTAGATAAGATAGGGGTGATGTGCTCGTATCTTCTGGTTTTAGTAAGAACTCTCGCTGCTGCATTCTGTACTAACTGAAGCTTGTTTATACACCTAGTTGAACAACCAGACAGTAAGGCGTTACAATAGTCCAACCTAGAGGTGATAAAAGCATGAACTAGTTTTTCTGCATCATTTAGTGACAATATGTTTCTTATCTTGGCAATATGTCTAAGGTGAAAGAAAGCTATCCTGGTAATATTATCTACATGTGCTTCAAATGAAAGGCTGGAATCTATAATCACACCAAGGTCTTTTACTGTTGCATTAGATGGAACAGAAAGGCCATTTAAAGTTACAGTGTGATCGGAAAGCTTACTTCTAGCTACTTGTGGTCCTATGACCAGAACGTCTGTCTTATCAGGATTAAGCAGAAGAAAATGAATCAACATCCAATCTCTTATGTCCTGCACACACTGCTCAATTTTACCAAACTGTTTTTTCTCATCTGGTTTTGCTGAGACATATAATTGTGTGTCATCAGCATAACAATGAAAACTAATACCATGTTTACGAATTATGTTGCCCAGAGGAGGCATGTAAAGGGAAAAAAGCAGCGGGCCTAAAACTGAACCCTGTGGAACACCAAACTCCACTTGAGAACATGAGGAATGGTCACCATCTAAATCTACAAACTGATAACGATCAGTCAAATAGGATCTGAGCCACAAGAGGGCAGTTCCCTTAATTCCTACTACCTTTTCTAATCTGTGGAGGAGAATACTATGATCAATGGTGTCAAAAGCTGCACTGAGGTCCAGTAACACAAGTATAGTGACGCAACCCTGATCAGAGGCCAATAGAAGGTCGTTTACTACTACTTTAACAAGTGCTGTCTCTGTGCTGTGATGAGGCCTAAATCCTGACTGATACAGTTCGTTTATGCTATTTCTATGTAGATGTGAAAATAGCTGCTGTAATACTACATTTTCCAGAATCTTGGAGATAAACGGAAGGTTTCATATCGGCCTGTAATTAGAAAGCAGACAGGGGACAATGTCAGGTTTCTTGATTAGCGGTTTAATAACGGCTAATTTAAAGGATTTGGGGACATACCCACTACTGAGTGAACAGTTAATTACTTTCAACAGGGGTTCTATTATTGCTGGTACTGTTTAATCTGTTTGAGAAAATGTTTCGGTATAGGATCTAATATACAGGTTGACGATTTTGAAGAAGAGATGAGTGAAATTAGTTCCCTCGCTTCAAGGGGAGTAAAGTATTCTAAGTTCTGATGTGATGTGGTTAGATCATCTAAATTACTTAAATTGTGTGGTTTCAAAGCCTGAATTTTTTGCCTAATATTTATGATTTTGTTATTGAAAAAGTTAATGAAATCCTCACTACTGCATGATGTTGTTGTGGAGATTTCTGCAGTGGTCTTGTTTTCAGTTAATTTAGCTACGGTATTAAATAAAAATCTCGGGTTGTTTTTGTTATTTTCTATAAGAGTGGAGAGATACGTTGATCTAGCATCACTGAGAGTTTTCTTATAGTTCAGGATGCTCTCCTTCCAAGCTATTTTGAATACTAACAATTTAGTTTGGCGCCATTTGCGTTCAAATTTTCGAGCGGTTTGTTATAAAGCATGTGTGTGGTCATTATACCAAGGAGCGAGTTTCTTATCTCTAATCATTTTCCTTTTAACTGGAGCTACATTATCTAAGCTATAACAAAGTGCTGACTCTAGATATTCATTCGCCTGTTCGAGTTCTGTGTCAGATGTCAGATGCCGATCCAATCAAAGTTGATAACTCTGGAGGATTGCGGTGCTGTGCATACATTATTACTATGACACGCTTTAATCGAGACAAGGTAGTGATCTGAGATAACTTCAGACTGTGGAATTGTGATGATATTTCCTATACTTAATCCGAAGGATAATATTAAATCTAAAGTGTGACCTGCTTTATGAGTGGGTCCTACTACACACTGATTTACTCCTACTGAGTCCAGTATGGACAAGAATGCTGTTCTCAGAGGGTCTTCTGGATTCTCAAAATGAATATTAAAGTCTCCAGAAATTAACGCTTTGTCTACAGAAACAACAAGGTTTGAGAGGAAATCTGCAAATTCGCAGAGAAACTCCGAGTACGGCCCTGGGGGTCTGTAAATGATGATTAGCGGGATCGACTGAGCTGACTTTATGTTACTATAGAGAACTTCAAATGCATTAAATTTAAAACTGTGTTTTTGTACGAGAGACAGATTATGGTTATAAATAACTGCGACTCCTCCTCCTCTACCAGTTAGCCGAGGCTGGTGTATGTAGCTGTATCCAGGAGGACTAGTTTCATTTAGAGCTACATACTCGTCCTGTTTAATCCAGGTTTCTGTTAAACATAATATATCAAACTCCTGATCTGTAATAGTTTCATTAACAATAACTGCTTTAGATGCGACAGATCTAATATTTAACAGTCCTAGCTTCAGATCAGAGGTGCTGGCTGCGCATTCAGTGTGGTCTGAGTTTGTGGTCTCTATGTTAATTCAATTACTAAAACAGACTTTCTGAGTCTTTCTAAATTTATGTTTATGTTTAGCTCGGGGAACAGACACAGTCTCAATATGATGAACCCTGAGTGACGACTTTATGCAGCTAGCAGACGGTTGGTTTAGCCTGTCTGTCTGCTCCCTGGCCTGGGCTCTGGATTGTCACCGATTAACTAGGCCTCTTCTGAGACTATGTGCTATACTGCAAGAAATTAGAGCAGCACCTGCCCGAGTGGGATGGACACTGTCCCGCCCTGACAGGCAAGTTTTGCCCTCAAAGGTCTTCCAGTTGTCTATGAAGCCCACGTTGTTTTCGGATCACCACCTGGACATCCAGCGACCATAACCTGCTGTAAGCTACGTCGCCACGTCTCATTGGGATGGGACCAGAGCAAACTACTTCATCGGACATCGCCTTCGCTATTTTAAACACCTCTGTAAAGTTATGCTTGCTAACCTCTGACTGACGTTAGCTCCAGCATGTACCACTATCTTAGAGAACCTATGCTGACCTAGAGCCCTAAGATTACCTGCTATGTCCGGTGCTCTGGCTCCCGGGATACACCTGACCACTGCCGCTGGCGCCCCTAAAGGCCTAGCTAATTTCACGTGTCTCAGTATAGAGTCTCCTATAACCAGAGCTCTTTCAGGTTTCTCAGCGGGTGCATCACTGAGGAGGGCGAACCTGTTGGACACGTGAAGCGCAGAAGAGGTGTGCTCCGGTGGGCTAGCCTTAGCGTTAGCTTTGGCTGAACGAGTATGCCGCCGAGTCGTCACCCACTCGCCCCGCTGTGTGGCTCTACTGCCGGAGTCGGGGGATGATTATCTCCACCTGTGGCACCCAGACTTTCCGCTACAGGAATAACGCTGCTCTCGCGCTCACTAACCCTCTCTAAAGTCTGGATGCGCTCCTCTAATGCTACTATCTTCTCCTTCAGGGTGCTAACTAACACACACCTATCACAAATAAAATTATCACTAATGATGGAGGAAGAATGTCTAAACATCCTGCACTCCACACACTGAGCGAGCTGAATGGTAGACATGATAACGTACCTTTGTGCCGGAGTTGTGATTATTTGCTGATGGATTCGCTTGTTGTTGGTCAGATGATACGCGGGTTCTCCCAAAAAGCGAAAAAAAATTGGGTAAAGTCCAGTAGCATTAAAGCATAAAAACTAGTTTGTTATTTAGTAAAAACAGGAAAAATATATAATTATAAAAACAAAAAATATAATCTAAAACGCTTTTACAAACAGACGAGGAACTTTCGCGGGAACAATACGAAAAACAAGAAGCTACGTCACCAAACAGTTGTTCTTGCAAGAACTATTCCCCACTACTTCAATCAGCAGATTGTTGAGAGCCTTAAAAACAGAAAAGTCATGCTGAATAAGTTGATTAAACATCACATACAATGACAATACTCAATGACTTGAATGAATCTTCAGTGGAATGATGGTGGTGTATCACAAGCCTAGACTAATAATTTCCTCAGTGCTGAAGGCCCTTTTAAAACACAGTGGTATACAAAGATTTTAGCCATTTTAATAAGAGATTCTCTATTTTGACCAGACTACAGTTATGACCTTTTCAGCTGTTGTTTTAATCACTTGTCCAGGAATTAAAATGTAGGGAAGATTTGGCAGGATGTGTAGGAACCTGAAGATCATCACACATTTTCTACAGAAGTTCACAATTCACTTGAAAACTCGTGAGTTCTAGGCATTTTATACAGAGGTGGACATTACAACTTTAGTAAGTCCTACAACTTATTTGTTCCATCAATTAACTAAAGCAGCTGGTTATAATTAACAACTCTTTACCCAGACCCAAATTAATTAGTGATGTCACCTGTTCTGTGCACAGAGAAAGCACTAAAGCCATACATAAGCACTATTCGGACGGGACTAGTTTTACTGGGGGGCGTTCGAGTTTGAATTTTTTTCAGCCGACGTCTGTCATTTCATGTATGGATTCGGACGGGACTAACATCTCCGTGTTTATTACGGAGGTAGGCGTGTCTGTGATTTTCATGTGGGCGTTGCACAAGACCACGTGTTGAGGATGAGGATTTCTACTGGAGCGTAGAAAGCAGAAACTCGAATACTCACACGCTAGAGATTGTACGGTACTTCACACTGACCAAAAAACACAAGAAAACGCGTTTCGGATTTTTTTTCCGGCAAACACAGACATTCGCATTCGGACTTTAGATTTCTCAGAGGACCGCCGGGTTTGCTGAAAAACAGTTGGTAATTTGATCTGGAATTTTAAACAGAGGTCGTGTGAGAAAAAGACAGACATGGCAGATTCGGACGGGATTAAAATCACAAAGTACCTCTGTGAAACAGAAATTTCTCTAATGTCCCCCAGTAAAGCTAGTCCTGTCCGAATAGTGCTATAGCCGGGTATTTTTAAAAACGGAGATTTTTCTCTGCAGTTTTTGCCTTTCGTCCACACGCAAACGCCATTTTGGTTGTTGAAAACTGAGCTTTTGGAAAACTACGGCCAAAGTGAAGATTTTCCAAAACACAGTATCGGTGGTGGTGTGTTGACAGGGGAAACGGAGATTTCGGCTTGTTGTAACGTCACCTTGTGCCGATGATGTAATTGTCTGTGTGCACGTCTCCTCGATTGTACGTCAGCTTTGTTCATGAGGATATTTTGTGCTATAGCGGACGTACGTACAGTAAACTAGTGACTGTGTTAACATTGCGTACTCGACTTTTTACATGCGTGTACATACACGTGCAGTTACTCACACATTATGTTAATGAACAGAGGTGCCTGAATGTACTACTAAGCTTTTAAAAATGAAGCTTTTAGTAATTCTTTTAATACAAAATGACTAGAATATCTGACAGCTAGTGTAACACACTGCAGGTGCACTGACTGCCCTCCTTCATCATTGTTAAGCACTTTAACGTCAACTTTAACGAGACGTCATTTGGAGCCGGTATCGAAGACGTCCACTTCCCTGGGTCACGTGACTGACAGATGGAGTCTCGAAGATTTTGGCTCGATTGCTTTCCCCGTATCGAATTTTACACCTTGAATTTCAGAATATTGAATTAAATGTGGATTAAAATCAAGACTTTGAATTTTATGTTACCTTCAGAGCACATAAATTCAAAGATATTACTTTTTAAAGTAAGTTTAATAAATTCAATAGTATTTACATTTCAAAACTAAAACATCAATAGTGACCAAATTTCAAAATGTGTTTTTCAAAGGCTGATAATTCAAATAATTATGGAGCTAATTTGCTTCCATAATAGTGACCTTGATAACTTCATGACATTTACTGTACGTCATTAATTTTTATTGAAAAAAAAAATGTTAGAGCATTTTATGGGATTTGATTTGCTATTGTGTATCTAGGAGCCAGGATCTTTTTCATGTATTCATGACTTTGCATTATAAATCCAGAAATTATATACATTAAAAAAAAAAAGTCCAAAATAGTTTATATTGCGCGGCACGGTGGTGTAGTGGTTAGCACTGTCGCCTTGCACCTCCAGGGTCCGGGTTCGATCCCCGGCCAGGCTCGATTCCCATCTCTGTGTGCATGAAGTTTGCATGTTCTCCCCGTGCTTGGTGGGTTTCCTCCGGGTACTCCGGTTTCCTCCCACAGTCCAAAGACATGTAGGTTAGGTTAATTGGCGTTCCCAAATTGCCCGTAGTGTGTGAATGAGTGAGTGTATGTGTGTGTGTGTCTGTGCCCTGCGATGGATTGGCACCCTGTCCAGGGTGTACCCTGTCTCCTGGGAGGCTCCTGGGATAGGCTCCGGGCTCCCGTGACCCTGAATACAGGATTAAGCGGTAATGATGATGAGTGAGAGTGAGAGCGAGTTTATATTGCCAAAAGTATGTGGGCATCTGACCATTTCTGATGCTGAACATTCCATTCCAGAGGTCTCCCCTCCTAATGTCAGGGAGAGAGAGACCTGGGATATGCAGTTAACATTCAAATTCATCCCAAATGTGTTCAGTGGGGTAGAGGACAGGGTTCCTTGTAGGCCATTTAAGTTCTCCAATTTCAACATTGGGAAACCATGCCTTCATAGAGTTTGTTTACATAGAATTTGTGCACAGGACACTAGTCATGATGGAATAGGTTTAAGCCTCTTAGTTCCAGCCAAAGGAAACTTAATAATTTAGTACAGAAAGACATTCTAGACATTTGTGTGCTTCCAACGTTGAGAAAATGTTTCAGTGTGTGCCACATAATTGAATTCTATTTGTGGCAGTAGCTGACAATGTATTAATTTGTTATTTTTAATAATAACAATACAAAGTCCACAATGCAAAATGATTATTGCCATGCACTTTACTCAGTAATTGAACAATAGCAATAACACTGATATATTTGACACTGAGATATTTGACATTTGATAAGTGGTTTATGTTAGTACTCAATAATTATCTAGAATAATACACAAGTATGCCATTAATAGAGTTATATCAGTCACATGGTACTACACTACTCCCACTTTTTACTTTGGTTTTCCAAAACTTTCCGCCTCAAAGATTTTTTGCAAATGTGAATGCGCAGTTAAATGTAATGAATAGTTTCATTATAATCTAATTATGAACCAATAAATATTTGTAAACTGTATATATACATTATAGACACATTTTCTGAACGCAGAAAAATATAAAAGTTAAAAAGGTTGAAGCTACTGTAACACTCTGAAAGTTCACAAAGCATTCAAAAAAGGTGCATATTATAATAATTATAGATATTAATCCTGCATATTTTAAACAGATGTAAGCAGATGCAGTATAACAATGTAAAATAATGAAAAATATGCAATTTATACACATTTTAGGTTTCAGCATTTAGATGGCAAATGAGAGCTCGTCCACATTTCCAGTCTGTGTATCCACTGAGCCCGCAACCTGGGTCATGTAGCGCTTCATACACTGCACATGACCGCATGGTGTCTGGAGGAGGAGCCTGGCGAGATGCCTCTTGAACTTCTCACCCACAAACACATAGAGGAATGGATTGAGGCAGCTGTGCGAGTACGCTACGGCTTCAGTGATTTGCAACATGAGCTGGATCCTTTTGCTGTTGTCACACGTTTGCGAAATGATGCCCTTCAGTTCCAGTGTTTTGAGGAATGCTGCGATGTTGTACGGTATCCAACAGCAAAAGAAGACAACCGTGACCACAACGACAAGACAAACAGCCCGTTTCCTAGATGTCTGAAGTTTCCAGAGCACCATAGAGTAACAAAATCCCACAATACCCAGTGGAATCAGCATGCCCAAAACATTCATTTTAATGAACGCTGCAGTTTTCACATCATTGTGACTTAAATTTTTTGGATACGCAGTGCAAACTACTTCAATCCCATTTTCTATGATGCCAAGATCCAGTAGCTCAGGAAATGATGCTACAACAGCTATCATCCAGACTATCATGCTAGATAAAATCCCATAAAACTTTGTTCGGATTCTCAAGACAAACACAGCATGGACGATAGCCAGGTATCTGTCGATGCTCATCAGCACGATAAAGAAAATACCAGCATAAAATCCAATGTAGTACACACTGAGGACCAGAGTGCACATGGTGTTACCAAATACCCAGGTATCTCTGGCATAGTGAGCCAAGAAGGGGAGAGTGAAGAGAAGTAGAAGGTCAGCGATGGCCAGGTTCAGGAGAGACACATCAGTCATGGTTTTCAGCTGAGCACCTCTTAACATCACCCACAGCACCAGCATGTTGCCCAGGAAGCCGACCACAAAGTACAGAGAGTAGAGCACTGGGAGGAACCAGCTTGCATGGGCATCATATTTACACAGTGGATCAAAGGGAAAATCAGAATAATCATATTCTGTTGTGCTGAAAACAGTAAAGAGAAAGTTTCAGTACATCAGATGCTGAGTTAGTACACCCTACAAAAACATTCTGTGTCCTTGTAAATATTACAATAATAAAAAGGTTATGTTAATTTAATAATATCACTAAATATCACATACTTGATTGTTTGAGTAGGACATATCAAAACAAATACTTAAAAAAAACATAAAATTTACACTACTAAGATTATTTCACAAAAAGAAATTAGCGTTTGACTAACAACTCGGTTTCCTAACATACACTTATTTTTGATACAGTTCAATCAAAATGAAAAAAATACTATTAATTACAAGAACTACAATCAACACTCATTACAAATCAATATTTAAAAATAAATTGTAAATTATTTGGTAAATTGACCCTCGCAAAGAGACGGAGCTCATGGGAAAATTGCATTCATATCAGCAACAAGAAGCAACGACACAATGGACACATGTCAGCTAACAAAAGTGAAATAACGACTTTATCTGTATGCGTATACGACCCTATAGGGTTTAAGTTACTTTGCTGTCACAGCCATGATCGATAGCTAACATGTACAATCGAGCTTGAATGCTAATTGATTTAGCATTTTTTCAACCCACCAAACTGCTCGGCTAAAACACGGTCAATACGGTTACATAAAATGTGGAGTTAATTTTTATTATCGTTCATTTTAATACCATACTGTATACCAAAGCTGAGCCTTTCCATTGGATTTCTCAGGGTGGAGGGGGGATAGACCATTTTAATGTGAAGCAGGGTTTGAAATTTAGCATCCAACAAAAAGGGCGCGTAAAATTAGCATATTTAAATGAATATTAACATCGCAAAACGCACACTGAATTTCAAGTCTGCTTTTTTCACTCGGACACTTAAAGGAAGCTGAAAGTAAGATACATTTATTGGAAACAGAAACTGTGACTAATCAGAAACTAATCTCCCTCCCTCCTCTCTTATTTGAGAGGATGGAGGCCTACTGTGCAGGACAACTTTCACACACACACACACGCACACACACGCACACGGAAACACTGTTTTATCAGGAAAATAAACAAGAAATCTCTCTAATGGCACTTGATCGCACATACTAACGGAATCACTGCTGTAAAGTTAAAATAAAACAAATTAACCTGCACTTTAACTTTGAAAAGAATCTCGACGTAGCAGTGTGTCCGCTAGTGTGTGTGTTTGTGTGAGAACACAAGATGAGGAGGGGAGGGGCACGCTGTCCAGTGATGTGAGCACACACACTAAGGCTGACACACAGAGAAAGAGAAAATGGATCTTTAACCTCTCTAATGAAACTTGCTTTTGCTTTGCGCACAGACACACACAATTCAGCATAATAAAAGATGCTTTATATGCACACACGTGGTCACAGAGTTATAGTAAACAGTACACACATGCACGGATGTTGATTATACCAGTGAGAGACGCGCACTAAGACCGAGCAGGGGAGACGATTATCCACAATTCTGCAGCGTGAAAGAGAGAAAACCATTGACTCAGTTGTGATCACGTGACGCTCTGCGTCAATCAAGATGTGCATACGTGCCATATGATACTGGGTACTCGTAAAAACCAAGACTTGCTCATTATTCAAGTCAAAATTTATTAAAAATTTTTCCTCGTCTTGCGGAACACTCGCAAACTGCATAACATGAGAAGTGGACTGAACTTTTCCGAACATTTTGGCGGGATGAGGGTAGATTTTCCATAATGTATTTAAACGAAGATACAGTTGACATTAATGAGTAAATAAAATTGAGTGTTATTTTTATACCTCCATGTTATAACACGTAGCAGTTGAAAAAGTACATATGTACATGGAAGTACCATTACTGTATATACCAGTCTGGTCATTTTTACACTAAGACTATCATTCCTTTTTTTAGGTGTCAGCTTATGCAGTGGCAGTGTAAGCTGCACACATTTATTGCTTCATCAAAAAGGTCACATCGCTAAGATTTTCGTGTGATGAAAGGTTGTGGATGTTCATTGCCATGTCCTCATTTATACTTGCACTTTTGAGACCTGGGGAGGTCTGTGCACACATTTTTAAAGCTCACAATTTTTAGGAAACAAGGGTATCAAAACTTTCAAATGTAAAAAACACTACTTTTGACATATTAATTCCCACTTGAAAAGATATAAGACCGTAGAATGTGCTTTTCATGGATTTGATTTCAAAACACAGCATATTCCAAAGTCAGTTAGTGATATTTTTACGAAGAATAACTGTGCTGTAGATGACCGTATTGTCAGTAAATTGGTAGATAAACTATACCACTCTAATCCTTTAAGTACACCCACTGGTCCTGATGATCCCTTTTCTCCTTCTTTATGTGCCTGTTTTTCAAACTTCTGTATTCAGAAAGTTCTGTATTTCACTTATACTTTACATAATTGATTTTGAACTAAAGAAATCCTCTTAGAAGAACACAACTAACATGCATTTATTTGTCTTACCTTTGTAAAGCAAATGATGCAAAGATATTTGGCTATGAACCTGTTCTGGAACTTCTTTTGAAAGAGCTCACAACATTAAAGAAGGAAGAAAATATTTTCCCTAAGGTTGGTAGAAATATCAGAGGTACTGTTTTTTTGTTACTGCAGACAACCTTGGTGCTCATTCTTTAAGGGGACTTGTAGGAAGCTATTCTCTGCACTTTATTTGTAGGTCATGATAGTCATTCTGATTATCAACAAAAGGAAATGTGCTCAGGTCCTTTTCCACCAAGAACAAAAAAGAATTTTGATTTGCATCTTCAGTCTGTAAACTGAAATCCTGTTCTGGTACACTGTTGCAGGGTGAAAATGTGGGAAATTAAATGATCTCCATTTTGTAACAGCGTACCCACCAGATGTTTTGCACATCTGGTGGATATCCTGTTACATAATTTCATTGGAACTGGCACTATGTTCATCCACTAACAGAACTTAAAAAGCCCATAATTCAGTTTCCATACAGATGGACTATTAAAACCGATCACCCTCAACCTAATCTCTCGTAAAAGTATTGGTGGGAACGCACGTGAGAATTGGACATTCTAAGATTATTAATATTCATTATCGGTGCCAAGATACAGCTGAATGATCCAGAATGGCAAGTTCCCATGATTTTAAACAATATTACTGAGCCTGTAGTATCCCCTGCTCATACTGAGGAAAGTATTTCCTACCTAGTGGCAGCTGAACATTGCCACAGGCCATTGGAAGTTTTCCCAGAGCAAAAATGATCACCAAAGCACTATTTTTTGGAGCATTATCCTGATTTCATAAGAGGGTTCGGCCCTTTGGTTAACGTCTGTACTATGCGCTTTGAGGCAAAGCACAGTTTCTTAAGTGAGTTGTTAGAGAAATGTATTGATGTCACTTGCCTGAAAGCACCAAATGATGATGGGATACTATTCACAAGCAAATGCTTTAAAACCTGCAATATGTGTCACCAAAACATTCTCCCTTCCAACAGAACTACAGGTACTTGATAAGAAAATACAGAATTCCTTCAAAGATGTTTATCCAACGCAAACCTCTGTGACGTTAACCACTGTAGTGACACACCATGGAATTGAATATGCTTCTGGTATGGTTTATGGGTCAACTGGTAGTCTACCTGATTTTTTGCGGAGATTTTACAGATTGTTATTGTAGACGGCAATCTCAGGTTTATTGTTTAGGGGCTTAACAGATGGTATTATGAACATTTTAGAGCATTTATCTTAGACCACTCAGGGAAAATCACATGGTGACACTTAAATATCATATTATTTGCCAGTTTTAGATCAATATACTCCTGACACTGATGTCCAACCCTAGCCTTCATTTTGGCTGAATTTCCTGTTTTTATCCACATTGCCTTGAAAGTTATCATATAACACCAAAGTGAGAAGCTGGTATTGTCATCAGAAATAACCAGCACTGTTGAGCAGTTATGTGAAGCTTCCAAGGAGACATTAGAATAATTGAGGATTTTGCTCTGCATTACTTCGATAAAGACTGTAGGGATGAACAGGCCCCCAAAGAAAGCAATTAATCGATCACATTCCAGAACCCCTCTCCCAGCCTGCATGGTGGCATTCCGATAACCTTATCTGATCTGTAACACAAAGCAGCATTTGTAACTTAAAACTTAATGAAGCTTGTGAAAGGAAGTCTGCTGCGCCTGGAGCCATAAAAAGTCCAGTTGACCTCAACTACACTAGTGTAAATTGGCAATCCGATAAACAAAGGAGGCAGTGTTACAGTTTTAAAACCCTCTCTAACTCATACCATTGGAACTCTCCAGAGCACATGCGTTTCAATGAACAAAGAGGCGTCTTTAAAATGTGCCAGTGGGCCAGAACTTATATACATATATTCACTGAGTATGTTTTATGTCTGTGTGTTATGTTTGATTATTTTGCATAACCCAAAAGGTATAATCAACATTTGCAAACCCCTTTTATTAGACGAAGGTATAAATGACTGTACCAGATATGGGATGTGTGATATCAATCGAAAGCTTGCTTTATTCAAAGAACAGTGGTGTACACGGAATATTGGTAGCATGAACATAGCTCATGCAAAATTTACTAAATTTACAAATCAGTCTCCAACTGGATGGGTCCCATGTGACAGCCGAAACATCGGGCTAATGTATGCACTAAAGGGGGAACTACGTGAGGCTTGGCTAAGACCCTCAAACACATCCAATTGGACCAATCACCCATGGAATGGACTGACTCCGAAGGGTCAAAACCCTAAGATAACCAGCAAGCAAACGCGTTCATTAAATAACACCCTCAATAACCTCTGGCAAGTAGCTTGTGCTTCTGCCCTTGCAGGCGATCCATGCCCTTGCGGGTGCACACCTACAGTACATCCAGGGAATAACCTCAACAACCTCCTGCAAGCAGCTTGGGCTTCCGCCCTTTTACTTTTTAAGGTAACGTGCAGGTTAATTTTTTTTTACTTTTTTACTTTATATTTTGTTTTGATTATTTTTATGTATTATTTTTTGGGCTGTGGAACGAATAATTTAGGTTTCCATTATTTCTTAATTTGCTTTGATTTATGACTGTTTTGATATACGAACCTGCTTCCAGAACAAATTATGCTTGCAATCCAAGGTTCCACGGTAGTTGCAAACTACATGATGCTCTTAAAACTTGGGAACTGTTTATACCAGATGGAAGTTAAACTGATGTTTTGTCTTGATGCATACATACGTTGAGTTGAGGTTCCATGCAGTGGCAGCTGGTGCAAAATCTTTTTTTTGGGGGGTGGGCGCAAACCAAAGTAAAAATGAAACTTTTAATACTCGCCTGTAAATAACCATTTATCCGGTGATTAAGCATCATTACTACTAGTATAAAATAAAGGCATGACTCACATCGCATTTAGTCAGCCAGCTCCGGTTGCCATAAGAAGTTCTGGAAAAGACTCGTTGAGAATGGTCCAATCACATGAGCCCAAATATTTAAAAACAATACTGATTCGCTAAGAACAGAAGTGGGAGGTGTTGGGATGATTTGAAAAGATCCAATTAAAATAAAATCACTGTCAAAAATAATCGTGCGTAAAAATAAGATTTGTGTGTAATTCTGTGTTTTGTCTGAGTTGGATTCCAAAATCTACGGCCACAACTCTGAAATATACGACTCTGACCGCTTACAGACACAAAACTTGTTTTTACAACTCCTCTGTTACACGGACGAATTGCGAAATTACGCCTATGAATGTAATGTGTTAGACCTTACGTCATCAAGGCCACATGCACAAGCATTTAGCGGTTTAACACACTACATTCATAGGCGTAATTTCTCAATTCGTCCGTGTAACAGAGGAGTTGTAAAAACAGGTTTCGTGTCTGTAAACGGTCAGATTCGTATATTTCAGAGTTGTACTGTAAAACAACAACTGTCGTGGCTGTAGATTTTGGAATCCAACTCGGACAAAACACAGAATTACACACAAATCTTTTTTTACGCACAATTATTTTTGACAGTGATTTTATTCCATACAATTAGAGCTCAGCCTCAAATCACATGCTTTTCAAAAATGTATGTGCCTACATAGACACTCATTTGTCCGGCGCCCCGCGTACACGAACACAAATAAACGTAATACAGTTGAGATTTTTTATTCATTATTAAATTTTTAGATTTTTTAATTAATTATTAAAATAAATAATTATTATGTTAAATAATTACATGTTAAAGTAGCATTTTCCTCTGCCTAACTTTAGGGTGGCGGCGCCCCTGCGCCCCGCATTGACCGGCCGCCACTGGTTCCATGGATAAAAAAGTTGTGTTATTAACTGGTAATGTTTGCTGCTGTATAACTTTAATGTGAAGTGTCACTGTTCTGAGTGCATTTCACCCATGTGGAGAGCTCAGTTAAGCCAATTACTTTCAAAGCATGGACATTTTCACATGCTCATTGGCAAGAACAGATAGGGTTTAGTGTTAAGCTAGATATGAGTGGTGTTCAAGTCAAACCGAGACTTTTGATTGTGCGCAATAACAGAACACAGATCTGAGAGTAAAAACTTACTTTATTTCTGTATATAATACCCCTGATACAGTAATGCACGTATCCCCATGTTTGACTAGTGCTTGGATACTATTAGGTAAAAAGTTTTCTTAGTGTGCCGGAGCCATAATCAGACTGCCTGCTAAATGTTTAAAATTTCAACCTCTCAGGAATTCCTTTAATGGCCATGGCTCAAACATGTGGAAATGCCTTGGACGCAGGTCAGGACTGTACTGGGGATGTAGCAATAACTCCCAGCCAAGTTCCTTTAATGTGCATGTGGTGTTCGTGAGAGACTGTGTTCACAGTTCCCTCAGAAAGATGTGTCCCTTCCACAAATTGGCGAGAAGTAGTCAGCTACCTTGGCTGGGATAGTCATTCACGGACGTACGGCCTTCTTTAAAATGTTTGCGTAAAGTTATTTGTTTATAATTTGGTTTCATTAAATATATCACCCCGAAGTAAAGTACTCCTGGAGTAAAGGATAAATACAGTTTATAGTAAATGTAAAAGTAAGTAAATGTAACATATATATTTTGATAATTTGAGTTTCCATTATTTCTTGGAAACTCGATTCTTTTGAAATACGAGCCCGCTTCTGGAATGAATTATGTTAATAATTCAAGGTTCCATTGTATTAATTTTAAATTAATTTAATCAAACTTATAATCATTAACTAAAATGTAATCCCATGTATCCCATGTATAATTTCACGACCTTAATTAAGGATTTGGTGGCTGCATAAAGTGAAAAAACAAGTTCATGACTAATGAGGTTGGAGGTCATATTGTTATACAAGTGATTAATGTAATAATTACAACTAAGACCATTTATGCAGCAATATATTGGGTAATATACAATATTTCTATAAGCTTTTTATCCTCAGTTTCTTGCTGTTGCTGTTGTTCATAAAGGTGAAAGATTCTGTTTACATAGTGCTCTGTTCCCTGTCAAATGTTTGAATCACAAGCAGTTTTTTTTAAGTGACTAAAGAGCTTTGTTTTTATTTATTGTTTATGAGTCTTGTTCTTGCAGTTTTGTAGCTATTATAATGCAAGGTATCAATGGTGAAAGCTGTACAATTTATACATAGTGATTTATAATAGTGTATTAAATGCAAATGTCATCATCATCCAAATACAGTATATGCTTTTATTAAGACTTTACTCTTAAATGTGTGGAAAGGCCTGTTGTAGGGCCTCATTCAAATAATGTTGAAGTCTTTATAAAGGATTCATACCGAGTGCTGTAAATTCAGCACTATGACCCGAAGTCAATACGAGCTTGATTACTTTCTTAATGTCTTGTGAGGAAGGAAGGAATGCAACTATATATTTATATCCATACCTACATTATTCTTAAATATTAGTCATGTGGTAAAGGTCATTATTCAGGAAAAACAATTTGGCTTGCTTTTGACTGCCTTTTATATTTAGAATGTGATATGTACTCACCTTAATATTGTTTGGCTGGTAGTGTTCATTGTTGCCAGTCAGCTTCAATCTCAAAAATGTAAACCTGGATTTAAAGATACTAAACATACAGGGAAACAGGGGAAAAACCTTTATAGCAGTTAGATATACCAAATGTAATGTAATGTAAATGTGAAAGAGTAGATTTGGGGAGTTTTTTGATAACTTAGACTAACTAACTATAATTCATTTTGGAGCCTTTACTAGTGTTCATTGGTCTGTCTTGTCATGCCCAGTTGCAGAAACGAAAGAATCCCTAAAAAGGTATTGCTTCTAGAATGGGGGAGATTAAGACTTTGAAAATTTTTTAATGCCCAGCTATCATGTGTATCATTTGCAATTTTATGTTGTGTCAGAAACGTATCATTTAACTTGCTCATATTGCTGACATAATGGACTTTAATTGGAAATGTTCCTGCTTTCATTTACACGTTTTCATTCACAAATTGTAAAGTCAGCCATTTGCCTCACATTGACATACCCCTGCATTACAGAGAAGTTAATTTTATTTCATTAACTTATTAATTTAATTGTGGTATTTTTTTGTTTTGTTTTTTATTTGCAGTGTAGATGGTAAGAAAGCTAAAGTAATGGGATGCTGTATTGAAAATTTTTTAGTTTGGTGGTAATATGTAATTTCTTTTTAGGAATTGAAAGTTTTTTCAATCTCAGTTCCATTTGTCCACTAATGTTTACACATATTTAGCTGCTATTATGGAACCTGTTCTATGCTGTGCATTTTTAAAGTATAGTATGTTGTTAAATTAATTTAAGACATTTGTAGTGATCAGGAGTAGGAGTTTTTTTTTGTAGTTTTTTTCCACCATATATATTTTGCATTCTGGATTTTAACTCAAGTAGTTAGATATGGCCAGAGTTTAGGTAAAACTCCTGAAAGTTTTGAAAATTCAACTCCAAGAAAAATAATTACTTTAATCCCCTCTAGAGTGTATTTCATGGCCATGCATGTACACTGAACTGCATCCGGAATAAACTTAGAGAGTATTTATTCCAAAGGGTAGAATATCTGCGAGATATACATATATACTTTACACTACCAGTCAAAAGTTTGGACATGCCTTCCATTTCCACGGTCTTTGCTGATTTTTATTGCTTTCTATACTGTAAATCAATGCTGAAGGCATCCAGAATATGTCATAATCTCCTTTGAATGGTTGATACTGAGGTGTGACTGCTACATATGCTCTGTGAAGCCTCCATAACAGCTCTAATCTGAGGTGATTTTGGTGGCTAAATGAACTTCTCCACTGCAACATACAGTATAGACCAAAAGTTTGGACACACCTTCTCATTCAGCAAGTTTTCTTTATTGTGTTCTTTAGCCCAAACGCGTCTCTTCTGCTTGTTGCCTGTTCTTAGCAGTGGTTTCCTAGCAGATATTCTAGCATGAAGGCCTGATTCACACCGTCTCCTCTTAACAGTTGTTCTAGAGATGTGTCTGCTGCTAGAACTCTGTGTGGCATTGACCTGCTCTCTGATCTGAGCTGCTGTTAACCTGCGATTTCTGAGGCTGGTGACTCGGATGAACTTATCCTCCGCAGCAGAGGCGACTCTTGGTGTTCCTTTCCTGGGGCGGTCATGTCGCATGTCAGCCAGTTTCTTTGTAGCGCTTGATGCTTTTTTTTCCGGATTGACTGACCTTCATTTCTTAAAGTAATGATGGCCGCTCGTTTTTCTTTACTTAGCTGCTTTTTTCTTGCCATAATACAAATTCAAACTCTTTGAATGAGAAGGTGTGTCCAAACATTTGGTCAGTACTGTATACATATATACTGTATACTACCAGTCAAAAGTTTGGACATGCTTTCCATTTTTGTGGTCTTTCTTGATCTTTATTGCTTTCTACACTGTAAAACAATGCTGAAGGCATCCAGAATATGTCATAATCTCCTTTGAGCGGTTGATACTGAGATACGACTGCTCTGTAAAGCCTCCATAGGAGCTCATCTGAGGTGATTTTGGAGGCTAAATGAACTTCTCCACTGCAACATAGGTTGGTTTTGGTCTTTATTAAAAAAAACAAAAAAACAACAGTTATTAACTTGAGAAAAAAAATTATAATAAAAGAGCTGAATAGGTAGTCATGGCTATCTTTTTTGACTGGTACTGCAAATGTTAGCTGTGTAGTAACCGTTACAATGCCGAAAGTAAATAATTCAAACAATAGGTAGAGTTTCCTGAAGCGCCACGCCCACCATACTGTAGAAACACACCATGCTGTGTAACATCACACGCCTTTTTTCGGTTAAAAAATGAATAAACTAAATTAATTGATGGTGTATGAAATCACCAAAGTGATTTTCACTCGTCTGTTTTTGTGACGACTTTATATATACATATATAAATATAGTATTTGGGTGTATATTAAACACATGCACACACTCAGTTCTGATGCTCCTCCATGATTTGACTCGCGCGCAGAAACGGAGCGTGCTTATGGGCAAAGCGCCAAACTTCTCGCAGTTTATCTAGAAATACAGGGCTGGCACTGAAAATAACCGTATCTACCGACGTCAGCTGAAAACGAATCATAAAATAATGTTTAAGTGTCTATAAAAGTATTCCTTATAAAACAAAGTAAAAGTGTACCTTGGTTATTCGTGGCAGTTGGAGGTCGTCTCGCTTCTGCGCTGTAGGAGCCGGACTGTGTCAGGGATTAGAAACTGGGAGGGATGAGGGGGCGCGTCTCCTAACATCTATAATATATTTTTTGTATTTCTGTTAAATGTTGCAGCTTACAGAAAGCGACAGTGGCAAAAACGCCAATCCAAAAAAAAAAAAAACAACGCATTTTTAAAAAGTCAAATTGTGACAAACCTTTTCAAGTAACGTGGCTGTTTTATAAAGAAACATGCTCATATATCATGAATAATTAAACAAAATGTAATGTACATGAACTTGAAACTACTTTGCGCAATTTTCTGATTGCTTCAATCGAGGCGTCATAGATCAAAGTCACAGATCAAAGTCACAGATCTCCGCGCACGTGCAGATACAAACTCTCACATTTTCAACAGCACATGCAGTATAATATAATGTAAAATAATGAAACATCTGTTATTTGTACACATTTTAGTTTCGTCCCCGATTTAGATGGCAACTGAGAGCTCGTCCACATTTCCAGTCTGTGCATCCACTCAGCCCGCAACTTACACTGCACATGGACAGATGGTGTCTGGAGGAGGAACCTGGCGAGATGCCTCTTGAACCTCTAGCCACAACCACATAGGGGAAAGGATTTAAAGCTGCTGTGCGAGTACGCCAGGACTTCAGTGTCTTGCACCATCAGCTGGATCATTTTGGTGAGCTCATACCCTGGAGGCAGGATGTGCTTCAGTTCCAGTGCTTTGAGGAATGCTGCATGTTGTACGGTATCCAACAGCAGAAGAAAACCACTGTGTCCACAACTTCAGTCCCATTTGGTATGATGCCAAGATGCAGTAGATCAGGAAAAGATGTCATCCAGATGCCCACGCTGACTAAAATACCAAAAGTCTCTGTTCAGTTCCTCAAAACGAACACAGAATGAACAATGGACAGCTGTGTTAACTTTGGACTTGCTAAAACACAATGGACCAATACATGGCATGGCATGGCATCACAAATCATCACGGCCCAGGGGAGATACTAGGATTAGATCCTAGATTAGATTTTGGAGGCTTCATGCCCAAAGTCTCCTGAGATAGTCCCCAGGCTCCCTTCGACATTTAACAGAATAAACAGTATAGAAAATAAACGAAGGAATGCATTTTAATATTCCTTTATTATTTTTTAAATATATTTAAAATATATTTTGATTAACACACAATATTAGTATTTCTAGTAAGTAACAACATCACATCTATGAAATAACATGAGATTTATATTGTAAGAAAAAAAAGTGGATTTTGGATAAAAAGTGAAATTGGCATCCCAAAACTATTGAATATTTTGGAAATTATTATTATTTTTTTTTATAATTTAATAAAAAAAAGTGAAATGTTTATCTCTTCTAGATTCAGTGCATGCTAAGTAAAATATTTAATTTCCATTTTTTATTATTATTATTTTTTTTATGATTAAAGCTTACAGGTAAAAATTAGTTGGTTGGTTTTGCCGCTTTCAGCTCATGTTTATTGATGGATCAAGTGTATCTCAGACTTCCAGCGACCTTGTACAGGATAAGCAGTATAGGAAATGAATAAATGAATGAATGAATATTAATATTATTTTATTATTCTAACATAGTATAAATATAATGATTAAAACTAATATTAGTATTTCTTATAATGAATTAATCAAATATTTCACTGTCATACACCAACTTTAGCGCTGAGTACAGCTTCTCTCTGACCATTTTTAGACTTGTGAATAAGATGCATGTGTAAAGACAAAGATATGTAACCTTGTTAGGCATGCGAATGCTACACTAGTGCTAAAAAATAAAAAAGTTTGCAAACCAGACAGCCGCCTGCCCTATTATGTAGCCATGTTACACAGCTGATTAGTACCAGGTGGCACGGTGACACTGTGGCCTTGCACCTTCAGGGTTAAGGATTTGATTCTTGATTCATGTCTGTGTGTGTCGAGGTTGCATGTTCTCCGTGGGTACTCTGGTTTCCTCCCACAGTGTAAGGACATGCAGATCAGACATATTGTTTTCCCAAATTGTCTATTTTACGTGTGTGTTTCTGTGTGTGGACTGTGATGGATTGGCACCTTGTCCAGTGTGTACACCCTTTATGCTCAAAGTCTCATTGGATGTCATGCACACTCGTAACACGACCGGCACTAGGACCTGGAAGTAGTACGGTCGGGTTTCCAGGAAGCATAAAAGGAGACAAAATGGCGCTTCACATTGCTCAGTCATTGAGTTCGCCCATGCCTTTGCTGACGCTACGCCGACTATTCTGTGAGTACTCACCGATTCTGGTTGCTTCTTTGATTGAGTGTGTGTTGCTAGAACGCGGGTTTATTTGTGTAGATCCTTGCTCTTTGTGTAAGAGAGTTCTTAGACTAATCGCGTGGTTATCCTGCCTATTCGTGCTGCTTCCGCGTTTGGGTTTACCATCCACGCTACACGGGCTAACTGCTAAGGCTTTTCAGTTTATCCTTCGGTTGCTCGTGACAGAATGACTGAGCCAAAAGCAGTAAACCCAGCGGAGTTTGCTCGCCTCTGTGATGTGGTTGACCAACATGCCGAACTGATCAATAAGCTCTGTGGTGAAGTCGCGTCTCTCCAAAGGGACCTCCAAGACGTCGCGGCCTTGCGCCGCGAGGTGGCGGAGTTACGGCAGGAGAACGCGACCCTCCGCGGGGTGGCTGCTCAGTCGGCTGTTGCCACGCCCGTCGCAGCGGCTGCAGCGCCGCACCCCTCCTCTTCTGATGTTTTCATAGCTTTACCGGATAAGTGGGATGGCACAGATGGGAAATGCAGCGTTTTTCTAACCGCATTGGATCTTGTGTTTGAGTTCAATTCCACCAGATACTCCACAGACCGACTGCGCGTTGCGCTTCTCGTCTCGTTGCTATCCGGGCAGGCAGCTGAGTGGGCCACGGCGGTTCTCCGATCAGATTCAGACACTGCTTATTCATATGGAGAATTCACCCGTCAACTAAAGCTAACATTTGAACATCCTGCTGCTGAGGTGGAGACCGATATGAAATTGTACCATCTGCGGCAGGGAGGGTCGTCCGTGAGTCGCTACACCGCGGATTTCCGTACTCTCGCCGTGCAGACCACCTGGGGAGACGCCGCCCTCCGGACGGCCTACTACGAGGGACTGGCTTCACGCATAAAAGATGAACTCGCCGGACGGGAGATTCCGACCACACTGGAGGGACTGATTCAGCTCGCTCTCCGGATTGACCAGCGCCTGCTCTCCCGTCCGAGGCCAGCCCCCCGGACCCTGCCGCCCATCACGCCACCTTTTTCACACGCCACATCCCGACCACCAGCCTTCACCACCACCGCTATGGCACCCACCGGATCTCCACCTCCCGCCGTGGTTGACACCGGAGCCGGGGAACCCATGCAATTAGGACGCGCCTCCTTGAACGCTGCTGAGCGAGAACGACGCTTCAGGGAGAGACTTTGTGCCTATTGTGGGTCAGGAGCGCACCATAGAGCCATCTGCCCTCTTCGCCCGGGAAACGCCCAGGCCCGGTGAACCATGGAAGCAGTTCACCGGGCTCCCTCCATCTCTCCGCCACCACGCCCAGCGTCTCTCGTCTCACGGTTCAGGTACACCTCCAATTTGGCCACAAACGAGTCAAAAGTTCTGCGTTCATCGACTCCGGTGCCGCTGGAAACTTTATTGACTCTTCATATGCCAAAAGATTGGGGTTGGAGACTGAAGCGTTATCCCAGCCAGTTCGGATTACATCTGTCGACGGTCGGCCCCTTTCCTCCAGCCCCATCATCGCCCAGACTCGACCCATAACCCTCGTCATCGACCAACACCAGGAAACAGTCCGATTTCACCTCACCTCCATCTCCTCTCCACCCATCATCCTCGGACACCCCTGGCTTCTGCAGCATGACCCTCTCATCTCATGGTCTCAGAACCGGATCCTCCAATGGGGGCCGACCTGTCTCGAACTCTGCCTGCGGGCACCAGCTGGGACGTGCTCTAGGGAGTCTGAGGCCCCTGATGTCGACACCAACGCTATCCCTGAGGCTTATCGGGACCTGGCTGAAGTCTTCTGCAAAAGACGTGCCACTCACCTACCTCCTCATCGGCCCTACGACCTGGCCATTGAACTTCAGCCAGGTTCTGTTCCCCCCCGCGGCCACCTGTACTCTCTCTCCACCACTGAGACGCGGGCGATGGAGGAGTATGTATCCTCAGCTCTCCGCCAAGGCACCATACGACCCTCCTCCTCGCCCGCCGCCGCGGGATTCTTCTTTGTAAAGAAGAAATTCGGCGAACTACGTCCTTGTGTCGACTATCGGGGCTCAACAACATCACCATAAAAAACCGACACCCATTGCCTCTTACCAACTCTGCCCTGGACGCCCTCTCTGGTGCCACCATTTTTACAAAGTTGGACCTCCGGAGCGCCTACAACTTGGTGCGTATCAGAGAGGGCGATGAGTGGAAGACGGCATTCATCACCCCCACTGGACATTACGAGAGTTTAGTCATTCCATTTGGTCTCTGTAATGCACCAGCAGCTTTCATCAATGACGTTCTCCGTGACATGTTGGGCCGATGGGTATTTGTCTACCTGGATGATATCCTTATCTACTCTCGTTCCGTTGAAGAACATGTTCAACACGTCAGAGCGGTTCTTAAGAGACTGCTCGCTCACCAGCTGTACTGTAAGTTGGAGAAGTGCGCTTTTCACGAGCGCTCCACCACGTTCCTGGGCTTTGTCATCTCGTCCCAGGGTGTGGCCATGGACCCACAGAAGCTAGAAGTTGTACGTCATTGGCCCCTACCCAAGACTCTCAGACAACTTCAACGGTTTCTCGGGTTTGCGAACTTCTATCGTCGCTTTATCCGGGACTACAGTACGGTTGCAGCACCATTAACCGCTCTGACTCGGCCATCATCTCATCACTTCCAACTCAACTCTACCGCCATCTCTGCCTTCCACGAGCTCTGCCGTCGATTCACCACCGCCCCGATTCTTCTCCATCCAGATGCAAACAAACCGTTCGTTGTGGAGGTGGATGCTTCGGATGTGGGCGCCGGGGCTGTTCTCTCCCAACTAGGTCCAGACCAGAAGCTACACCCTTGTAGTTTCTTCTCCAAAAAATTTGACCCCACTCAGCAGCGATACGGGGTAGGGGACCGCGAGCTGCTGGCCATGAAGTGGGCATTGGAGGAATGGCGACACTGGCTCCAGGGCGCCAGGGAGCCGTTTATCGTCTGGACCGACCACCAGAATCTCATCACCATCTGGAATCTCAAACAGCTAAATCCAAGGCAGGCGCGGTGGGCTCTGTTCTTTGAAAATTATGATTTCCACCTATCATACCGCCCGGGGTCGAAGAACACCAAGGCTGACGCCCTCTCCCGACAGCACGAGGAAGACGCCCCCCGGGCGGACCCCGCGCCTGTTCTTCCCTCCTCCAAGATCATCGCCCCACTACGCTGGGAACTGGAGACGAGGGTTCGCCAAGCACAAGCCGCAGAGAACGAACCGGCAGGTGTGCCGCCTGGACGACTCTATGTCCCCAAGAACACCCGGACTGAGGTCATCCAATGGGGACATTCCACCCCTCTATCAGGGCACCCAGGCACGCAGCGCACCCTACAATACGTGCAGCGTGCCTTCTGGTGGTCATCTATGGCCAAGTACATCGACGAGTTCGTTCAGGCGTGCCCAGTGTGTGCCAGGGCCAAGGACACCAACCAACCAACACCCGGGGAACTCCAACCGCTTCCTGTTCCCCGTCGGCCCTGGACACACATTGCCATCGACTTCATCACGGGCCTGCCGGTCTCCGAAGGGAAAAATGCCATCTTGACCATTGTGGATCGGTTCTCTAAAGCTGTGCACCTGGTGGCCCTCGCCGGACTCCCGTCAGCTAAAAGGACAGCCGAGCTGATTTTAGAGCACGTAGTCCGTCTGCATGGGTTCCCCAAGGACATCGTCTCGGACAGGGGGCCCCAGTTCACTGCACGGTTCTGGAAGGCCTTCTGCCGTCTGAGCAATTCCACCTGCAGTCTCTCATCAGGTTACCATCCTCAGACTAATGGTCAGACGGAACGGACCAACCAACAACTGGAGCGCTACCTGAGATGCTTCGTCGCCAACCGTCAGTGCTCCTGGGCCCGCTACCTCATCTGGGCTGAACTTTCCCATAACCTCCATGTTTCCTCTGCCACCAAGTTAAGTCCCTTTGAGGTATGCCAGGGTTTCCAACCTCTGATGTTCGAACATCAAGAACCGGAGGTTGACATACCCGCGGCCCAACAGTTGGTCCGCAGGTGTCGACGGTCGTGGATCCTAGCCAAGGAAGCAATCCAACGTGCTAACACCCGTTACACCACGCAACATCGCCATCGACACCCTCCGGGACGATTGTACCACGTAGGTGACAAAGTATGGCTGTCCACAAAGAACCTGCACCTCCATACAGAATCAAAGAAATTATCACCAAGGTTCATCGGCCCCTACCGTGTCACCCTCTGCATCAACCCTGTCACCTACCGGCTCCAGCTGCCTGCGGCGCTCCGGATCCATCCGTATTCCATACGTCACAACTCAAACCCTTCACGACGTCACCCATGGTCGGGTATCCTCCACTCCAGGACCGTCGAGAGTTGGTCCTGGACAGGGGGGTACTGTCATGCACACTCATAACACGACCGGCACTAGGACCTGGAAGTAGTACGGTCGGGTTTCCAGGAAGCATAAAAGGAGACAAAATGGCGCTTCACATTGCTCAGTCATTGAGTTCGCCCATGCCTTTGCTGACGCTACGCCGACTATTCTGTGAGTACTCACCGATTCTGGTTGCTTCTTTGATTGAGTGTGTGTTGCTAGAACGCGGGTTTATTTGTGTAGATCCTTGCTCTTTGTGTAAGAGAGTTCTTAGACTAATCGCGTGGTTATCCTGCCTATTCGTGCTGCTTCCGCGTTTGGGTTTACCATCCACGCTACACGGGCTAACTGCTAAGGCTTTTCAGTTTATCCTTCGGTTGCTCGTGACATTGGACAGGCTCCAGGCCCCCGTGACGTTATACTGGACAACTAATTTAGAAAATGAATGAATGAAAGATTAGTACCACAGCCTACTAATGTCCAAACTGGATAAGTCAGATAGGTTTTCCTTACAAATACGCTGGCAGCTCTAATGTAATGTAATCTTAGCAGTTGGACAGTGCTTTATTTGAAATCTTTTCGTACCTTATGAGATATTCTAATATTTTGAGATACTAGATTATAGAATCTTATTCTACAACGTAGAAAATTGTAAAAATACAAATAAAACTGGAATGATTAGCTCTGTTCACAATTCACAAAATCACAAATTGTTCTGTACTTCAAAGATCTTAAATCTTAGACCTGGGGATATATGAGATTTAATTATCTTGTTTAAAAACTAATTTAATCTTTCTTATCAAGTAAAATGTTTTTTGCTTGCGTTTACATGCATATGAATTTAAGTAACATCCAATTCTTAATCTGTAGGGTTTAATACGATGTTGGCCCCGCCCCCTTTGCAGCTTCTGTATAGGAGCTTCAACTCTTTTGGGAAGGCTTTCCATAAGGTTTTGTGTTAATGGGAATTTTTCTTCATTCTTCCAGATGTGCATGTGTGAGATCAGATACTGATGTTGGACGAGAAGTCCTGCCTCTCAGTTTCTGCTTTAATTAATTCCAAAGGTGTTCTATCTGGTTGAGGTCAGGACTGTGCAGGCCAGTCAGGTTCTTCCACACCAAACTTGCTAATCCATGTCTTTAAATCCATGTCTTTATAGTCCTTACTTTGTGCACTGGTAGACAGTCATGTTGGAAAACTGTTTCTATAAAGTTGGGAGCAATAACTTGTCCAAAGTGTCTTGTTATGCTGAAGCATTAAGAGTTTCTTTCACTGGAATTAACCTCATACCAGATCCAACATGGCCGCGCTCCAGTGCACTAGTTAGTAAAACCTTTCACTATTTAGAGACTATTAACTATTAAAAATATGGTATACATTTATGAAGTAATGTTAATTGGAAGGTAAAACTTATTTAAATATTCTGTCTCATCCTTGTAAATTCTGCTGCTCACAAAGGACCATCTGATCCACATGCAACTTTGCAGAGGTTCTAAGTCATATGCTTTTCCTGACTCAATGCTGCAGTTCCAGCAATGTCCTGCATCTAGTGGCTGGGACTCGAACACATGCCTTCATCATGGTAGATGAGAAGTCGACTACTTTTAATTCTTAGAAACCACAGAAATCTTAAGTATAAGGACAAGTGTAATGGTCTTTTTAGTCTTTAAAAACTGGTCACAAATCAGTTACATATATCACTGATTGTTGCAGGTCGCTTTTGACCTTATCCAGTATGTCGTGAGCACACTCCTCACATCTCTGCAAATATTTAGTTATATCTTTTCATAGGACAACACTGCATAAATGACTATTTGACACAATGAAAAGTAGTCAGTGTAAAGTTTGCATAGCCGTGTAAATTTATTGTCCCATAATAGCTGAACCCCTGGCAACAAAAGTGAGTACACCCTTAAGTGAAAATGTGAAATGTCATCTTCCAGCATGTCTTGAATTCTCTTGGCCATGGAGTTCAACAGAGCTTCACAGGTTGCCACTGGAATCCACTTCCACTCCTCCATCACAACATCACGGAGGTGGTGGACATTTGACACCTTGTGCTCTTCCAGCTTCCTTTTCAGGATGCCCCAGAGGTGTCCTGTGGGGTTTAGGTCTGGAGACATGCTTGGCCAGTCCATCACCTTTACCCTCAGCCTCTTTAGCAAGCCAGTGGTCATCTTGTAGGTGTGTTTGGGGTCATTATCATGCTCTGCGGCCCAGTTTCAATCAACTGTAGCTCCCCAATGCCAGCAGCACTCATGCAGCCCCAGATCATGACACTCCCACCACCATGTTTGACGGTAGGCAAGACACACGCTCGACACCATCTGAACCAAATAGATTTATCTTGGTCTCATCAGACCACAGGACATGGTTCCAGTAATCCTGGTCCTTAATCCCGGTCCAGCAAGTTGTTTGCGAGCTATCTTGTGCATCATCTTTAGAAGAGCCTTCCTTCTAGGACAGGCTGACCTCCCATCCCTTCAATCTCTGCAGCAATGCTGGACGCACTCATCCGTCTGTTTTCCAAAGCCAATCCTTGGATCTGATCTTTGGATCTGAGAACGTGCACTCGGCTTCTTTGGCCGACCATGGCGAGGCCTGTTCTGAGAAGAACCTGTCCTCTTAAAGTGCTGGATGGTCTTGGCCACTGTGCTGCAGCACAGTTGCAGAGTATTGGCTACAGTATCTTCTTACAGCCTCGGCCATCTTTATGTAAAGCAACAATTTATTTTTTTCAGGTCTTCTGAGAGATGTTTGCCATGAGGTGCCATGTTGAACTTTCAGTGGCCAGGTTGAGAGAGTGGAAGTGCTTTTATACCAAATTTAACTCACCTGCTATGCGTGACACCTGAGACAGTGTAACACTAATGAGTCACATGACAAAGGGGAAGGAAAATGACTAATTGTGCTCAATTTGTACATTTTCACTTAGGGTTGTACTCACTTTTGTTGCCAGGGGTTCAGCTATTATTGGCTGTATTTTAGTTATTTTGAGGGGACAATAATTTACACTGACTACTTTTCATTGTGTCCAAGAGTCATTTATGCAGTGTTGTGCTATGAAAAGATATAACTAAACATTTGCAGAGATGTGAGGGGTGTACTCATTTTTGTGACATACTGTATGTCTAAATCACTTAAAACTTAAAATCTTGAATATTTTACTGTACAATTTAATTTGAACTAATTTACCAACTGCACATCCATCAACAAAGTATAATTTGGATCCTTTTTCTGCTTCGAGGAATGCTGTAATATTGTCAATGCCATTGTGACTTGACAGTTTCGTAGATGTCTGAAGCTTCCAGAGCACCATCGGATAATACAATCCCACAATACTCCATGAAATCAGCATGCCTAAAACATTAATGTTAACGAAAGCTGTACTCCTCTCATCATTGTACTGTATGCATTTTGCAAAAGGATTGCAAACTACTTCAGTATCATAAGTTTCAACTCCAAGATAACGCAGAAAATGATGCTGCAATAGTTAAAATCAAGACTACCATGCTAGCTAAAATCCCAAAAGCTAAATGTCAATGCTCATCAGCACAATGATACCATTATAAAATCCAATGTAGTACACACAGAGAACCAGAGTGCACATGGCGTTACCAAATACCCAGGTAACTCTGGCATAGTGAGACAGGAAGGGGAAAGTGAAGATTAGTAGCAGGACAGCAATGGCCAGGTTCAGGAGAGACAGAACAGAGAGAAGGGCACTGGGAGAAACCAGCATAAATGCTCTCGGGACACAGACTAAAACATGTTGTGTTCTGTACAGAATATCAGTGCAGATAGGACGATTTGGTGACAAAGTAAGAGAGGTAAGAAGTAAAGGAGGCCAGATTAACATGGTTTGGACATATGCAGAGGAGGAATGAGCGGTGTATCAGGAGAAGAATGTTTGAGACAGAGCTGCCAGGCAGGAGGAGAAGAGGCCCAAGAGAAAGTTTATGGAAATGGTGAGGGGAGGGGCATGCAGGAGGTTGGCGTGGCAAGGGAAATAGTGGAAGACTTGGAGAATTAGACTAGACAAATGGTCTCCTGTGGTGACCTCTACCGGGAGCAGCCAAAAGAAATAGTTATCAGTTGTGAAAGCTGTAGAATTTATACATAGTGTTTCATAATGGTGTTTTCAATGCAATTACTATTTTCAGATTTGCTTTTATTGCATTCAGAAATGGTTCCACATTTCTTATAAATGTGCTATGAAGGCCTGTTGCAGGTCCCCATTCAAATAATGTGTAAGTCTTTATCAAGGATTCATAATAGGTTCATGCTATAAATTCAACAAAGTGGAATTAGTACCCTATTAATGTCTTGTTATATTATATAAAGGAATGCGACTACATTTTTTTTTTTTTTTTACACATGTGGTCATAAAAGTCATGAGGAAAAAGCTTATGTCTTATAAGTCTTTACATTTTTCCAAAGTGCTTTTGACTGCATTTAATATTTAGAGTGGAACATGTACTCACTTGTCCACTATTGTTGTTCCATTCAAGGGACCACTGGTAGTGCTCATTATTGTCTTTATTCACGAAAATATCAACCTGAGTTTAAAGATATACGGGGGTGCAGGAAGGGGGGCTTAAATGCTGTGTAAAACACCTGTAAGTTTAAACACACCTTTTTTGTATTCACCTTTGTATGGCATTTGTCAGTAAAAGACTCCGTAAACGTCTGAGCTGCAGAGTCTGTATTAACAAATACAATACCAAGTAAAGGTCTGGACACACCTGACACCTGAAAGATTCAACATCACTGGAACTGATTTTCTAACTGAGCTTAAGGAACTTACATACAGTATGTTGAGTATATCTTGGCTGCCAATTGAGAACAAAGCTGTCATCAAACAGGGGCTACTCTGACGTTGTGACTACTTTGAGAAAATACAATTATATATATATATATATATATATATATATATATATATATATATATATATATATATAATGTGTGTGTGTGTGTGTGTGTGTGTGTATGCCTATGACTACATCACAGCCACACTTACACTCAAAAAATTAATCATGCAATAGTTCATTATTAAGTATTTGCATCCCTTTGATTTTATTAAAATATTCCTTTTTCCAAAATTATGTAATCAGATTACTTACAATTAATTAAAATATGTTAATTATAAAAAGCTATTTAATTTAATCAGTTAAAAAGTATGAATCTAGTTAAAATGTCTGCAGAACAAGATACAATTAATTAAATTGTATGAGACTGATTTACATACAAATCTTGCAAATGGAATCGTTTAGAAGCAGAAATGAAGCAGTTCCACACTCCAGTCTGTAGAGGGCGATAGCAGCAGCAGGTTAGGAAACATTTTTTGACTGGAGCAAGCTGGAGTGTGACCTCATTTTATGGTAAGTTCTACATCTGTAGTCATCCTTCATAATTTGTTAGTTTCTGCATATGTAAATATTTTTAGCGTTGTTGATATCATATTACACTAATATCAACTAATATCATATTTTTGTTTAGTCCACTAGCTAGGTAGCTTGCACATGGCCCTAATAAATATAAGCTAACTTAGCCACTTAGCATTTTTCTCATTGGCCAATATTAGATTTATTACTAATTAAAATATATACGGGGATGTTTTTTTTTCTGTATATTTACATCCCTATTTTCTGACTAGTCTAGTAGCTGTGTTCAAGAGACCTTTAACATCTTAGCCGGGGGTCAAAATTAATAGTCGACAAGGGCCAAATGTTTTGTGTGTGTGTGTGTGTGTGTGTGTGTGTGCGCGCGTCTAATGGCTTTAAAATATATGAATATCACTGTGGTTGGTATTGACAACTCATTCTTTTTATTTATTCTCTAGGACTGTGAAAATTCAATGGCTGAGTGCACTACCCTATGGAACTGGTGCACATTTGCACAAGTGTTTCAGAAAATCCTGCTGGAACAATAGAGTACCAAACTGTCACCAAATGTCCAAGCACTGAAAATTAAGATGCTTCTGCGATTAATTAACAGACATTTCCCTTTTTCAATGCAAGTGGGTTGACTTGTTCTGTGCTTTGTATTGTTTAAGTTAACTTTTAAACTTTAATGCTTGAAAGTTGAATTTAGTTATTAAAACAAATTGTATTTCTTGGGCCGATTTACATCAATCTCATTCTTGCTCAAGTCATTTACATATAACTTGCAAATAAGAATAAAGTTCATTAGTTTGGTTATGCTGGAAATATGTAATCCAAATGTATGAATTTTATATGCAATCAAAATGCGAAAATGTTAATTATTAGGCCTAAATATTTTTTTGAGTGTATGATCTGTACAACAGCGCAACCTCAAGTGTGATATTGATTAAATACAGGATCCAGTCTGTGAAAACTCAATTAAAGTAATTTCTGGAGTTTAACTTAACTTGCAGCCTGTGTTTAGGGGTAACACCATGTAGTGTAAAATGTATTCATAAGAATCATCTCCTGGTGTTTGCTAATATTGTTGTCATTGAAATGATGTCCATGTTTGAACATGTTTCAGTCTCTACAGTCCACCTCATGTTGAGTTTATAATTTTTTTTATAAATTATTTATTTATGTTCGTTTTTTCATTTTTTTATTTACTCTTTAGATTGTATAAACGCTAAAGCACTGGGATGCTATAGTGACACTGTGTTAGTTTGGTGGAAATACATGTAGGTAATTTGTTCTTATGTAATTAAGCTTTTTCAAACTTTCTGCTAGCATTTACCTGCTGTTATAGCACCTGTTTTACATTTGGCATTTTTAATGATTTGTATGTTATTAAATAAAAGTAAGACTTTCTGTAGTCTTTCAACACTAAGAAAGGGTTAGTATTAAAATTAACTCTAAAATTAATTTAATTAAAATGAATTTTAACTCCTGAAAGTTTTTTTTTTTTCCAAGAAAAAGTGTTACTTTGCCCTAATGATATACAAAATAAGATGTTTATAGACAAAGAGAAAAGCTTATTGCAGGCTGACACAGGAAATGTCTGTATGTAGTGATGTCAGCTGATTAATAGAATTATGTATAGACATCAATAAAACTATTCCTTATAAAACAAAGTAAAAATGTACCTTGGTTACTCACGGCAGTTGGAGCTCGTCTCGTTCTGTGCCTTCGGGAGTGTGCAGTTATGGCGAACTACCAACGTTAATTAAAACTAAAAAAGAAATACTATCCTCTTACTTTTGTAATAAATGTAAAGTGAAATGTGATAAAAGAGTATCAGCGAGAATGAAAGTGTGTACAAGACAGGGGTGAGACCAGCGATGCTCTACGGTTTAGAGACAGCGGCACTGAAGAAAAGACAAGAGGCAGAGCTGGAGGTAGCAGAGATGAAAATGTTGAGGTTCTCTCTGGGAGTGACAAGGATGGATGAGATCAAGAATCAGAGGGACAACCCATGTTAGATGTTTTGGAGATAAAGTCAGAGAGGCCAGACTGAGGTGGTTTGGATGTGTTCAGAGGAGAGATTGTGAGCATATTGGTAGAAGGATGCTGAGGTTGGAACTGCCAGGCAGAAGGTCTAAAGGAAGACCAAAGAAGATGGACGTAGTGAGAGAGAAGTTAGTTGGTATGAGAGAAGAGGATGCAGAGGATAGGGTTAGATGGAGGCAGCTGATTCGCTGTGGCGACCCCTGAAAAAGAAGAGCTTCATGGACTTACTTCATGGACTTGTGCACAGGACACTAGTCATGATAGAATAGGTTAATAGCCTCTTAATTCCAGTCAAAGAGAACTTAATAATGATTTAGTACAGAAAGACCTTCTAGACAATTGTGTGCTTCCAACATTAGGACAATGTTCCAGTATTTGACAGATAAATAAATTTTATTCGTGGCAGTAGCTGACAATGTATTAATTTGTTTTTATGTATAATAAAAATACAAATCCCAATCAAAAATGATTATTGGCATGGACTTTACTTAATTAATTGAACAAAAGCAATGACACGTATATATTTGAAACAAGTGATTTATGTTAGTACTCAATAATTGTCAGGAATAATACACAAGTATGCCATTTGAGATACAGTTATAATTTGTTTAGTCAGTCACATTACTCCCACTGTTTACTTTGGTTTTTCGCCTCATGGATGTCTTGCATATGTGTATTCGCAGTTAAATGCAAGAATAGTGCAGGTTTCATGGAAAGAATTCCTAAGAAGGTATATATTTTCTTGAAGGGAGAGATTAAGATTCCCTTTTGATGGGCAGTTGTCATATGTGTATGATTTTCAATTTTATTTTGAGCCAGAAAGTCATCATTTAGTTTGCTGATATGATAGAGTTTTTTTGAAAGTGTCCAAGTGCAGTCACAAAAACCATCAAGCGCTACAAAGAAACTGGCTGACATGCGGACCGCCCCAGGAAAGGAAGACCGAGAGTCACCTCTGCTGCGGAGGAGAAGTTCATCCGAGTCACCAGCCTCAGAAATCGGCGGTTAACAGCAGCTCAGATCAGAGAGCAGGTCAATGCCACACAGAGTTCTAGCAGCAGACACATCTCTAGAACAACTGTTAAGAGGAGACTGTGTGAATCAGGCCTTCATGCTGGAATATCTGCTAGGAAACCACTGCTAAGGACAGGCAAGAAGCAGAAGAGACGTGTTTGGGCTAAAGAACACAATAAAGGACACAATAAAGAAAACTCTTTGACTGAGAAGGTGTGTCCAAACTTTTGGTCTGTACTGGTTTTATATATATATATATATATAGAATATTTGGGTGCATCTTAAACACATGCACAGACACAGTTCTGATGCGCTTCCATGAGCTCCAAAATTTATTGTAGTTTACGGAATACCCTGGAAAACGACGTCAGCTGAGAACGAATCATAGAATGATGTATAGGTACACTGTACACCCTAATGCTCAATGCTCAAAGTAATTAAACATATTGAGTACTGTTAACTTAAATAATTACAATTAGTTCAAGTTAATAGACTTTTATGAGCATTTATAACTGTTTGGTATTTATAAATTTGTAGAAATAACACTTTTCAAGTTAGCTGAACAAATTTAATATTTTAAGTAATTGTAAGTCCTTAGGCGGCACGGTGGTGTAGTGGTTAGCACTGTCGCCTTGCACCACCAGGGTCCGGGTTTGATCCCCGGCCAGGCTCGATTCCCGTCTCTGTGTGCATGGAGTTTGCATGTTCTCCCCGTGCTCGGTGGCTTTCCTCCGGGTACTCCGGTTTCCTCCCACAGTGCAAAGACATGTAGGTTAGGCTAATTGACCTCCCCAAATTGCCCGTAGTGTGTGAATGAATGAGTGTGTGTGTGTCTGTGCCCTGCGATGGATTGGCACCCTGTCCAGGGTGTACCCTGCCATGTGCCCTAAGTCTCCTGGGATAGGCTCCAGGCCCCCCGTGACCCTGAATACAGAATTAAGCGGTATAGATGATGATGAGTGAGTGAGTGTAAGTCCTTAAGTAACAGTAACTGTCATCTTATAGTTCCACCAACTTAAAATATTTCAGACTAGCGATTCTGTGTCAATAGGGCACTGGTGGCAAGGTTTCGCCTGCCATGCGAAAGGCCTGGGTTCGATTCCCCACAACTGGATGAAGTGCCTATGCCAAGCCCAGATAAAATGTTTTTTTTTTTTTTTGCCAACATATTCGAGTTCACAGTGTATCTATAAAACTGCTCCCTATGAAACAGAAAGTAAAAGTGTACCTTGGTTATTCTTGGCATCTGGAGCTCGTGTCATTTCTGTGCTGTGGGAGCTGGACTGATTTCGGGAGTCAGGGGATTAGGAATTGGACCACATAGAGGAATGGCTTGAGGCAGCTGTGCGAGTCCTGTTCCAGCTGTTCCAGAGCACCATCAAATAACAATACTCCTACAATACTCTGTGGAATCAACATGCCCAAAACATTAATTTTAATGAAAGCTGCACTTCTGCACATCTCATTGTGATTTGCATATTTTGGATAAGCGCTAAAAATACTTCAGTCCAATTTGTTATGATGCCAAGATCCAGTAGCTCAGGAAATAAAGTTAGCTAAAATCCCAAAAGCATTTGTTCAGATTCTCAAGACGAACACAGAATAAACAATAAACAGCTTTGTTGACTTTGGACTTGCTGAAACACAATGAACCAATAGCCGGAGATGTCATTGCACCACAAACCACCACGGCCCAGGGGCGATTGTAGGATTATAACTTTTTAACCCTACTTGTAATTTACTTAGTGTTACACAGCTGATTAGTACCAGGTGGCACGGTGACACTGTGGTCTCGCACCTAAAGGGTTGAGGGTTTGATTCTTGCTTTGGGTCTGTGTTCAGAGAGTTTGCATGTTCCCTTTCAAAAGCTACACTCGATGCTGCTTGAAAACGCTATGGGAATAGCTCTTTGTTGCCCTGTTGTGAAGCCTGTGCATGCCAAAACCGCCGAATACCTTCGGCTTATAACCTCTGCCAGGCATGACGTCACTGAATAAGGTGCACCTGCAGGTTATAAATAGGAGTGAACCGGAAACATCCTCAGATCTTTTTGTCTTCAGGACTTTGTGTTTGCGTGTGCATGTGCAAGCCATAACGAAAGCGAAAATAAAAAGGAAAATAACAGCATTAACTCACCGATATGGCGGAGTTGCCTAAGAGATGTGTGCCTCCATGCGATAGATCTCTTTCGGAGGGCGATCTTCATGAATTTTGTCTCGAGTGCTTGGGGGAAGAACACGCTCGCCTCGGGCTTCAAGGAGACTGTGAGTACTGTGATCTTCTCCCTATTAAGGTGCTTCGTGCGCGGCTCGCTTTCTTTAAAGAGAAACCGCAAGCCACGGCGCATTCCTGGGGCTCGCGTGCTGATCTGGCAGACGTGCATGAGATGGAATTTCCAATTTCTCTCTCGCTCTTGCCGGATCAGGAAGTTTTAGCTTCCGCTTCATAAGCGCGCTCCGGCACCTCTTGTGAAGGAGCGGAGGAATCGTCCTCTCCCACTTCCATGAAAGTAGCCTCCTCACAACGCTCCTCCAGTGCTGACAGAGCTTTTGAGGAATTATTAGAGGTTATAAGGCGTGCAGTAGAGCGATTGCATATCGACTGCCGCAGCAGCGAGATTCCCCCAAACGTTCGAGATTGAACGACAGGTTTCTGTCAGGTGGCCAGGGGGAGGAGCCTCAATGTCTCTCCCTCCCCTTCTTTGGTGACATCCATGATAAATTAACTCTTTCATGGAGCAAGCCGTATTCATTGCGTGTTTTTGTGCCTTTGACTTATTCGAATATCATTGATGCGAAAGCATGCGGTTATATGATGATGCCCCAGATAGATGAGACGCTTGCGGGCTATCTCTCTCCTGGGACATCATCCTCCCTGAAAAAGCAGGCTGGTGCTTCACTGCACACCATGGCGGTTTTGCAGGCTTACCAGGCTGACCTACTGAAGGACCTGAGCACCGGCGGGGTTATTGATGACAAGGCGTTTGCAGAGCTGCGCCGAGCCACAGACATGTCTCTCCGTGCAATCAAGCAGACGGCCCGTGCTGTGGGCCGTTCTATGGCTGCCATGGTATCCACGGAGAGGCATCTGTGGCTGAACCTCACGGGCATCAAGGATAAGGATCGTGCTGTCCTCCTTGATGCCCCCGTCTCGCCTTCCGGCCTCTTTGGCGACGCTGTTAATTCCATCGCCACTAGGTTTCGGGAGGCGAAGTTATATGAACAGGCCTTTGGGAGGTTCCTTCCCCGCCGTGCTCAAGAACCGGGACCGTCGGCCACCCGGCCCCGGCCAGGTCTGGCCCCTATCAGGCGTCAGATGCAGAAGGAGAGCGTGACCAGCCGCACACCCCCTCGTAAAGAGGCACACCCCCTCGTGACGCCGCTCTTCTCAGAAATCTGTTTCAAAAAGACCGGATTTGAGGAGCTTCCTCTCTTCAAAGAAGAAGCCCTGAGGCTCCTGGGGCCTTGGGGGTGTCTCCCCCCAGGGAGGGGCGACTGGATTTTCATCACAGAACAGGGCCTCCTCCCTGGCACTCCCGCGAGGCCGGTGTTCAATCCCCGCCACCAACTAAAACTTGGGTGTTAGGGCATCTCCTGCCATACTTCAGGATACCCAACACCTAACACCCCCCATCCAGCCGAAGTGTCAAAGCTTGTGCCCCTTTCGGAGAAGCTGGCAGCGTGGGAACTACTGCCAGGCATATCTCCTTGGGTACAAAAGACTGTAGGCACAGGCTACAGGATTCAGGTTGCACATCGTCCTCCGCGTTTCGACGGCGTGGTCTCCACTTCCGTGAACTCGGACCGAGCACATCTGCTGGCCCAGGAGTTAAAGACTCTGCTGGGCAAAGGGGCCATAGAACATCTTCCCCTTCCAGACAGAGAGTCGGGCTACTACAGTCGGTACTTTTTGGTGCCCAAGAGAGGGGGGAGGTTGCGTCCGATCTTAGATCTTCGCGGCTTGAACCGCTATCTCAGGAAATCCAGATTCAAAATGTCAAAATGACTGTCAAAATGATTGTTTCTCAAATTCAGCTAGAGGATTGGTTTGTGACAATCGATCTCAAGGACGCATATTTCCATATAGAAATATTGCCACAGCACAGGAAGTTCCTGAGGTTCGCTTTTGGGGGCGAATCTTACCAGTATTGGGTCCTTCCATTTGGCCTAGCTCTGTCACCCCGCACATATACAAAATGCATGGATGCAGCTCTGGTTCCTTTATGACTCCAGGGCATCCGTATTTTGAATTACATAAACGACTGGCTGATTCTGGCCCAGTCTCAGGAGCTAGCGCTTCGACATCGGGATGTTGTCCTAGCCCATCTTCATTCTTTAGGATTGAGACTCAACGCCACAAAAAGCGTTCTCCTTCCTGTTCAGAGGACAACATATTTAGGTGTCAGATGGGATTCGGTCACAATGCGGGCACAGTTGTCTCCTGCTCGTGTCGAATCTACGTCCATATCTAGGCATTTGGCAGACGCCCTTATCCAGAGCGACTTACATTTTTATCTCATTACATCTGAGCAATTGAGGGTTAAGGGCCTTGCTCAAGGGCCCAACAGTGGCTAATAAGGGTTACGCGCCGGGGGCTTCGTACCCTTTCTATGTGGTTCAGACCCCGGTTTCTGACTTTGGGTCCCACTCTAGGTCCGTGTTGTCATCGCAAGATGCTAATGACAGACGCTTTCCTTACGGGCTGGGGTGCGGTCTTGGATGGTCGTCCAGCACAAGGGAGCTGGAGAGGTCATCTTCTCGCGTGGCACATCAATTGCCGCGAAATGACGGCTCTGTTTCTGGCCCTGAAACACTTCCTCCAGCAGTTGAGAGGCTACCATGTCCTAGTGCAGGTGGACAGCACTGCGGTAGTCTCGTACATAAATCGCCAGGGTGGACTGTGCTCGCGCCGCTTGAACAAGCTAGCGCACCAGGTTCTGCTTTGGACACAGGACAAGTTCTTGTCCCTCAGGGTGATTTACATTCCAGGGCATATGAATGTAGGAGCAGACTTGCTATCCAGACAAGCTGTAAAACATGGGGAATGGAAACTCCACCCCGTAGTAGTCAGTCAAATCTAGGAAAGATTTTACGTAGCAGAGGTGGACCTCTTTGTCTCACAAGAGGCAGCACAATGTCCCCTTTACTACTCTCTGACTCCTCCAGCTCCCCTGGGTCTGGACGCAATGGCCCACACGTGGCCCAGATTACGCCTTTATGCATTTCCACCTATAGTTCTGCTCCCAGGAGTCCTGGCGAGGGTCCATCAACAGGGCTTGCGCCTCTTATTGATAGCACCCCATTGGCCGACTAGAGTGTGATTCTCGGATCTAATATCTCTCCTCGACGGCTCACCCTGGGTGATTCCAGTGAGGAGGGATCTTCTGTCTCAGGCGCAGGGGACAATACTTCATCCCCGGCCCAAGCTCTGGAACCTTCACATTTGGCCCCTGAACGGGACCAACTAAGACATGCTGGGCTTTCAGCCAGCGTAACTGAAACCATTTTAAGTGCCAGGGCTCCCTCCACTAGAAGAACTTATGCCCTCAAATGGAGTGCATTTGAAAATTGGTGCACGGCAAGACATGTAGACCCGGATTGTTTCAATGCTGGAGTTTCTGCAAGAAAAGTTGTCCTCGGGCTTATGCCCTAGTACGCTCTGAATGATGGGGTTTCTGTGGGCAAGCACCATTTAGTTGCCCATTTTATTCGTGGAGCTAAACGGTTGAAGCCACCCACTAGAGCGACGGTCCCTTCATGGGACTTAACTATCGTACTCGAAGGCCTGGCCGACACCCCTTTCGAACGACTAGAGTCAGCGCCTGTCAGGCTTCTGTCTCTTAAGATGGTTTTTCTTATGGCTATTACTTCTAAAGCTATTCTGCATCCTCACCCGAACTATCTTCCCAAGGTTCCATTCTCGACCATGCACCCAGTTGTTCTCAAGGCCTTCTGTCCTCCGCCTTTCACAGCTTCGGAGCAGGAAAGACTTCACTTACTGTGTCCAGTACATGCTCTTCGGATCTACATCCACCGCATTAGCCAGTGGCGTAAGTCAGAGCAGTTCTTTATTTGCCATGGGGGTCTGCCACTAGACAGACTCTGTCACACTGGGTGAGAGATGCCATTGCCCTAGCCTATGAGGCGTGTGGTCACACTTCGCCTCTGGGAATCAGGGCTCACTCAACCAGGGTGATTGCCTCATCGATTGCCTTGGCAAGAGGCGGTCCCCTGCAGCAGGTGTGTGATGCGGCGGGCTGTTCCTCTCCACACACGTTTGTTAGATTTTATAGTCTGGATGTCAATGCTACTCCGGGTTCGTGGATCCTTGAGTCAGCATCCCAGAGCTAGGTCTGAGACCTCCTCGGCTTGTGCGTACACGCTACACAACCTGGGAGTTCCAGACACTTGCAGTGCGGCGGCGTTGGTATTCTTGTTCCCATAGCGTTTTCACGCAGCATCGAGTGTAGCTTTTGAAGGGGAACGTCTCGGGTTACTTAGCTGTAACCCTGTTCCCTGATAAAGCGGGAACGAGATGCTGCGTTCCGATGCCGCACTGCTGGCGTGCCTGGACGTCCTTCAGACAAAATTGACCTGAGGATGTTTCCGATTCACTCCTATTTATAACCTGCAGGTGCACCTTATTCGGTGACGTCATGCCTGGCAGAGGTTATAAGCCGAAGGTATTCGCTGGTTTTGGCATGCACAGGCTTCACAACCGGGCAACAAAGAGATGTTCCCATAGCGTTTTCACGCAACTGTTTTCCTCCCACAGTGTAAGGACATGCAGATCAGGCTAATCTACATTCCAAAATTGTCCAATTTATGCCTGTGTATGTATATGGCTTGTGATGGATTGGCACCCAGTCCAAGGTGTACCGACCTTATGCCCAAAGTCTGCTGGGACACGCTCCAGGCCCCTATACAGGATAAGCAATATAGAAAATTATTTCCAGCATAATTTGGATCCATTTTCTGAGTTCACACACCCTAATGCGCAAAGTAATTAAACATATTGAGAACTGTTAACTTAAATAATTACAATTAGTTTCAATTAATAAATGTTGATGAGTATTTAGAACTTTTGGGCATCCATGAGATTGTAGAAACTCACGAATACCAAAAAGCTGAATAAATTAGATATTTTAAGACACCTTAAAGTTCCACCAACATAATCAGGGCAATAGGGAACTGGTGGCTCAATGGTAGGTGTTTCACCTTCCATGAGAAAGGTCTGGGTTTGATTCTCAACAACTGGATGAAGTGGCTGTCCCAAGCCCAGACAAAATGAGAGGGTTACGTCAATTCAATTCAATTCAATAAAATTTTATTGTCATTGTTAAAAATAACAAGTATAAATAACAACGAGATATGATGTGGCAACATCTCCCGGCAAGTAATAAAATGCAACCATAGTGCAGCAATACAATAACCATAACGGTTATGTGAGGTAGGATATAAAGGATATAGAATATAGAAGGGGGAGGGGGCACAAACCAAATTTTGTGTGTATGTATGTATTGTGTGTGCTGCATCAATGCAAAGTCCAGTTCACAGTTATTGTAATGTGTAATAATATGTAAGAATAAATGCGCGCAAGGTCCGAGAGGGAGGTGTCTAATCATTCAGCAGCCTCAGACTCTGGCCTGTATGGGCCACACCAAGAGTCCATATGTCAGCACACTTTCTATAGTACAATGATAAAAGTTCACCATAAGCTGCTGAGAAACTTCTCAGTTTCCTCAGATAGAAGAAACGCTGCTGGGCCTTCCCTAAGGCAGAGTTAAGGTTATTGCCCCATGTTAGGTCCTCTGTCACGGTTATGCCAAGAAATTTAAAGCTGGTAACCAGCGGACCAGACGACCCATTACCCGAAGCAGTCGAAAGACTAACAACAATTTATTTGATTTGCAACAACTAAATAAAATTCTAATTGCTATTAAATAGTATGAGTTAGGCTACTCAATAATGCAAGTAAAGAACGATTAATATGAATGAGCACAACAAACTCAAAAACTGATAGTTATGTTTACTTAAAATTGGAAACATAAGTACTTAAAAATTTTGATGTAACTGATTACCTAATTTATTATTATTTTTTTTTACTTTTTAAAACATTAGTTTTAATGAACGTACTTCCCTCATCATTGTCGCATATGTATTTTGGAAAAAGATTGCAAACTACATCAGTATCATAAGTTTCGACTCCAAGATACAGAAGCACAGAAAATGCTGCTGCAACAGTTAAAATCAAGACTACCAGTCTAGCTAAAATCCCAAAAGCTAAATGTCGATGCTCATCAGCACAATTAAGACAATACCAGCATAAAATCCAATGTAGTACACACAGAGAACCAGAGAGCACATGGCGTTACCAAATACCCAGGTATCTCTGACATAGTTAGCAAGGAAAAGAAGAGTGAAGATTAGTAGAAGGACAGCAATGGCCAGGTTCAGGAGAGACAGAACAGAGAGTTGGGCACTGGGAGAAACCAGCTTGCATGCTCTCACATGATTGCATGTAATCACATGATTCAATAAAATCATGATCATACTGTAGTAATCAATCGTTGTGCTGAAAACAGTAAAGAAAAAGTACTTGGAAGAGAATTTCTGAAAATGAAAAGCTATGTTAGTGTGTAGTTAGGATTTGTGCACATTGACTTCAAATATAACTACAAACTTAAGCACACTTCAATTTTTTTTGTAAGAGTTCGGGACACAGACTAACAGACTAAAACATGTTGTGTTATGTACAGAATATCAGTGCAGGTAGGACGATTTGGAGACAAAGTCAGAGAGGTAAGAAGTAAGAGAGGCCAGATTAACATGGTTTGGACACGTGCAGAGGAGGGATAAGCGGAGAAGAATGTTTGAGATAGAGCTGTCAGGCAGGAGGAGAAGAGGCCCAAGAGAAAGATCATGGAAATGGTGAGGGGAGGGGCATGGAGAATTAGACTAGACAAATGGTCTCCTGTGGTGACCTCTACCGGGTGCAGCCAAAAGAAATAGTTTATGCAATTTTGTAACTATTACATTGCAAGTTATCAGTTGTGAAAGCTGTACAATTTATACATAGTGTTTCATAATGGTGTTTTCAATGCAATTACTATCTTCAGATTTGATAATTTGCTATGAAGGCCTGCTGCAGGTCCCCATTCAAATAATGTGTAAGTCTTAAAGGATTCATATTAGGTTCATGCAATAAATTTAAAACAATGGCTAGAAGTCAATACAAGCTTGATTACCTTATTAATGTCGTGTTATATTACATAAAGGAATGCGACTACATATGATTTCTTTTTTTTTTTACACATGTGGTAAAAGTCATGAGGCAAAAGCTTATGTTTTATGTTCATTTTTCCAAAGTGCACAGATTTTAAAGCTAGCAGTCTGCCTCATGTTGACGCAAAGTTTATACATTTTTATAAAGTATTTATTTAAAAAAAAAAAAAATTTTCTAAGAAAAAGTGTTACTTTGCTCTAACGATATACAAAATAAGATGTTTATGGACAAATAGAAAAGCTCACTGTGGGCTGACACAGGAAATGTCTGTATGTAGTGACGTCAGCCGAATAATAGAATAATGTAGGGCGGATCTAGAACATTATTCATGGGGTGGCAAGGGGGTGGCATTAAAATTATGAGGGGTGGCAACACTGACGCAAGCATCCTTGCATGTTTTTTTTTTTTTGGATTCAAGGAACGCTATTCTTATTCGGTGTATACACTAGAGTGCACATTTTTACATTGTCCTATAAAAATGAAATAAAGGCTGGTGTGTGTTTAACTTGAACCTGATATCTGGATTGGAACGTCAGATAAATTAAAAAACTCTTTTATTTTTAGAACACTAGTACACTAGTGCTGGGGTGGCAAATGAGGTGGCAAGGCTTTTTCTTAGGGTGGCGATTGCCACCCAGTGCCACCCCGGTAGATCCGCCCCTGTGAATAGGCATCAATAAAACTATTCCTTATAAAACAGAAAGTAAAAATGCACCTTGGTTACTCACGGCAGCTGGCGCTCGTCTCGTTCTGTGCTTTCGGGAGTGTGGGTGGAGGTCTAAGAAACTTAGGAAATAGAAATGGGAGGGATGAGACAGACTCATCCCTTTCTATTGAGGGGTAAATAGTTCTTAATATTTGTGGGTAATATTTCAAACAAAATATAATGTACAAAAGAGAATTCGGAAACATAAGAAATGTCTGTCTTGCGCTCATTTGCACAGTTTTCTGATTGTTTCTATCAAGGGGTGTTAATCATTGGGGAACGGGGAAACAGGGACAGGACATAGATCAAAGTCATTTGTACGGTCAAAGAATAGTTAGTTGTCATGGCAACATGGACAGCTGCGGAGACTGCTGAGTGATGCTGCACCAGGGTTCATGCATTACACCAGAGGATTTCCTATGCTCAAAAGATCATTTGTTTCCTACACTCATAAAAATTATTTGTTAGCTCTTGTAATATTAAGTTGTCGAATTACTTAAGTTAAGTAACTTTACATTTTTTATAAATTTTTTTTTTTTACATTTATCCATCAATAGGTTCTATGTAAATTGTCTTTTGGCTGCTGCTGTCAAGGGGGGGGGGGGGGGGGGGCACAGTGGACCATACAACCTGCACCCATGATTGCACTGGTTTTACCCCATTTGCAACCTGGGCTTGGGATCAGCACTGCATGCCGCGGATGGGTAGTATGGGGTGTGCCACCCACCAATGGTGGGGCTTGAATTCAGATCCTCAAACCAGCAACCTACAGCTTTAATCATCTGAGCCACCACTCCCTTATACCCTTCTCATAATTGTCCATGCAAATTGTTACTAAAATATGATAATGGATTAGCAACTTATATAATCACAATAAATCACATATAGCCATTTCACTTTTTCCAGATTTCAATACCAGATTGTTAGAGCGCTAGGATTTAAAGTAAGGCTTCTATATGAAACATAGTTTTAGGTAAATATACTTATTTAACTGTCAACTTAGTATCAAAAGTTTAGGTGATGTGCGCTACATAATCACTAAAACAACAACAACAACACAACTTGGTAACATCCAGAGCAGCCCTATAATTTCAGCTTAATTTAAAAACTGCAGCCTAATTTACAGTATATTCATGACAACCGTTTATATGTGTAGATACAGTACCTTTATGCTGGCTTTCAGCACATCTAGTTCCTGGAATATCTTCTGGAATACATCTAAAATGTTCTTCAGTTCTATTGGGTAGCCGAGGCTGAGTGTGTATATCAGCCCCATTATCAGGGCACATTTACGTCTTCCAGGACGTCTGTTCCTTCGATCACAATGTTTACTGCACGTCTGCAACATTCTTTATTTCTTCAGGAAACTCTACTTCAACATCCTGGAAAGGAGGTAATAAGTCAACATGTCAGTATGTTATGTTCTTTTTATACAACAGTTAGTTCTGATCAAGCAATCTGATTGGACAAGAGACATTCCAGTGCTGATATAGAGTATCATTTTAATTGTAAAATGTATACTTTTTAAACTTTAAATGTATAATTTTATTAATAATAACAATACAAAGTCCCCAATGCACAAGGATTATTGGCATGCAACTTCACGTAATTAATTGAACAATAGCACCAACACTTATATATTTGAAACAAGTGATTTATATTAGTACTCAAAAAATTTCTAGAATAATACACAGGTATGCAATTTGAGATTTGTTTAGTCAGCCACTTGATACTACAGGTACACTACTCCCTCTATTTTGTTTTCCTCCTCATGGATGTGTACAAGAATAGTGCAGTTTTATAATCTAATTATGAAACAATAAATCTTTGTAAACTGTATGTACACTATATACACACTTTCTGATCACAGATAAATATTAAAGCTAAAAAGGTTGAATCTACCACTGAGAGTTGACAATGCATTAAAAAAAAAAGGTTCATATTTTAATAATTATAGATATGAATGCCTCATATTTTTAACAATAGATGCAGTATAATATAATGGAAAATGATAAAAATATGTAATTTATACATATTTCAGGTTTCAGCATTTAGATGGCAATTGAGAGCTCGTCCAAATTTCCAGTCTGTGAATCCACCGAGCCTGCAACCTGGGTCATGTAGCGCTTCATACACTGCACATGGGCGCATGGTGTCTGGAGGAGGAGCCTGGCGAGATGCCTCTTGAACTTCTCAGCCACGAACACATAGAGGAATGGATTGAGGCAGCTGTGCGAGTACGCTACGGCTTCAGTGATTTGCAACATGAGCTGGTTCCTTTTGCTGATCTCACATGTTTGAGGAATGATGCCCTTCAGTTCCAGTGCTTTGAGGAATGCTGCGATGTTGTACAGTATTAAGCAGCAGAAGAAGACAACCGTGACCACAACAACAAGACGAACAGCCCGTTTTGTAGATGTCTGAATCTTCCAGAACGCCATCGAATAACAAAATCCCACAGTAGCCAGTGGAATCAGCATGCCCAAAACATTCATTTTAATGAAGGCTGAACTTTTCACATCATTGGGATTTTTATTTATTGGATAAGCGCTGCAAAGTACTTCAAATCCAGTTTTCTCAACTCCAAGATACAAGAGCTCAGGAAATTATGCTACAACAGCCATCATCCAGACTACCATGCTAGCTAAAATCCCATAAAACCTTCTGTGGATTCTCAAGACAAACACAGCATGAGCAATAGCCAAGTATCTGTTGATGCTCATCAGTACAATAAAGAAAATACCAGCATAAAATCCAATGTAGTACACACCGAGGACCAGAGTGCACATGGTGTTACCAAATACCCAGGTATCTCTGGCATAGTGAGCCAGGAAGGGGAGAGTGAAGATCAGTAGAAGGTCAGCGATGGCCAGGTTCAGAAGAGACACGTCAGTCATGGTTTTCAGCTGAGCATCTTTTAACATCACCCACAGCACCAGCATGTTGCCCAGGAAGCCGACCACGAAGAACAGAGAGTAGAGCACTGGGAGGAACCAGCTTGCATGGGTTTCGGATTCACATGGTTTAATAAAATCAGAGTAATCAATTTCTGTCATGCTGAAAACAGTAAAGAGAAAGTTATTTTAGTACAGAGTTTCAGTACATCAGAAGCTGAGTTAGTATGCAGTAAGATTTAGCACAAAAATTGTGTGCATTATTATTCAGACTTATTATTCAGACTTCAGATACAACTACTGACTTACAATTACAACTAGAGACTAGAGTAAAACAGTTACTGAGCATTTTGAATGAGACAGCATTTTATCAGTTTATCTTGGAGAATAAATGTGTCACATAAGTAAAATTAGAAAAAAGTCCTGAGTTACTGTTGAGTACTTGATTAGCTTCCTCTTCAGATCTGAGCTCTCTTATTATTATTATTATTATTATTATTATTATTATTATTATTATTTAATGATATCACAGAGTAAACCAAATTATTTCCATTAGTATAATTGTATTCATTTTAAATGTATTTTATTTTATCAAATAAAATATAATTTCACAACCTCAATTAGGTGTTTGGTGGCTGCATGAAGTGTATACAGAAGTGAAAAACAAGTTCATGACTAATGAGGTTTGAGGTCATATTGTTATACCAGTGATTCATGTAATAATTACAACTAAGAATATTTATGCAGCAATATAAATGATGAAGTCACCCGTCTGCGTTTTATATTTAGAATGTAAAAGGAACTCACCTTAATGTTGTTTCTTCCCAGGGATTGCTGGTAGTGGTCATTTTTGCCATTCAGCTTCAGACAAAAAACTGTAAACCTGTATGTAAAACCATGTACACACGTGGACAAAATTGTTGGTACCTTTCGGTCAATGAAAGAAAAACTCACAATCGTCACAGAAATAACTTTAATCTGACAAAAGTAATAATAAATAAGAATTCTATGAATGTTAACCAATGAAAGGCAGAAAAAAATGAACTCATGGAACAGGCCTGGACAAAAATGATGGTACCCCTAACTCACAACCTTTTGAGGCAATCACTGCAATCTTCCTGTAACTGTCAATGAGACTTCTGCATTTTGGCCCACTCCTCATGAGCAAGCTGCTCCAGTTATTTCCGGTTTGAAGGGTGCCTTTTCCAGACAGCATGTTTCAGCTCCTTCCAAAGATGCTCAATAGGATTGAGGTCAGGGCTCATAGAAGGCCACTTTAGAATAGTCCAATGTTTTCCTCTTAGCCATTCTTGGGTGTTTTTAGCTGTGTGTTTTGGGTCATTGTCCTGTTACAAGACCCATGATCTGCGACTGAGACCCTTTTTCTGACACTGGCCAGCACATTTCTCTCTAAGATCCCTTGATAGTCTTGAGATTTCATTGTACCCTGCACAGATTCAAGACACCCTGTGCCAGATGCAGCAAAGCAGCCCCAGAACATAACAGAGCCTCCTCCATGTTTCACAGTAGGGACAGTGTTCTTTTCTTCATATGCTTCATTTTTCCATCTGTGAACATAGAGCTGATGTGCCTTGGCAAAATGTTCCATTTTTGTCTCATCTGTCCATAGGACATTCTCCCAGAAGTCAACATGTAGTTTGGCATATTTCAGTCTGGCTTTTTTTCTGATTTGTTTTCAACAATGGTGTCCTCCTTGGGCATCTCCCATGTAGTCCACTTTGGCTCAAACAACTAGGGATGGTGCGATCTGACACTGATGTTCCTTGAGCATGAAGTTGACCTTGGATCTCTTTAGAAGTCTTTCTGGGCTCTTTTGTTACCATTGGGATTATCCGTCTCTTTGATTTGTCATGAATTTTCCTCCATGCGGCCACGTCCAGGGAGGTTGGCTACAGTCCCATGGATCTTAAATTTCTGAATAATATGTGCAACTGTAGTCACAGGAACATCTAGCTGCTTGGAAATGGTCTTATAGCCTTTACCTTTAACATGCTTGTCTATAATTTTCTTTCGAATCTCCTGAGACAACTCTTTCCTTCGCTTCCTCTGGTCCATGTTGAGTGTGGTACATACCATGTCACCAAACAACACAGTGACGACCTGGAGCCCTATATATAGGCCCACTGACTGATTACAAGATTGTAGACACCTGTGATGCTAATTATTGGACACACCTTGAATTAACATGTCCCTTTGGTCACATTATTTTCAGTATTTTCTAGGGGTACCATCATTTTTGTCCAGGCCTGTTCCATGAGTTTATGTTTTTAAATAATTCTGTTGAAGCATGGTTGAAAAGCAATGTCTGACTTTCATTGGTTAACATTAATAGAATTTTTAAAAATTATTACTTTTGTCAGATTAAAGTTATTTATGTGACCATTGTGAGTTTTTCTCTCATTGACCGAAGGGTACCAACAATTTTGTCCACGTGTGTACATGTTTTGGTTCACAAATTGTAAAGTCAGCAGTTTGCCTCATTTTGATACAATTAATTAATTAGTACAATGCATTACAGAGAATTTTGTCTTATTTAATTAACTTATTTATTTAATTGTGGTATTTTTCTCCACCACACTGTGAAGTGAACAAGCTTTTTTTTTTTTTTAAATCTGTGTAGACTTAAGAAAGCAACAGACGTAGGTTTTGGTGTTGCTTTCCTGGGATGGTCTTCATGAAAACCAGTATCATCATGGTGCTTGATGGCTGCATTTTGAAAATCACCTAACAATACTCTTCCAGAACAGCTGATCCTCGTAGACTTTTAGTCCAATTAGCTGTTGTTGTTGTTAATTAATTACCCAAACCCATATGTGTTAAATAAGAAAAATAAAAACCATGAATAGGTAGTCATGGCTATCTTTTTTGACTGGTACTGCAAGTTTTAGCTGTGTAGTAACCGTTACAATGCAGAAAGTAAAGCATTCAAACAATAGGTAGAGTTTCCTGAAGCACAACATACTGTACAATACGCTGGAATGCACTGGAAATACCCATATGTAGCGACGTCAGCTGAGAACGAATCATAGAATAATGTATACTGTAGGTATGTATAAAACTAGTCCTTGTGAAACAGAAAGTAAAAGTGTACCTTGGTTATTCTTGGCAGCTGGAGCTCGTTTCGTTATGCGCTGTAAGAGCTGGACTGCTCTCTGGAGTCAGGAGATTAGGAAATGGGATGGATATCCCCTAATATCCTCTAATCTTCTAAAAATGCTGCAGATTACAAAAAGTGAAAAAAAATCATGGTAATAAATCCACAAATCCTGTCGCCAATCCAAAAAGGAAAAAAAAAAAAAGTTTTTTCTGCTTTTTTAAATCAAAATATGATGAACAATCTAAGCGTGGTGATTTTATTTATTTTTTTTATAAAGAAAGATGCTCATATCATGAATAATTTAAACAAAATATAATGTACACAGATTGCCATGAGCTCCTTTGCGCAGTCTTCTGGGTGTTTCTCTCAAGGCATGTAATCACCGGGGAAGGGGAAAAGGAAAGCACATGCAGTATAATATAATGTAAAAAATGGTACATATAATACATATGTACACATTTATACACATTTCAGCCGCCATCTAGGTGGCAACAGAGAGCTCGGTCATATTTCCAGTCTGTGTATCCACTGAGCCGACAACCTGGGTCATGTAGAGCTTCATACACTGCACATGGACACATGGTGTTTGGAGGAGGAGCCTGGCTAAATGCCTTTTGGACTTCTCACCCACAACCACACAGAGAAATGGATTAAAGCAGCTGTGCGGGTACTATTCCAGCTGTTTCAGACCACCATCAAGTAACAAAATCCCACAATACTCAGTGAAATCAGCATGCACAAAACATTAGTTTTAATGAAAGCTGCACTTCTAATCTCATTGTGATTTGCATATTTTGGATAAGCGCTAAAAAGACTTCAGTCCAATTTGGTATGATGCCAAGATCCAGTAGATCAGTAGATTGTTCATATGATGCATGTGTAAAGACAGAAATATGTCATCTTGTTAGATTTGCGAAACCTAACGATAGTGCAAAAAAAAAAAAGAATAAATAAATTTAAATAAATAAAAAAAGCTTTCAAAACAGACAGTCGTCTAACCTACTGTTTATCCATGTCACACGATAACGTATAAAGTACATCTAGCAAGTTAACGTAAAAGTGTACCGTTACTGTAAAAGCAAATTAACATTAAATAAGATCTGATCTTTAGCAAACTGTTAGGAACCTCCACTAGAGGTCACTGTTCATGTCTGTCTGTCTGTCTGTGTAGTTCTTGTTGGTTGACTCAGTTTCCCAGAAGGCACCTCAGTCAGGTGATGAATGCTCACCTGAACTGAGGTGGCTCATTAAAACCTCTATAAATAGCAGTTTGTTCTGGGAAACTGGGTCGAGCAATGTTTGGTCTGTTTGTTTGTATTTGTTGGTATGGTTTGTTGTTTTTGTACATACCATCATGTGGGCATTCCTTTTTGTTTGTTTCTTTCTTTAAGTTTGTATTTTAGTTATATTGTTTTACCTTTGTTTAAAGAGGGCTCTAGTTTTGTTTTCTGTATGTTCCTTGTTCTAGTGGATTCATGGAGCTGTCCTGTTTCATGTTTAGTTAGGCTGTGTCTCCTCCCGTGTAAGTACTTTTCTGAGTCTTCCCAGTGTCAGTCTCCTTGTTTAGTTCTTTGGTTAAAACTCCCCTTGTCTGTGTAGCCACATGAGGGCTTAGCCGTTAGCAGGGTTAGCCGCTAGTAGGCCTGGACGGCTAGTAGGGCTAGCCTCTAGTGGGATTGACTGCTAGTGGTTCTGGTCGCTAGTAGGTTAGCCGCTAGTTTGGTATAGCCTCATGTGTGCCTTTCCTTTTGTGTTCTAGTCCCGGTCCCCTAGGTCAGCCACTAACCCGGGTAGCCACTAACCCCATTAGCCACTAACCCAGTTAGGTCAGCATCCAGTGTCCCCAGTATTCCATGTAGCTACTAACCTCACTAACCCAGCCAGTCTAGTCCCTGAGACCCTGTCTCCTGTCTAGCCCTGTCTCTCCAGTCCTCGCCCCATCTCTAGTTCCAGCCACGTCCTGTCCAGTCTTGTCTCTAGTTCCCCTATGTGTCTTTAGTTAGCTCCGGCTCCATGTTTCCTCATCCCTAGTTCTGTCAGTTCCCTGTGTCAGCTCCTGGTTCCCTGTGTTTTTCCTGAGCCCTAGTTTTAGTTTGAGTTTGTTGTTTTGGTTCCTTTGTTTGTGTTTGTTTATTGTGTTTAAAGATAAAGACACTTTCTGTTACACCCCTCTGCGTGCATGCCTGCCCAACATCATGCACCCTCTGCGTGCATGCCCGGCAACATCAGCCGGTCTAGCCACTACAACCAGCTAGACCATGACACAAACTCTGCATTTCCTCACGTTTTAATTTACCTCTGCTTTTAATCTGTACGTAACAAAGTTAAAGTGTGATGCAATTTTGGTCTCCCATACACTAGTCACCTGAACCAGAGCTACTGTATTGTTAAACCTGTACCCTGAACTATTCAATAACTGCTTCCAATTTCTCAATTTCTTCCCACTGAACTGCCAAATTGAGCATGGAAACAAACAAAACAAAAGTCGCAGAGATCATTCTGCTGTGTATCACAGACAGGAGAATGAAAACAAACTACAGAATACTGAATAATGCATGGTATCAGTAGGTCATCAGAGTATCAGTCATTTATCCGTACATTTACATGATCTGCAGAAACAAGCCTTGCTGCATTTCTACATAACGTATTTGGCTCAATGTAAACACTAAGCACATATTGTAAAACTGCTGTTGTGTGTTTTTTTCTGTTTTGTTTTGTTTTTTTCCCCATCTCACCCGACCAGGCCATAAAAAAAATTCTCCCACTAAGTTTCCTCTAACGTCTGACTCACTCTTTCTGAATATTTTCTGAAAAAAAAAAATGACGCCATGTATTTTGGACGCACGCTTGCATCCCTCGGGCTCAACAATATAAAACTCCACTCATGTAAAACTTATTGTCCAATCACTAGCTTGTAAATTGCTTGGCCAGAAGCAGCGGTTGCACAATGTTGGTTGCCATGGCAGTGGGTGCAGCTGCAGAGAGTGCGAAGTGATGATGTTTTGGGGTTCCACACATTACACAAGAGGATTTAAACAAATGTATAGACACGGAATGCGTGTAGTTTTTCTTTAGTATTTCATGATTTTGTCATAAAAGGCACAGCCTTTGAGAACCCGTGCACTTGTGGAGTTTTGACATCAATGTCCTTTTTTAAACCCTTGACTGTAATATAACGCCATAGTAGCAGTGTACATGTTCATTCCATGTAAATTAAATATGACATACCACCCTTGTTTCTCGTGGACTTTAAATTGTTTATCTAAAATCACATCCAAACATGGATTGTATGAAAATTTGGGCACAAGTACTCACACAAGTTAACCAGTATAAATGTTACATAGACATTTTAGTTTTTGCCAACTTTTTCGGGTTTACAGTGTAACCTGATGACTCTAATGTAATGTAATTCCAGAAGCTGGATATTGCCGTATTTTAAATCTTTTTATATCTTAGGTTTATTCTAATATTTTGAGATACTAGTTTATTGATTTTCATGTTCTACAAGACGTATTCTACAAAGGTGTAAAATGGTAAAAATACCAATAAAAACCGGAATGATTAGCTCTGCCCACAATTCACAAAGCCACACTGCAAATTGTTCTGTACTTCAAAGATTTCAAATCTTAGACCTGGAGATATATTAGATTAATTATTTTGTTTAAAAACCAATTTAATCTTTCTTGTCAAGGAAAATGTTCCTTTTGCATGTGAAGATGCATATGAATTTGAGTAACATCCAATTCTTAATCTGTAGGGTTTAATATGATGTTGGCCCCGCCCCCTTTGCAGCTATAAAAGCTTATACTCTTGGGAAGGCTTTCCACAAGGTTTAGGATTGCCAAATGCTTAAATGTAAATGTTTAGGGGTGTGTTTTGGGGAATTTTTGGTCATTCTTCCAGAAGTGCATTTGTAAAATCACACACTGATGTTGGACAAGAAGTCCTGCCTTGCAGTTTCTGCTTTAATTCACAAAGGTGTTCTATCTGGTTCAGGTCGGGCCAGTCAAGTTCTTCCTTACCGAGCTCACTCATCCCTGTCTTTATAGTCTAAAGTCATTTGACCAGTGCACAAAGTCATTTTGGAACAGGAAGGGCAAACTTGAAGGTAAAACTTATTTAAATATTCTGTCTCATCCTTGCAAATGCTGCTGCTCACAAAGGACCATTTGATCCACATGCGACTTGGCAGAGGTTTTAAGCCATAAGCTTTTCCTGACTCAATGCTGCAGTTCCAGCAATGTCCTGCATCTAGTGGCTGGGAATCGAACCCACGGTTGCATCATGGTAGATGGGAATCCGACTACTTTTAATTTTCATAGACCACAGAAACCTTGAGTATGTCAAATCAGCCAAAGGCAGGTGTTAAATCAACATCAAACCAGGGTAATGGTCTTTTTATCTTAAAAAAAAAAAAAAACTGGTCACAAATCAGTTACATATATCACTGATTGTTCCACGTCACTTTTGACCTTATATGTATAAATCACTTAAAACGATCTTAAATTTTTTACTGTTCAATTTAATTTTAACTAACTCACCAACTGCACATCCGTCAACAAAGTTGAGATTTTTTTAAATGATATTTTACTGTCTATTGTGGCCATTTTAACCTTAAAACATGCCATGCATTTTTATTGCAAAATATTTTATATTACATTTTAGAGCATTTACTTTTAATTACATTTCATTTACATTTCAATTACTCCTGTGTGTGTAGGAACTACATATTCTACATAATTATCTTTTTCAATTGTGTGTTCTTCAGTTATGTTCATTTGGTAGGTGTTTATTTGATATGTGTATATATGTTTAGTATAGAAAGACATTTATGATAATTGTATGGTTCTAACATTGTGTAAATGTTTTGGTGTTTTCCAGATAATGTGATTCTATTTGTGGTAGTCGCTGACATTAATCATAAAATAATAAAAATAAGTACTTATTATGACTATTATTAATAATAACAATACAAAATCTGCAATGCAAAATTTAATTGCCATATACTTTATTTAAGTAATATTCAAATGTGTTTTGAAACAAGTGATTTATGTTAGTACTCAATAACTGTAGAATAATACACAAGTATGACATTTAAGACACAGTTATAATTTGTTTGGCCAGTCACATGGCACTACACTACTCCCACTATTTACTTACTTTTTCCATTTCATAGATGTCTTGCATATGTGTATGTGCAGTTAAATGCAAGCATAAAAATTCATTCTAATCTAATCTACTATCTAATTATATGTTATTTTATGTTATAATATATGTCCGTGAATCTTAGTACATGGTATAAGTACACTGTAAACAGATTTTGATTGTGAATGATACATATTAAACATACAAAAGTTAAAGAAATCACTCTGAAAATTCACAAATCATTCACACGTTGTGCATATCATAATAATTGTTGACCTAATTAAGAGATGTATAAGACACGTAGATACAACCTTTTGCATTTTTAGTAATACATGCAGTACAGTATCATGTGAACTAATGTAACATATATAATTTATATACATTTTGCTGTTTCTTCAGCATTTAGATGGCAACTGAAAGTTCATCAACATTTTCAGTTTGTGTATCCACTGAGCCTTCAGCCTGGGTCGTGTAGCGCTTCATACACTGCACACGAACACATGGTGTCTGCAGGAGGAGCCTGACGAGATGCTTCTTAAACTTCCCACCCACAAACATGTAGAGGAACGGATTGAGGGAGCTGTGTGAGTACGCCACGGCTTCAGTGACTTGCAGCATCAGCTCAATCCTTTTGCTGATCTCACACTGTGGAGGCAGGATGTGCTTCAGTTCTAGTGCTTTGAGGAAAGCTGCAATATTGTACGATATCCAACAGCAGAAGAAGACCACCGTGACCACAACAACGAGACAAATGGGCCGTTTCTTGGATGTATGAAGAGTCTGAAGCCTCCTGAGCACCATCGAATAACAAAATCCCACAATAGTCAGTGGAATCAGCATGCCCAAAACATTCATTTTAATGATAGCTGCACTTCTGAGTTCATTGTGGCTTTGTTTATTTTTTGGATAAGCGCTGCAAACTAATTCTCTTCCAAATGGTTCAGCTCCAAGATACAATAGATCAGGAAATGATGCTGCAACAGCTATCATCCAGATGACCACGCTAGCTAAAATGCCAAAGACCTTTGTGCGGCTTCTCAAGGCGAACACAGCATGAACGATAGTCAAGTATCTGTCGATGCTCATCAGCACAATAAAGAAAATACCAGCATAAAATCCAATGTAGTACACGCTGAGGACCAGAGTGCACATGGTGTTACCAAATACCCAGGTATCTCTGGCATAGTGAGCCAGGAAGGGGAGAGTGAAGATTAGTAGAAGGTCAGCGATGGCCAGGTTCAGAAGAGACACGTCAGTCATGCTTTTTAGCTGAGCACCTTTTAACATCACCCACAGCACCAGCATGTTGCCCAGGAAGCCGACCACGAAGAACAGAGAGTAGAGCACTGGGAGGAACCAGCTTGCATGGGCATCACATTGACGTGGTTCAAGGCCGTCAAAAACAGAATAATCATATTCAGGTGTGCTGAAAACAGTGAAGAGAGAGTTACTGCAAGAACATGTTTAGCACATGGGAAGCTGAGTTAGTGTGCAATGACGATTTGTGCACATTAATATTCAGACTTCATATATAACTATAAACTTAAACACAGTTCAGATGCTGTACTGTATGAAAGTTTGGAAAAAATATTAGAGAAAAACATGCTTTGTTATGTATAGTACATCAAGCTTCATGTTCTGGCTTGTAAATACACAAGAACATCTCTGAATAACATTTGAGACCATTCTTATGCGTTAACATATTTAACCTATTTGTTAATTAAGAATATTATCCCTTCAAAATCCTTCACTCACTGAGCACTGTGGATGAGACAGGATTTTACTCAGAGACAATGGTAGTTATGGCGGAAAAAATAGTTTCAACTCAATTTAAGTGAGTCCTAAGTGCCGCAGATTTGTAACTGATTAGCTTGTTTTCAGATCACACATCTATTATTATTATTATTATTATTATTATTATTATTATTATTATTATTATTTATTTATATTTTCTTTCTTAATGACACACCATAGACTAATCCAAAGAATTGGCAATGTTGTTTTATAAAATTCTACCTTAAAACTAAGAATTTAAATAATAGTAAAATAGTAATTGTAAAAAATAAACAATATCCATTGCACAGAGTACGATTTCATGTCACTGATTTAGTATTTGGTGGCTGTATGAAGTGTAACTGCCTGTACACAAGTGGACGACTAATGAGGTTGGAGATAATATTGTTATATCAGTGACTAATGTGATAATTACCATTATGGCTATTTATGCAGCAATATATAAGCAATATACAAGATTTCTATTCGATAGGCAGTTTTCTATCCGTAATTTCTTGCTTTTGTTGCTCGTAAAAATGAGCATTTGTGTTTAAATGTAATGGTCTGTTTCCAATTGAAAAACTCAATTTCAGCTATTAAAGACTATTTGACAAACTCAAAGGTATGAACTTGTTTAATTACTATGATGGCTTGACTTGCATAATTTTTCATGCAATTATGTAACTATTATAATTTATAAAATAAATATACGTTATCAGTTGTGAAAACTATACAGTTTATAAATACTGCTTCATAACAGGGTTTTAAATGCAAATGTTAACACCATCTTCATATTTGCTTTGATTAAGGCTTACTAAGTCGTTAATATTTATGTATATATGTAATGTGTGCTCACCTTAATGCTACTTCCCTAGGTCCATCGGTAGTATTCATTATTGCCATTCAGCTTCAAACACTAAACCTGGGTTTAAAGGTACAAAAACGATGGAAAAATTAGATTGAAATGCAAAGTCTGTATTTACATATACAGTACAAGTCAAAAGTTTTGCCAAACCAATTCATCAATTCTAAATGATCTTTTTCTCTGCTACACAGTTTTGATCTTGCTCTTTGGTCACTGTGTTGTTGCTCTGCCAATATGGAGCTCCCACAATGACCTCTTCAGGCTCGGGATATGACTAAGATACAGGAGGTCCATACTACCTTGTAAAAGCATATGAACAGCATTAAGTACATATTGTGTTATACTTACCACATTTATGTGCCCATGTAGCAGATTTTCAGTGTGTCCATTCAGAGAATACAGAAAAAATACTGGCTCTAGTTCCTCATACCGTAGTGAAAAGCATTGCAAGTGTTACGTACTTATTTATACCTGTTAGCTGCTAAAATGCCCACTATATTAAGATCAAATATTATATTAATATTATAATGAGTCCTAGTCACGTGACAGCCTTTGTAAACATTAATAAAATATTGGCAAATTAAACGATTGATCTAATCTCTCCAAACTAACATAACTAAATATGAATGTTTTTAATCCGTGTGTGTTTATGCAATAAAAAACAGGTATATTTCTATATTGTTTTTTTTTTTATAATAAACTTTGTTTGTTTGTATTTTTTTTTATCTTGTCATAAGCCATATACAGTATAAAGATCTTAAAATGATGATTATGATGATTATGTTTGATTTAGTTTAGTTTATGTTTGATTTAGTTTGGGCTAAAGAACACAATAAAGAAAACTCTTTGAAAGAGAAGGTGTGTCCAAACTTTTGGTCTGTACTGTGTATATTTAGTGTATATTTTTGTATTACATAACAAATCCGTGTGTAAAATAAATTTGCCACGAAATAAATATTATATGACAATTTTCATTAATGAGTTTGATAGCTGTCATGTGACTAGGACTCATTATAATGGTAATATCATATATGAAAATATTATTATTATTATTATCATTAATAATAATAATAATAATAATAATATTAGAAAATGGTGTGTGTGTGTGTGTGTGTGTGTGTGTGTGTGTGTGTGTGTGTGTGTGCGTGTGTTTGTGTGTGTGTCGCAATCCCTGTCGAATTTTAGCGCATAACAATTTTGCAACACACCGGAGGACACAGTAACAACTCAATTTTATCTCATTGGACCTGATGAGCGCACAGTCATGTGTGTGACAAGAAATTTGTGAGAACATGATAAAGGCATTGAGAACCTGCCTGGGACATGGCTCGGAAATAGTATGGACTTGATAAATGTTCTCACTGCCTTATTTGTTACCATTTTGACGCAGTGGGAACTTCACGGTCTTTGGTGCAGTCTGACAGTTTATGTCGAAACTATAGTTTATAGCTGGAAACTGATTTGATGTAATTTGAGTACTACAGTATGCCATGGACCATGTTGAGCTCGAGTGTGCAGTTTAACATCACTCGCATTTAGAAACAAACAAAACGTTGCTCAGTGCTCATTCACCTCTTCAGTGCTTTATTCACACACAAAATAACAACAAAAGAAATCTCTGCGGGCTGCAAGTAAAAACGTAAAAACTTAACAACGTCATCACACAACCTAATATCTTCAGAAAAAGGAAAAATAGGGAATTTGGCCTTGCAGTGTGTAAGAGCGCAGTACTTTAACACCCCACTCACTCTTAGCCCATTGTATTGTCAGAAAAACAACAAGAACAAATAAGACTTTTCGTTTAAATATATAATGTAAGCATCAATTATTACACTCTTAAATGCCACACATGTCTTGAACAAACTCTTTCATTTTTGCTTAGTGGCCAGCTTTGTCATAATGTCTGCAACCATTTTCTCAGTGGGACACAACTCCAAGATTAACTTGCCATCATTTACATTTCTCTTATAAAATGGTATTTAATGTCAATGTGTTTGCACTTTCTTCTTACAGATTGTGTTTCTGGCTAGTGCTCTGGTACCTTGGTTGTCCTCATACAGCTTTGGTTGTGCATATTGGTAAGTGTCCATACCCTTGAGTAGCTGCTCTAAGTAGATACATTCATGCATAGCTAATGCTAAGGATTCGTATTTTGCTTCACAAGTAGACAATGCCACTGTTGGTTGTTTCTTCGTTTTCCATGAGATCAAAGAACTTCCTTCACTTAGACTGACACAATATCCTGAGGTACTACGTCTGTCTTTTTCACCTGATTTTAACTAGACCCAAAATCTACTGTATGCCCAGGAATTATTTCAACCTTTCAAGTCAAGTCTTTCATTTTGAACTTTTCAGTAAGCATTCCCTTAACACGTTCCAGAATACTTTCTTTGTTAGTTGCTACAATTAGATCATCTACCCACAGTATCAGGATTACTTTCTCATTATGTAATTCTTTTCTATACACACACAGTTATATGCTGGGTTTTGTGTAAAACCATTCTCAGTCAAGCATACATGTAACATGTCATTCCAGTTTCTGCCTGATTGTTTAAGACCATAGAGAGATCTCTCGAGCTTGTAAACAAGTTTTTCACCTGTCTCTGGTCTCTTGTTTATAGCCTTCTGGCTGTTCCATATAAATTTCAATGATCCATGATCAATTGATGCATGCAAATAGGCTGTCTCAACGTCCATCTGATGCAAGATTCAATTTTCTTGTGCTCCCTTTTACATAACTACTCTCACACAAGTCATGTCAGCTGGTGAGAATGTTTCATCATAGTCAGTCCCTAAGTTTGACCTTTTGCAACAAATCATGCTTTGTATTTCTCAGATCCATCAATATCTCTTTTCAGTGTATAAACCCATCTGCTTCCAACTGGTTGTTTTCCTGGTGGCAAAAGAGTGAGTGTGAAGGTCTTGTTTTCCTTCAGTGAGCACATTTCTTTCTCACATTCTGTGTATGTACTGGATCAGATGTTTGCATTTCACTTTCTCTATTTGTCTTATTTGCGAACTTTACCAACCTACGCTTTTGGCCCCTCACTGCGTTAATATAGTACACTAGATGAGCCGGACTGTTTTTGTCGTCGCCAGTGAACACACGTTGTTTACATCTCGAATCTAACTTTCCTTTCTCTTGTTTGTAAGCAAAACATATTTATCTAAATTTCTGCATTCTGGAAACATCTGGCTGTGAATAACTCGTATGGAGTTTTCTTTGTACTGTCCACTGAACACCTGTTTCTCACACAAGCTGATGTTTGTATGGCGTTATTCCATAATTCATCTGGTAACTCGCTCTTTATCAGTAAGCACCTGCTTATGTCATAGGGTGTTCCCCAACCGCTCTCTGCTGTGCCATTCTGGTGCAGTGAATATGGTGTGGATGTTTCCTGTCTTATCATATTCTTTGTTAGCAGTGCTTAAAATTCTCGACTTATAAATTCAGTGCCGTTATCTGAATGGATGCATTTGACTTCTCCATAAGGTGCTACAGTATGTCAGCCAAGAACTTTTCTCTTGTCTGAACTGTGTCTCCCTTAGACTTTAGAAAATAATAATAATAATAATAATAATAATAATAATAATAATAATAATAATAATATATAAATAGTCATCCAAAAAAGGCTGTGCATATTGATGTCCCTCTTTGCTCTGTGTTGGCATGTGGTCAGTGTGAATTAGTTCTAAGGGTTTCTTTGCCTTTCTATCTGGCTCCCTGTTTCTTGTCTGAGTGAATTTTCCCTGTGTACACACTTCACATAACCGATTTTGTCTGACTGTGTCTCTTTTAATGTCCATGCCTCTATCTACACTTTGTAATTTTTACACATCTTCATAGTTACAATGACCCAGAATATCATTGTAAATGCCTGTCAAAGCCATACATTGCACTGATCAACACTCTCATCAATAGTTGGCAAATAATACAAATTTCCACTTTCGTGGATGTTAAACCTCCTGCCATCTTTTGTAACTGTCATCTCTTTTGAAGGTAATTGTTGCTCCTCGATTTGTTGCCCTTGACATGAGAAAATGTCATGTGAGTACAAAGGCATGTACAGTGCATCCCGTAGCTGTGCTCTGTGATGTCGTCCAGGGTCATCTAGGAAATAAATGACCACTGTTCCTCTTTCTTGTGCCATTCCTCTACACTTTGTCCCGTCGGCTAATGCCACTGAATGAATCCCTAGTTGAAAAGAGCTGTAAAAGTTTTTGAACTTTCTGATGTCATTCACAATGTGAGATGTTGCTCCTGCATCTACCATTATGCCTTTTATTTTATCATTATCTGGCAGTCTTTCACATTCTGAGAGTTCAGCTTTGAAGAAGTGTTCTTGGTCATGGTTTTGTTCATCTGCAACCTTTCCGGCGCCATCTTGGTTTCCTTTTTCTTGCACAAGATTTCTGCATGTGTATTATTTTTTACAGTGATTACACCACACTCTTTTAAAACATTTTCTTGCCTTGTGTCCTTTTTTTCCACATTTGTAACATGACACATTGATATCATCATCTCTTCTGTCTTTAGGTGTGTGCCTTTGTAGAGCTTTGTACTCTTTGTCTCATGTGTGATTTCATCACGTTGTCCGTGAACACTGTTTTCATGTTCTCTGCTTTCTCGTAAATCCGCAATCTTCTTTTAAAGACTATGAATGTAACATTGTCCTCGTTTTGCGTTATGTGGATGGCTGGCGATGTGAAAGAGTCGGAGAATCATAGCTTTAGTAAGCCCATCACTCACATCATTTCTCAGGGCTGTGATGATGTTCTCTGCTTTTATTAGGTAGTTGGTAATACTCTTGTTACCCGCCATGTGCAGCTGGGTTAACAACATGTACTGGTTTATTACCACGGCTTACTCTTCCCCCGAATAATGCTCATTTAGTATTTTTAGGGCTTTTCTGCATCAGCAGCTGTATGTCTTATCAGCCATAGGCTTTTATCATCTACTGTATCAGTCTTATTAGGTCAGCATAACAGTCAGTATTCTTCCGTCTATCTTCGGCTGGCTGTTCAGCGTTTGCATCAACTGGCTCTTTTTGTTAGGCTAATCCGTGAACTTTATTGAATCACTCGCTTATAGAAACAAATGAAACGTTGCACAGTTCTCATTCACCTCTTCAGTGCTTTATTCGACACACACAAAATAACAACAAATGAAATCTCTGCTGGCTACAACGTAAAATCGTAACAACGTCATCACACTTCAACCTTCTGAAAAAGGAAAAACAAGGAATTTGACCATGCCTTAATACAATACTTAACAGACCGCATGTATAATAACTGCACAGATGCTCTGCAAACAAAATGCACACATCTTCACATTCCTCTCGTTAAAACTCGTCTATTGTGAAAATGAGTCTTTCCACGAAGTAGCGATTCACCTACTTAAGCCTAAATACTTAGTCTGCTGTTTGTACAGTTTATATAAAACACACGCAGACAAAATTCTGATGCGCTTCCATGATTTGAGTAGGTTCACAAAACTGGGCAAAGCGCAAAACTTATCGCAGCTTGCCAGGAAAGACTGGTCGGGCACTGGAAATGCCTGTATGTAGCGACGTCAGCCGAGAACTACCTATAGGCACGCGGTTACCTTAAAACCATTCCTTACGAAAGAGAAAGTAAAAGAGTACCTTGGCTGTTCGCGGCAGCTGGAGCTCGTGTCGTTCTGCGTAGAGTACGGGTGGAGTGGGTGGAGGAGTCAGGGACGTAGGAATGGGAGGGATGAGACAGACGCGTCCCCAAATATTAAGGGGTAGACCCTCTGCTCACCCCCCCCCGCTATATACTGCAACATAGGGTGTAAGTTAATGAACTTAAATGAACTTGTTTTAAATCGAAATATTGATTAATTAATCATGGCTATAAAAACACGAGCATAAAACGTACATATAATAATAATAATAATAATAATAATAATAATAATACCTTTGCGCAATATTTAAAGCGATTTGGGTCTTGCGCTCCTTTGCGTAGTTTTATGACCGTTTCCATCCAGGGACGTATATAGATCAAAGTCACTGATCTCCGCGCGCTAGGAATACTTGCGTGTCATGGCGACGTCGTCGACTGCGTGATGCTGCACCCGGTTCACACATCACACCGGAGGATTTCCCAGATACAGAATATGTGTCTTTTTTTGTTTGTTTGTTTGTTTTTTTGCATGATTTTATGAACGCAGCCTTTGAGAACTACCTCATTATGTAACTACGACAATCCCTACTTCTGACCATGAATTAAATCAGATGTAATCAGATCTTTGAGATAAACAGTATGAGAAGCCCTGAGTATAAGATAACACAATATCAACTTTCTATTCTCCTGGAGTTTTTGTAATCGAGTAAGCAGTTAATATTCATCAGTTTTAAACTCACCATTAGAGGCAATGTTAACATGTAAACTTTACATCATAATACACCTACTGATCATCATCACAATACACCTATGTGTGCAAAAGGTAGCCAAACAGTAAATTAATTCATTTACATTAAATGAAAAGTACATATGATCTACAGTACACTCTAAAAAAATGCTGGGTTGTTTCTGTAAACACATTGTCGGGTTGGGTAATGCTGGGTCAAATGAGATGTAGTGGGTCGTTTACAAATGGTTGGGTTATTTTGACCCCACAACTGGTTTATTCTTTATTCAGCCAAACGGCAGCCTGCAAAATGTTTAAAATATTGCTGTTATTGTGTCACAAAGTGTAGTTTTAAGAGTTGTTTAAGCGAGAATGTATGTGTGTACAGCTCAAAACATCAATCGGTTATTAAAGATAGCGTCTATTAAAAAAAAAAAAGTGCCCCAACGATTTCGGAGATTTGAGCTCCACACGGTGCTCAGCGTTCATATAGCCGCCCAACAGAGCCTCATCTTGGCAGGAACTTCTGAAAACGACCGCTGGCTGTGGTGTCTCTAAAGTGGTTAAAAAAGCGGATTTTTTTTTTCTTCGTCTTAATTTTGTGTATTCCTAACAGGTAATCTTTGGTATAATACGGTTATGGTATAATATATCGCAGCTGTGAGAAGCGTCCTGTACGCTGCGTTCTATTTGCACTATACCCGGTGTCCTCAAACCCTCGAGTGTGCACTTCCAAGTCAAGTCCGCTCTTTGCGTTTTTGGAATTGTGACACAGCATGAGGAACTTTCTGGATTCTTCACTTCTGAGGCGAGCAGCACGCCACTTAATGCTGGCAGGATTTTATGGTAAATTTATACGAATTTCTACCTAAATTTTAAATGTTGTAGTTGTGGTAGAAGCAAGTTTATTTCTATGTTAATTCGCTTTTCCGCCTTTTTAGTCACATTTTTATATGGGGGTGAGAGGAGTTCATGTTTTAATATTTTGTGCCAACAGTCGGCTATAGTGTGTTTTATGATAAAAGTGCGTTTGTAGCACACACACACACACACACACACACACACACACAAACTAAATGTAATTTTAGGTAAATTACTAGTAATCTTCGCTAAAGCTGTGTGTGTGGAAAGTCTCTTGGCATATTTTATAATATTTAATAGGTGTCAGAAGAAGCTATTGGGATATGTTTAATGACAGTCTTAATATGTCTTCTGTTTCTGTCTGTTAAAAAACAAACAAAAAAAATACTTCTGACTGGATCATGCTCAGAGCACTCAGTATTTTATGGTAAGTTAATGTAAATGTTTTTTTTTTTATTTTTTTAGTAACTTGTGGTAGGAGCGAGCATATTTTATTGTTTAAAATATATTTTTTTATATTTATATTGTGTGGGATTAATATTGTTTTCTCATTCTTTTTTGTTATTAAAAATTAAATCCAGATGGAGCGCCGTATCCTGTTATCCCTCATATGTTAAATAGTGAGGTAAATTATTCAAAAATATACACTAAATTCATGTTCACGTTATGTATTTTTGTGTATTGACAAGAGAAAAAATGTTTTGCATCAAATGCATATGTAGCTGTACGTCCTAAAACAAAAATGCTCAACGTAAATGTTAGTTATATTGCAACACTAAGTGATGCTGTATAATCCGTAGGTGGACCAACATGATGAGGATGATATCTGCAAAATATGGAGATGACTGGAGCATTGTTCCTTGTTTTGTTCCTTGGGGATGAGACAAGAGGGACCTGACCGACCTTTTCCCTTGTTGGAGGCAATGCTATTGATACAGACTCTTTGGTGAAGGCTGTTTTTTTTTGTCATTGATGTTAAGAAGTTTCTCCAGCATACTGTAGATCAGATTGATGGACACGAGTACTCATCTCGTATCATTCAATTTTTGAGGACAACAGTTTTTTCAGCCAACATTTAATCAATAATATTTTTAAAAGTTTTATAATTTTTGTTGTTAATGTCATTTTTGAAGGAAATTAAAAAGTCGTAGTTAAATAACGGATAGTTAAAATATTAAGATGGGAAATGTTTGTGTCATGTAGGTATTATAAGATTTGTATTGAAAATTTCTATACAAAAAGTTTTTAAACATTGTATTAAATGCAAAAAAATGCTATTAAAATCTGACTTACAGGGGTCTCTTGTTTTTGTTTTATAGAGTGTTTATGTTACAGTACATTTATTTTATATCTAAATGGTCACCTTGAGATCATATGGTTTTGTCTGACATTTTGGTAAAAATCAAGTTATTCACATTTTCTTTTTCTGTGACAATCTATTTACATTATGTGAAGTTGTGTACATGTTATGTCTTTTTTGAACATAAAAATTCAAATGGAATGTGTCAACCCAGCAAGTGGTAAAAATTGCTGGTTGGGTCAAATAAAATAAACCAGCACTTTACCAATTTAACCCACTGGGTGGGTCAGATAAAATAACCCAACACTTTAACATTTAACCCAGCAAGAGTGTCAATTTAACCCACTGGTTGGGTCAGATGAACAACCCAGAATGGTTAAATGGTACAACCGAGCACTTGGGTCAAAACAACCCAGCGCGTGTTCTGTCCAATAGTGACCCAACAGCTGGTTTATGGTTGGGTTGTTTTTTAACCCAGCAGTTTTTAGAGTCTATCAAGCTTGTTAGGGCCTCAAGCACCATGACATCACTCCTATGGCATCATAGTGTGTGAAGGCGCCCCCATGTTATAATTATTTTTAAAAGGTTTTTGGGGGAGTTAACATGCTCAAAAAGTCATAAAAATCAGCACACTGGTTAGAATCATGGAATCTAGTTAGCATGTCACAGAGTGTTTGAATGAGATTTTGCTGCTTAGCTCATACACAATTGCACATTTAAGCCCCGTTTACACTGCAGGTTATGATGCCCAATTCTGATTTGTTGCCTATATCTGATTTTTTTTTGACCATCTGTTTACACGTTCTTTCAATTGTGACCCATATCCAGTTCATGTGTTTACACTTGCCATACCATCTGAAACATCGCACATACTTAAAGGGAGTTCTTGCATCACACACTAGCCAAGATGGACAAACGTGAAATATGCTTGATGCTAACTCTGCAATATATGCAAAGTTTGCCAAACATACCCGGAGGAAACCCACTAAGCACAGGGAAAAGGGATTTCTGTGATGGCTTAACATTCTCAATATGTTACTTAATGTTCTCAAAAAGTCATGAAAATCTGCACACACAGTTTAGGATCTGCTGTCAGTTGGACACCTGAGCGGCTGTTTAGATATTTACTATTGCATGAGTGGCTGCAGTGGTTAGCACTGTAATCTCGCACCTCCAGTGTTGTGGGTTCAACTGCCATCTCAGGTGTGGTTGGTGTTCCTCTGCATACTCTGGTTTCCTCCCACAGTCCAAGGACATGGAAATTAAATTGTAGTGTGTGAATAAGTATGTAAACTATATTTATCTGAAATCTCCTGGGCTAGTCTCCAGGCCTCCAGTGACCCTGTACTGGATAAGGGGAGCAGAAAAGGAATAAAGAAATAAAGTGTGACATACCGGTCATCGCTCCATCTGAGGACCACACTGACTACTTTAATCGAAAGGGGTGGCATTCTGTGATTTTGCAAGCTGTTGTGGACCACTGATTTTGGTAAGAACAGCATTTAAAATAATTATACATCATGGTGAAATATACTAGCAACTGTTAAGCAGCGTCCAGACTTCCATTGCATCCTTAGCATAGCCTATCCATTGTATATTATCTGTCCCACACTGTAAACACTAATGCTCAAAGTAATTAAACACATTGAGTACTGTTAACTTAAATAATTGCAATTATGTCAAATTAATATACCTTTTATTTATGAGTTTGTAGAAATTACACTTTTCAAGTTAAATGAACAAATTTGATATTTTAAGTAATCGTAAGTACTTAAATAGCAGTAACTGTCACCTAAACGTTCCACCAACTAAAAGTGTGTAGAGCACTGGTGGCTCAGTGGTAGGTGTGTCACCTGCAATGCAAAAGGCCCGGGTTCGATTCCTGGGCCAGATTGTGTGCTGTGGTGACAATAGCAACAATTTATTTGATTTGCAACAAATTCAGCAAACTCAAAAATTGATAGTTCTGTTTACTTAAAATTGGAAACATCATTACTTAAAAAAATTGATGTAACTGATTACCTCAAATATTTTGAGTTTTGCCAACTTACTCGGGTTTACAGTGTAGGCATAGATCACACAAAAATGAAAATTCTGTCATCTGTCATCACCCTGTCATCTTACATCAAACCTGTATAAATTTCTTCTGCTGAACACAAAAAAGACATTTGGAAGAATGTCACTAATTGTAATGACTGATCAAATCTCACCCCCCACCTCCTTTTTTTTTTTTTTTTTACAATAGTATTTATGATACAACCTTTTCATCTCAATAGTTTTACAAACATCAATGTTGAATGGCCTGGAAGTGTTCATGACCCCAGAATATTCAGGAAATCGGACATTTATGACAAGGCAGAAAGAGGAGTGCTTTTCCTCAAAGTGAGTTACTTTTCCATACATGCAGTTACAGACTGATTCATTCTGATGTTCTAGAAAAAGACAGAACAATTCAATATTTTTTATGACATTTCACATTTCTGTTATTAGGATTTAGAAACATGACCTTCATATGCTAAACATACCATATCATAATTTAATTTAAATAAAATGTTCTGTACTGGATGGAATGGCACCCTGTCCAGGGTGCACCCTGCCTCGTGCCCTAAGTCTCCTGGGATAGGCTCCAGGCTCCCGTGACCCTGAATACAGGATTAAGCGGTAATGATGATGAGTGAGTGAGTGAGTGAGTGAGTGTTCTGTACTGCAAAACCTGAATTGTAAATTTGTAAAAATTGTACTAATTATCTGTACTTTTGATCTGCACTTTGACTGCAGTTACACATTTTCTGATATTTCCACTCATATCACAGATGAGATTCAAGGCACACCTGTTCCCATCATGCTGCTGGGAGAGCTGGCCTACCCACTTCGACCATGGCTCATGAAGGGTTACCCTGATACAGGAAACCTAACTGAAGAATGGTGCTACTTCAACCAGAGGCTAAGCAGGTATAGAATGGCTGTGAAATATGCATTTGGTAAATGGTAGATGGAGATGTCTAGCCAAACATCTTGATGTTGACATAGCTTTGGTCCCCACTGTTATTGTTACATGCTGCACTCTGCATAATATATGTGAGAAGCACAATGAAACCTATGGTGAGGACCTAACTGCAGCTGGCTCTCCTGAAGCAACCTTTCAATTATTTATTATTATTGAAACTTTTACACTGTTGTGGCGGTGTATAGTCCTACTCATATTACCAAGTTATTATGTGGCAATAAAATCAAGACCACATATATTCTTGCTGAACATGTATTTATTTCAGCTGTATTCTGAACCAGGTCGTTCATGTTGAAAAATTAAAATACCCGGAGGAAACCCACCAAGCACGGGGAAAACATGCAAACTCCATGCACACAGAGACAGGAATCAAGCCTGGCTGGGAATCGAACCCGGACACTGGAGGTGCCAGTCGACAGTGCTAACCACTACCCCACTGTGGTGCCTTGTTCATGTTTAGTTTATGCTAAATAATGCAGTTAAATAATATTAACTAATAAACCGCATGGAAATTGTTTATGACAGCAACCACACAATGACTGTTAAATCCCCAGCAGTTCCACCCTCCTGCTGGCGGGAACCAGCTGCATCTTTGATGCATGAGGTAGGCCTATTGTCGCTTAAAGGGGTTGAGTCACTAAGTGAGGTCTCAGGAGAATCATAAGGTGTATCATCACAATCATCTGGATAAAAACAAATCTATTATTGACACATTAAAGTGACAATTACAATATCAGAGAATTGTGCTATTTAATAGGTCAGTTTTGGACATGCAATATGTGAATAAGGCAAATTCAATTTTGGATGTATAGTATAATACAGTATGTTATGGAAGTATAACAGTGCCAAAATTCCTCAAAGCAAAATAGCAGGTTGAATCACATGAACTGAAAAAAACTTGTTGCAATAAAAATGTTTGAATTCTTTTGCATTGCAATTTGATCTGAATTGAAAAAAATCCTTAGAGCATTTACAATGTTTGAAAATTGTGCCACTACAATTTATTGTGGTTGTATATTTCAAATGAAAATGTAATTCAAGCATTTAAAATTCAAAGCAAAAATATTCAAGTTACTAAATTGCAGTTAAAAAATTTTTTTTTCAAGTGTTAAAAATACAATCTTCATTATTTTTCAGTCTTACAAATTCAGGTCGACAAAATTCAGGTCGACAAAATTCAGGTCGCTAAAATTCAGGTAGTAAAATTCAGGTCGCAGTCAAACAGCATGAGTTCAGCGAGTGACACCAGAGTACCAGAGTCCTGTAGACGTCTGAATCTGTGCCCCGACTGGGCAAAGAAACTGACAGGGACAATTCAAGACAAAGAATAAAGACAGACAGACAGATAGATAGATAGATAGATAGATAGATAGATAGATAGATAGATAGATAGATAGACAGATAGATAGATAGATACTTTATTGATCCTGAAGGAAATTCCAGATATCCAGCAGCGATAGAGACAGTAACAGTATGACAGCTTATAGATTACACACTGTATACAGTCGGTATACACAGGGGAATGTGAGAACTGACCAGAGTTACTAGTGCAATGATGGACAAAAACTACAAGATATATAAATAAAAAATATAAATTGCAATAAAAAAAGAGAAGTGGGGTTAATTGTAGTGCATCCATTGATGTACAATTTTATATGTGACAAATAGTGCGAATAGTATAAATTGTTGAAAGACTTATGATTTCAGTGGTGGCCCAGTTTGTTAAGGCGCTGAGTTACAGATCAGAAGGTCGGCGGTTCGAGTCCCAACTCCGCCAGGCTGCTGTTGTTAAATTTAAACGTTGTAGAGTAATTGCGTTGCATAAAATACTTTGTAACAAAAAAAAGTATTTTATTTTACTTTAATCAGATTGACATTAAAACATACTATCCACACTTTACGTTTTTCTTAATTACAAAGTTTTTTATGGTTACCTTTATTTATAAGCAATAAAAATGAAAGTGTAAACATCATGTATGTTGTTGCTGCTGAGGAAATGAATCCCATCTTGTTACTGAATGTGACTGTACGTTACTGAGCGCTGTGGCGGGAAACCCATCGCACGCGCGTGTGAATGAAAGAGCGCTGGCTTTGCTTGAATACAGCGTTTACGGCAGAGGGGTATTTTACCCGTTTATTGTGCAACTGGCAACCCAGCCTGTTAGTTAAGAGCGCTGCGTTCGGATCGGTAAGTAGTTTGTGAGAAGTGCACTGCACAGGGAGCAGGAAGCACACTTTAAAGTACACTGCGGCGTGGACACAGGAATCGGCACGCCACTGCTCTTCCTGTGATACCCCGGATGTGAAGACCTGAATATTATTACCTGAATTTTACTACCTGAATTTTGTCGACCTGAATTTGTAAGACTGAAAACTAATGAAGATTGTATTTTTAACACTTGAAAATTTTTTTAACTGCAATTTAGTAACTTGAATATTTTTGCTTTGAATTTTAAATGCTTGAATTACATTTTCATTTGAAATATACAACCACAATAAATTGTAGTGGCACAAATTTCAAACATTGTAAATGCTCTAAGGATTTTTTTTTCCTCAATTCAGATCAAATTGCAATGCAAAAAAATTCAAACATTTATATTGCAACAAGTTTTTTTTTCAGTTCATGTAATTCAACCTGCTATTTTGCTTTGAGGAATTTTGGCACTATTATACTTCCATAGTATGTGTACAGACATTTCAACTGACATATTTTATCATAGGTACATAGGTGGGTATATAGGTACAAAATGGTTCACAAATCAGAAATGTTATCTTTTTAATTCGGTATAACAATTTATATACAACTTTGGAAACAAAAATAGAGCAACTAAACTAAAGTACTCCAGAAAACCTATGGAATGTCATCAAGAGGAAGATGGAGGATCACAAAGCATCATCAAGCAAACCTGAGCTGTTTGCTTTTTTGCAAATAATAAAATTACCCAACAGCAATGTGAGGCTAGTCTCCAGGCCTCCAGTGACCCTGTACTGGATAAGTGGAGAAGAAAATGAATAAAGGAATAAAGTGTGATGTACTTACCTTGATGAGCACATCAGAAAATATAAAAAAAATATTTGTACCACAAAAGACCATAAAATTGTAAATAATAAGATAATAATAATAATAAAAAAAGAATCAGTGCAGAAATGTATTATGGACTAAATATGTAGAAAACATGGTTTTACATGGCTGTATGCAATGAAAACATTATCTGAAAAGGGGAAATAAATATTTATAATTCGCATAGATCACAAAACCTTGAATATGTCAAATCATCAAATCAGGTGAGTGGTATTTTTTAAAGCTTTTTGACCCGTAAAAACACCTTTTAATTGTTGTATATTGTTTTATTTTATTTCATTTTATTTTCTCATTATTGTCTGTTTTTATTGTCTGTTTCTATGTTTGCAGCTATTTTAGGATTGTACCGTTTATAAATAAATTTGACTTTTGACTTTCATAAAAACTGGTCACAAATCAGTTCTCTCTGATTTTTGTATGTCAGTGTTGACAATATATGGCTAAATCACTTGAAACATATCATTACCAGATGCACATCCATCAACATATCTGAGAGTTTTTCATGCTGATCATGCTGGAACAGATTGTGCACTTAATAATGGTTTAGTATAGAAAGACATTCTAGACAATTGTGTGCTTCCAACATTGTGAAAATATTTTGGTGTTTGCTGGATAATTAAGTTCCACTTGTGGCAGTAGCTGATAGTCAATTAATTCATCATTATTAATAATACCAATACAAAATTAAATAGCCATGCATTTTATTTACAATGAATGTCAATAGCAAGAACACATATACATTTCAAAGAACCGATTTATTTTAGTACTCAATAACTGTCTAGAATAATATACAAGTATGTCACTTTAGACAGTTATAATTAGTTTAGACAGTCCCATGGTGCTACACTTCTCCCTCTATTTACTTTTTGTTTTCTTTTTCCACTTCATGGATGTCTTGCATATAAGTATGTGATGTTGAATGCAAGCATAATAATACAGGCTTAGTTACAGTCTAATTATGTGTCTGTGAATCTTAGTACACTGTTCAAGTACAATGTAAACACAATTTTTTTTTTGTCAAAGATACGTATTAAAGGTAAAAAGGTTTCATACATACCGTATTATACTATAAAAAGGTTTGGTACATACCGTATCATACTATATGCTTTATTTGGGTAGCTTTACCACTCTGAAATTTCACAAAGCATTCCCAAATAAAGCATATAGTATAATACGATATGTACCAAAATATACAGTACTGACACTCGCACATCTCAGACGAGCATGTATTTCAACGGAGATAAAGGCATTGGAGTATTATTTTCGCTCATAAAAAGGAAACAAAAGAAAACAATTCTTTCCCATATCCATGCCATTCCCCCAAGCTTATACCACCTGATGCCTACTTGTGTGGAATGTTAAAGGAGAATGTGTTCAACACTTTATTCCAGGAAGCACTTTGTTTGAGAATCTGCATGAATGGTATGAACACCGTCTACAGCAACGCGGTGCACACACACTTCAAACACTTACATTGCATACAGTGGTAAACCAATACGCTAATAGTGTGTATGCCAGTTTTTTCAGGAGAAATTAGCTCTTTTATTTGAATTTTTTCAGTACAGTATATTCCGGCACATACTGTAACATGTAATGAAACGTGTCATTTATACATATTTCAGGTTCCTTCACTATTTAGATGGCAACTGAGAGTTCATCACCATTTCCAGTCTGTGTCTCCACTGAGCCTGCAACCTGGGTTACCACTTCGTATAATGGCCTCTTGCACATGGTCACATGGTGTCTGGAGGAGGAGCCTGGCGGGGTGCCTCTTGAACTTCTCACCCACAAACACATAGAGGAAAGAATTGAGGCGGTTGTGAAAGTATGCCACGGCTTCAGAGACCTGCATTATTTGGATTCTTTTGCTGAGGTCACATGCTGGAGGCAGGATGTGGTTTAATTCCAGTGCTTTGAGGAATCCTGCAATGTTGTACGGTATCCAGCAACAGAAGAAGACCACCGTGACCACAAAAACAAGGTGGGCATATGGACATATGAAGAGTCTGCCCCAGTGAAAAACGAAAAAAAAAAAAAAAAAAATAGACTTTTCAAATATATTGAAATCTTCGATAGTGCATTGCAAACATACTAACAAAAAGTTGTACCATCAGTTCATATATAAAAAATATTCTAATATCATGCTTTTACCAAATTTTGGAATTAAACTTTAAACATACTTCAAAATAATGGCATTACAGTATACTTTCCAAAAATATATTATAGGAAAATTTACTTTCAATGAAACGTTGGTCTAATTTCCAAAGCACACTTATTTAAACTTTGTTTTTCAATTTATTTTTGGTATATTTTCTTAAAATATGCTCGAAATAATCATTGTACAAATGTACAGAAAGCATACAGTACTTTAGAATACAAATACTGTATATGCAGTATACAGTAGTCTCAGTATTTTTTTCAGTTAAATTTAAATGTACTTACAGTACAGACCAAAAGTTTGGACACATCTTCTCATTCAGCAAGTTTTCTTTATTGTGTTCTTTCTTGTGTTCTTTAGCCCAAACGCGTCTCTTCTGCTTGTTGTCTGTCCTTAGCAGTGGTTTCCTAGCAGATATTCTAGCATGAAGGCCTGATTCACACAGTCTCCTCTTAACAGTTGTTCTAGAGACGTGTCTGCTGCTAGAACTCTGTGTGGCATTGACCTGCTCTCTGATCTGAGCTGCTGTTAACCGCCGATTTCTGAGGCTGGTGACTCGGATGAACTTATCCTCCGCAGCAGAGGTGACTCTCGGTCTTCCTTTCCTGGGGCGGTCCGCATGTCAGCCAGTTTCTTTGTAGCGCTTGATGGTTTTAGTGACTGCACTTGGGGACACTTTCAAAGTTTTCCCAAGTTTTCGGACTGACTGACCTTCATTTCTTAAAGTAATGACGGCCGCTCGTTTTTCTTTACTTAGCTGCTTTTTTCTTGCCGTAATACAAATTCAAACTCTTTGAATGATGAGGTGTGTCCAAACTTTTGGTCTGTACTGTACTTGTACTTATATTTAGTGCACTACTCTCATGAGACTCGTTTCTGTACGCTGAATCTCTCTCTCGCGCTCGGTCTTAAACTCGTTTTTGCGTGATGAAAATCACTTTTGCGCATTCAAGATAATTTATGTGTTTGCACCCTCTCTTTTCTGTGCACAAAGTGCAGCAGCGTTAGAACTCTGGAACTATTCCAGCCAACCAGAGACTAGAATCAGAATCCAATCGGAAACTGGAGGCAGACTGTCCGTTTTCGGTTTTTCTGAGCCACACTCGATGCTGCGTGAAAACGCTATGGGAACGTTTCTTTGTTCCACCGGTTGTGAAGCACGTGTGTATCAAATACACCAAACTTTGGCTTATATAACCTCGGTCAGGTGGCATCATCTGCTGAGGTGCACATGCAGGTTATAAATAGGTCTGAACCGGAAACATCCTCAGGTCTTGGCGGAGTTTGAGCATCTGCTCATCCCCGCTACATACATACATACATACATACTGTACATACATGCATACAGAGTGTAATTTGTTATTTATTTATTTTTATATTTTTTTTTCCATTGTTCCAACTTACAGAAGGCAAAGAAAATCATAGCAGTAAAAATGCCCACATCCCCATCCAAAAATAATAAATAAAATAAAGTTGTTTTAAATCGAACTATTACGAAACCTTTAAAGTAATCATGGCTATTTCATTAAAAATAAATAAATAAATAAATAAATTCATGCGCATATAACGTGAATAATTTTGCACACTATTTAAAACGGAATATAAAGTACAGGAACAGACTTGCGCTCCTTTGGGCAGTTTTATGGGTTTATGACTGTTTCCATCCAGGGGCGTATAGATCAAAGTCATACAGTAATGTCATGCGGAGACTGCCGAGTGTGAACTCTAAAAAAAGTATCACATATAAAAATAGCTCTAATTTAGACATGTCTCCTGTAATATTGAATTTCCAACATACTAACACCTATTATACTGCACCCGGCGTATTTCCCGCATTTACAGATACAAAATATGTCTTTTTAGCATGATTCTATGAAAGCATCCTTGGAGAACTACTGTAGCTCATTTTGTAAATGTGATGATCCCTACCTCTGATAATGAATCAAATCAGATGTAGATCTTTGAGGTAAACAGTATGAGAAGCCCAGCCTATAAGATATCAATATATCAAAGTTTAATATTCCTGAAGTTTTTGTAATTGACTAATCAGTTATCTGATTAATCAGTTTTAAACTTACATTTAGAGGCAATGTTAACATGTAAACTTTACATAGTAATACTTTGGGCCTCGTGCAAAATGTAGCCAAACATTACCCAGCAAGCATTTGGACGTTTGATGACCGTTGAAATGACATCCCTCCGACACGTCCCGTCATGGTTGAAAAATGCTTTGACGTCAACTTGCCGTGAATTTCGACGTCTTTTCTGGACGTCTAAAGTTTCGTCGGCTGGATGAGTGTTGCTGAGTAATGTCCGTGTACTTATGAGCCGTGTATTTATGCATATAAAAGTCCCTACTGTGAAACTCTTCCTGGAGCATGTTTTAGATGTTCCGCCATTGCTACCTCAATCTCAGAGTCAGATAGGACGTCACATAGTGGACCTTCTTTCACACATGCACTCACTATTGAAAACAAAAGTCAAAGTGACCGCTATACATGCAATCCCAGACAAGTGTAGTCATGTACAAATGTATCTGAATGCATTTTTAGGAAATGTTTTGTGTCACATATTTTGACCGATTTATGCCGTCTTACCGCGACTGTTTTTGGCCAGGACCAATGTTTGCTGGGTAATTATATGCAAATTACAAGATATATGCAAGGAAAAACTCCCTGAGATGGTAATAGGAAGAAACCTTTAGAGGAACCAGACTCAACAGGGAACCCATCCTCATTTGGGTAAAACGTATAGCAGGGATTGATCTGGATCATACTGTGTGAGATTGGAAGTTCAGTATAACAGGAGATGTGTTTAAGTTAAAATTATGTCCAGTTCATTATTGGGGGCTCAGGTAGACTGTAGGAAACTCTAGTCCTGAACTATCGAGCAACTGAAGTCACAAGTCCTCAGAGAACAGCTGTCTGCATCAGCCGAGGAAAGGACCGTCTTCGTGGAAAAGTGGAACCATCCCCAGACGCATCCCAGGCAGACCACACAGGGCATCCATGCAATGAGATCTCCAACCAGAAGCAGGACACCAGGACGAGTCAGACAGCTCCAGGGGGCAGAGGGAGTCTGGTTCAGCCTTAAACGTTCAGCCTTAAACTTATGACCAAAGTTGGCATAAGTGACATTATATTGAGCGACATCACATTGATTAACTGTGATACTTTTTTTTAGTGTGAACTCTAAAAAAAGTATCACATATAAAAATAACTCGAATTTAGACATGTCTCCTGTAATATTGAATTTCCAACATACTAACACCTATTGCCATCCCAGGGAGGTTGTTTTCCTTGCCTCTGTCATTTTCTGTGAGGGCTGTCTTGTTCTCCTAAGGATTATGTATTTTTTCCCGCATCTCAAGATGCTCAAAAAGTAATGAAGAAACAGCACACAATATGGAATCAGCTGCCAGACAGACGACAGATCAGATCAACAGGAAGCCAGTTATTCTAGGTTGTTTTCAAAACGCTCCCAATGGAATTTCCCATTCTCCTCCTAGGGGATTTATACAATGGCTAATACATTCCTTAGTTATATATGATACAGGCATAGAATATATTATGTCATAATGGTATTGGTATTTCCCGTTTAAATGCATGTGCCCACTTTATGGTGCTCCTGGGAAGCGATGGCTCATCGTTGATATACCTCCAGTAATTTTATATATTTATATATATATAAATTATTATAAATGATAATTATAAATATATATAATAGATTGATTGCTCTCTTTGGGCGCCCTGTTCATCCCTACAATATATACACACACACACAGTGCCCTCCATAATTATTGGCACCCCCTGGTTAAGATGTGTTAAAAGCCTTAAAATAAATTACGTTTTTTTTTTTTGCAGAAGCCTATTGCCACACTGAAAATTGTAGAAAAATATAATGTGAATATAAAGTGAATTTTAAGGGGAAATATAAATTCCTGACTAACAAATTATTATTTTTCATAAAATAACCTGTTCCACAATTATTGGCACCCCTAACAATTCCTAGAAAATAAATGTAATTGAAGTATTTCTGTCATTTCTACAGTAGTTTACAAAGTTTATCAGAATATCTAGTAACATTTAATTAGTAATTTATCACTTCCTGCTTCCCTGGGGTATAAATTTGACGTGACACAGAGGCCATTTCTCTTATCCACTCTTCAACATGGGAAAGACAAAGGAACACACCATTCATGTAAGGCAGATGTGTGTCGACCTTCACAAGTCAGGCAATGAAAGAAAATAGCCACCCGTCTGCACCTGCCCATATCTACTGTGAGAGGAATCATTAAGAAGTTTAAAAAAACTGGAACAGTAGTAAACAAGCCTGGACAAGGACGCAAGTTTATTTTGCCTCCACGCACAGTGAGGAGGATGGTAAGAGAAATAAAAAATTCTCCAAAGCTCACTGTTAAAGAACTGCAACAAATGATAGCATCTTGGGGTCATAAAGTCTCCAAAACAACCATCAGACGCGATCTACATGCCAACAAGCTCTTTGGGAGACATGCAAGGAAAAAACCTTTTCTCAGTCACAATCATAAACGCAAATGTTTGGAGTTTACAGATACAGAATGTGTGTCTGGAACCGTGTTCTTTGGTCAGATGGGACCAAGATAGAGCTTTCTGGCAACAGACACTCTAAATGGGTATGCCCACTGTGAAGTATGGGGGAGGATCGGTGATGCTGTGGGGCTGTTTCTCTTCCAGAGGCCCTGGGAATCTTGTTCGGGTGCATGGCATCATGAATGCTTTGAAATACCAGGGCATTTTAAAGCAAAATCTGGTGGCCTCTGCCCGAAAGCTGAAGATGGGTCGTCACTGGGTCTTTCAGCAAGATAATGACCCAAAACATGTGGCCAAATCTACACAGAAATGGTTCACCATACACAGAATCAAGCTCCTCCCATGGCCATCTGGGGTCTGGGACCATCTGGCGTCTGGGGCCATCTCAGTCCCCAGACCTCAACCCCATTGAAAACCTGTGGAGTGAACTGAAGAGGAGAGTGCAGAGGAGAGGATTCAGGTCACTGGATGATTTAGAGACATTGTGCAAAGAGGAATGGTCGGAGATCCCTCTTTCTGTGTTCTCTAATCTTGTGAACCTAATAGGAGAAGATTAGGTGCTGTTTTGTTGGCAAAAGTATTAAACATCAGGGGTGCTAATAATTGTGGCACCCATGATTTGATGTAAAAGATTTTTTTCTTAATGTGGGATTTTTCCCCCCACTGAATAAATGCACTTGAATTAAAGGGTGGAATTTCCTCTTTTTTCCCATTGTGGTCCCATGTTATTTAGAAAAGAACAGAATTTTTTAGATGCTAAGGAACACATTTTAACCAGAAGTGCCAATAATTATGGAGGGCACTGTATAGTATGTATATATTGAGAGCAATCAATCTATTGCATTCCAGAACCCTTCTTCCAGCCGAATGGCGCCATCCTGATAACCATATCGTATCCGCGAACATAAAGGTGCGTCTGTAAAATCAAACCGCAAGAAACTTGACCAGGCAAGGGACAGGAAGCCCGACTGTGCCTGGAGCCATGCTAAGACTAGATGCCTCAAAGTAAACCCAAAAACAATGGTGTAAATCCGCAATCCTGTAAACAAAGCAGACAGTATTACAGCTTTACCCCGAGTTGGGGAGGGGGATCACCAAGTCACACTCTGAGCCTCTCATTGACCCAGGGAACAGGATATCCTGTGTTGGCTTGTATTTAGTGGAATCCATTCATCCCTCCAACTGTGCAATGTTTCCTGTGCCTGGCTGCAACACAACCCTAAAGCATGATACCATAGATCCACATCCATGCTTAGTAGTTGACAAGGTGTTCTTTTTTACTCCAAACATGCCTTTGCTGATTGTGGCCAAAGAGTTCTATTTTAACTCCATCAGTCCACAGCACTTGTTTATAAAACACATCAGGGTTCTGTAGATGATCTGTTGCAGACTTCTGACGTTGGATTTTGTGATGGGGACGCAGGTAAGGTTTTCCTCTGCTGACTCTTCCATTAAGGTCTTGTCTGTCCAAGCATCGCTGCACAGTGACAGTTCACCACCACTTCTGAGTCTGCTGAATCTTCCTGCAGGTTTTTTGCAGTCAAATGGGGGCTTGAATTGTCTTTCTGCCAGCATACGAGCAGCTCTCTCTGAGAGTTTCCTTGGTCATCCAGATCTTATCTTGACCTTCACAGTTCCCCTGAACTGCCATCTCTTAATTGCATTTCTCACTGTGGAAACTGCAAGCTGACGATGCCTTGCTGTCTTCTTGTAGCTTCTCCTGTATTGTGGGCATCAATAACTTTCATTTTCATTTTTCATTACACAGCTGCTTAGAGGACCCTATGGTTGTTTAATGTCCGCAACTGTGTGCACAAGGTTTGAAGAATCAAGTATTTGTACTTGATTCACGTGACAGCTAAAACATCGGGCTAATCAATGCACAAAAGAGGCAACTATGTGAGACGTGGCAAAGCTATGGGTCATCCACTCTTCAAGAACTCTCAACGAGACTTTGTGCCAGATCTCCAAAGTCCTGCAACGAAGAAACCCTCAGAAGAAGTTCCAGGACACCACCATCGGTAACCAGGCAACCAATGCTTCAACTGAAGGGCTTCCCCGAAAGACGTCATATCAGCAACCGCAAACCAACCAATCAGCAACGACGTGATTCCCTTCACAGGCGAACCACCGGATGAGAACGAAATGTAACGCAAGTAGACAAACAAAGCTGAATACCTTGCTGAAAATTGGTCCTCGTTTCTATAACTAAACTCTAAGCTTAAACCCAAGACTCTGCTCTTGTGACTTTCTTTAATCTAATAAACAGTACTAGAAGAACTTCATTAACTTTCACCTTCAAAACTGTTTGTATGTTTGTGTGTGTGTTTAAGTCGCGTAGTTTCATGTATCGTAGATTGGTCAAATAAATTCTCGTTTCTTTATAAAAAACTGTTGTTTTGGTCACTAAACATTCCTACAACACGTCTACATTATGCAAACCCTACAATATGCTGTATATACCGCTCAAAAGTTTGGGATCACTTGCAAATTTCTTTGTTTCTCAAGAAAAACTATTCACAAGCAATTTTATACATTTCACAAACAATTAAAGTTAGCTGGAATTCTGGCTCTAATGGAGTGACCATCACAGTATAATAATATATAATAATATAAATACATAATAATATAAATATAGAAAATATAATAAAGTGGTTGTTGAAATGTGAGGGCATACTCACTTTTGTGAGAGATATTGTACACGTATATATTTCTTTTCTTTTGGGGGGACTTGCTCACGCTCAATAAGTCACGAAAATCAGCACAGACATTGGAATCTGCAGCCATTAGGATGCCTGAGTGGCCCCCGGACGTGGCACCTTCACATGAGATTTAGTTTCAAGCTCAAACATACAGTGCTTGCATGTCAACATGTGAAACCCGGTTCACTTTTAGATCTTAAACTGTTCAGCCATCGTGACGCTTTAAACTTATGCCAAAAAGTGGCTAATAGGTTCCTGAGTGACATCGCATTGAGTGACATCATAGTGTGGTGCTTTTTTCCAGCACCCATGGCTTTTTGAAGGCTGAAACAAGCTCATAAAAGTCTTCAACCTTCAAAAAGCCATGGGAAAAAAGCAGTACCTATTAGCCACTTTTTGGCACTTTTTTTAAAAGCACATGAGCTTTTATGAGCTCTTATTGCATGGTGCACTCACAAGAAATGATCTCAATTCTGCAATTAGAAGCAAAAGTTTCTATATAATATGCAATGCAGTATATAAGAGTTTATATATATATATATATATATATATATATATATATATATATATATATGTGTGTGTGTGTGTGTGTGTGTGTGCAGATACAAGCTCTCACATTTTCAACAGTATATGCAGTATAATATAATGTAAAAATAATGACAAATATTTCATTTATACACATTTCATATTCCTCCACTAATTTAATTGAATAAAATTTTATGTGCATATGTGCTTTTAACAATTGACATCGTCACAAAGCAGCTTTACACAATTAAAATAATTATTGAAGCTTGTATGAAATGTGAATGTGTATGAATCAAAATGATAAGATAGTCCCTGATGAGCAAGCAGAGGACGATGGCGACAGGGGCAAGAAAAAACCTCCTGAGATGGCAGTGGGAAGAAACCTTGAGAGGAATCAGACCCAATGGGGAACCCATCATCATTTGGGTCATGCAATGGACAGCGGGAATTGATCTGAAGTCATACTGTGTGTTAGGCGGCTGGCAGTTCAATATAACAATTGTTATCTTTAAGTCTCAATGGATTCCAGTTTGTTATTGGAGGCTCAGGTAGACTTGTTCTCAGGGAGTTTTTCCTTGCCACTGTCGCCGTCGTTAACATGTATAGCTCGTTAGAGAGAGATCAAGAGAGGGAAAGAGGGAGTGGGAGAGATGGCAACTGCAAGTTTGTCCATATATTTTCAGTTTGTGGATCCATTAAACCTGGAAACTCTTGCAGGCTCATACAATGCTTTATACATTGTACAAGGACACAGAGGAGTCTGGTGAGATGCCTCTTAAACATTTTACCCACAAACACATAGAGGAATGGATTAAAGCAGCTGTGCGATAACGCCACAGTGACTTCAGTGACTTGTCGCATCATTTGGATTCTTTTGCTGAGCTCACAACCTGGAGAGAGCATGTGCTCCAGCTCCAGTGCTTTGAGGAGTGCTGCAATGCTGTACGCTATCCAACAGCAGAAGATCACAATGGCCATGGCAACCAGACAAACAGGCAGTTTTTTAGTTTTATGAAGGGTCTGAAGCTTCCAGGGCACCATCGAATAACAAAATCCCACAATACTCAGTGGAGGTAGCATGTCCAAAACATTCATTTGAATGAAAGCTGCACTTTTTACATCATTTTCAGAGACATTTTTTTGCATAAATGCTGCAAAATCCGATTTGGTTAGACATCAAGATCCAGTAGCTCAGGAAATTATTCTGCAATAACTATTATACAGATGACCATGCTAGCTAAAATACCAAAAGCCTTTGTTCGGATTCTGAAGGCAGACACAACATAGACAATGGCCAAGTATCTTTTGATGGTCATCAGCACAATAAAGAAAATGTCAGCATAAAAGCCAATGTAGTACACGCAGAGGATCCATGGTCACATGCATGGCACATGGCATTACCAAAAAAACAGGTATTTCTGGAATAACGAGTCAGGAAGGGGAGAGTAAAGATTAGTAGTAGTAGATCAGAGATGGCCAGGTTCAGAAGAGACACAGTCACAGTTTTCAGGTAAGCACCAGGGACCCCAAGGACTGCCAGTAGTGCACATTGTTGCCATTTAGCTTCAAACACAAAAACATAAAACTGGGTTTAAAGTGCAGGAAGGGGGAAATTATGCTGTGTAAAACACCTGTGATGTCGTTTTGTGTGCCATTTGTCAATGAATGACTCAGTAAACGTTTGAACTGCAGAATCTCAACACAGTCATTCAAAGTTATTTGTCTACGACCGGATCACAGCCACATGACACCTGCCAGGATTTTTAGCCCAAACTTGCTTAATAAATATAAATATATAGTATAATTACATATTACTATTATGAATAATCTCCAGGCAGTCGTTATTGAGATGTATCTGCTACGTATGATCTGTAAATCCTTTTTAATTGGTAATTTCTGAGGCTGGTGACTCTAAATGAAAATGAAAGGTTTGGTCTTGACTTTCCTGGTAAGGCCTTTATGAGAGCCAGTTTCATCGTGGTGCTGGATGGGTTTTGTAAATGCACTTGACACAATACTGTTCCAAGAACTATTCCAGAACAACTGACCTTAGTGTCTTAAATTTTGTTTTTTGCGTGTTGTTGTTACTTAGTTACCTAATTCCATTTGTGTTATATCATACTTTCGAAATCTCCAGTACTGTTGAAGAAAATAGAAAAATGTGTGTGTGTGTGTGTGTGTGTGTGTGTGTGTGTGTGTGTGTGTGTGTGTGTATAATACCACTCAAAAGTCTGGACACCACTTCTCCTTTAGTGTTTTCACTAGATTTTTTATTTTAATACTGATGACATCCAAACTATGAAACAACAAGTAAAGAAGTATGTAGTCAAAAAACACTTTTACATTTTCCAAAGTCTTTCCTACAAACGGTTTTCATATCGCATGTGCGCCTTCTCAAGGGTTAATATGTGACATTTCTTGCCTTCTTAATGTGCTTGAGACAATCATTGTCTTGTGAAAAAAATGGTAGGTACAGAGTCAATAGTGCTTCTATTAATGCTACTACCATTGGTGCTACTGCTAAGTGTGTTAATATTAAGAGATGTCACCACAACCATCAAACAAGACAATAAAACTGGCTTTATCCCAAGAAAGGAAGACCAAGCGCTACCCACACAAATGCTTCACTGAGTTCAAGCAGCAGGCATTCCAACAGTGTACAGAGGTGACTGCATAATTTTGGAAGAACAACAGACTTGCATGTGCCAAGGAACATGAGTAATGGACATTAGTTCAGTGGAAAAAACTGTCCTTTGGGCTGTCCAATTGTAAGATTTTTGGTTCTAACTGCTGGGTAAACATAGAACGTGTGAATAGATGATTCCTGAATGCATGGTTCCCACTGTGATTAATAGTTATATATAAAAGACATGGATGAATGAGTTTAGTGTGGAACAACCTGACTGGCCTGGAGAAAGTCCTGACTTCAACCTGATAGACCACCTTTAGGATGAATTAGATCGGAGACTGCAAACTGGGTCTTCTTGTCCAGCATCAGTGTCTGACCTCACAAGTGCACTTCTGGAAGAATGGTCAGAAATTCCCATAAACACCCCCCTAAACCTTGTGGAAAGCCTTCACAGAGGAGTTAAAGTTGTTATAGGTGCAAAGAGGTCGAGGCCAACATCATTCTAAACCGTACAGATTAAGAACTGGAGGAAGGCAGGCGAGCGAATACTTTTGGCAATATAAGTGTGTATATTATATACTGTATATATTTTTATATGTGCCTTCCTGATTTTTTTTTTTTGCATGTTTTTTACAATTCAATGGTTTAAATCATTGTTCAACAAATTGTAATAGTATTACACAACGGTAACCTGAGTAAATACAAAATGCAGTTTTTAAATGATTTCATTTATTGGAGTAACAAAAAAGCTGTCCAAACCTACCTAGTTGTGGACAAACCAGAGACAACACAGACATCAAGATTAACGCATGTAACGGTGAACTACCAAAATCTGTCGCCTTGCGCCTCCAGGGGCCGGGTTTGATCCCCGGCCAGACTCGATTCCCATCTCTGTGTGCATGGAGTTTGCATGTTCTCCTCGTGCGTGGTTGGTTTCCTCTGAGCACTCCGGTTTCCTCCCGCAGTCCAAAGACATGCAGATTAGGCAAATTGCTGTTCCCAAATTGCCCATAGTGTGTGAATGTGTGTGTGAGTGAGTGTTTGTGTGTGCCCTGCGATGGACTGGCACCCTATCCATGGTGTACCCCGTCTCGTGCCCTAACCCTCCTGGGACAGGCTCCAGGCCCCCGCGAGCATGAATACAGGATAAAGTGGTATAGACGATGAGTGGGAAAACAGTTATATTCTCAACTATGTCACTTAATAAAATTATCTCTCAAATCTTTTTTTTTTTTTTTTTTTGCTATAAGTAATACAAACAGTCTTTTGTGGTTTCTTGGTAACTATCAAGCAGCTTTTTTTTGTCTTATATTTAGCGAGAGAAAAAAGAGAAGCTAGCTAATGCAGGACTGTTCAGTATCTGACTGTAACAATGTATGGGAACAGAAACTGATTACACAACATTTACTATAATTATAAATAGAATTAACATTTAAGATTTATAAGTGTTATTCACATTCTTGACTCTTCTGTCCTTTATATCATGAAATAGATACCCAGCCCTAAGAAAAAAAGATCTTGAGAAAATGTCTTATCTTCAGAAATTGTGACCTTTCTGCACTTCTGCTGTCTTGCAGGTTGTCCTACGGTATTCTTGTGTGGGTTTTATATAAAACATTAAGTTGTAAATGTGTGTATGTTATAAGCTTGGCAGCTTAGATGAATGCATATGTTTTGTCTATAATTAACAACTCTGTATCTGCGGAACTGCATTGATGTAATTCTGATCGTGTTAAGACAGAAAGCATCAAAGTGGGACATACTGCAGATGTACTTTCTATTTTTAAGATCCATGTTGAATATCTTTAGGAGAGATTCCAAGTTACACTTGTGAGAGGACTGAATATGTTTAGATTTCACACCCACATAAAGTGTGATGCACATTGCAAGCATTGTTTTGTTACTACAGTAGAAAACACACGATTATACTATACTGTACCATAAATGTCACATGTACAGTATTTACCCTACCATTTATGTCTAAATGACAGATTCCACTGTTGTTTACATTTATAGTATAAAACCGTTCACTATTTCGAAAAGAAAAATATTAAACACATTGTACAGATTCATTAAATGAACAATTTAAAACTTGCTCAAATGTACTGTCATGTCCTTGTTTGTTGATGTTCTTTAGCCTGCCGGGCGATGGGGTTGGTTGCTGAGCCACCAATGCATGCAGTACCCTTGTAAATGTGGGTCGAATATGACACAATTATGCTATATGCAATTATAAACATTAACTGGGAAGGGGGAAATAACCCTTGGTTCTCATAGATCACAGAAATGTTGAGTATATCAGATCATCTAGGAAGAGGTCAAATCTCTATCAAACCATGAGAATGGCCTTTACAAAAAATGGTAAAAATAAATAATAATAATAAAAAAACATAAATAAATTAATTTGACTTTTGACTTAAAAAAAACTTGTCACATACCTGTTATATCATTTTTTTTATTAGTTAGTTTTGACATTACCATATAAATCACTTCAAAATTTTTCACAAATATTTTACTGCACAATTTCGTTTGACTCAACTTACAGTACCAACTGCACATCTATCTAAATGTGATCTTTTCTTACTGTAACACACTGTAACATATACTGAACCTGTCAACCTTAGAATATGCCATTTATTTTTATTATAGTTTATAAATATAAAATTGAAAAGAATAAGTTGGTAGGTAGATTTGCTAGGTAAATAGGTACAACTTTATTTTTTATTGCATAATACAGGAACAATACATCTAGCTGAAGTGCACATTAGTAGTGGATACACGTCAGTGCAAACATTAGCATCGTAATTACACTTATAGTAATAGCAATTACAAGGTGCAGGTTAAATAAGTGTATGTTTTACTGTAATTACTATAATAGTAGTACAGCAAAAGGAACCTTATTTAAGGCATTGATCATGCTGGAATATGTTTGAGGCTCTTTGTCCCAAATCAAAAGGAACTTAATAATGATTTAGTATAGAAAGACATTCTTGGACAATTTTTTGCTTCCAGCATATTGATGGTCAGGTGTCCACATACTGTACAGTACATCTGGCCATATAGTGCATATATGAAATATATGCATGGTTTTTCGGGGTCTACCAGAAAATTAGATTCTAAATGTGTCAGTTGCTCACAAGTAATTAATTATTTGATTAATATATTGATAGAATAATTAATTAATAACAATATCAATCACAAATATGTATTTGAAATAATGTATTTTTGTTGATCATAAATAACTGTCAATAATAATAATAAAATATATTATAATAAAATAATATAAAGGTTTAGTACAATATATAATATAATATATATTATTCACCACCTGCATTCTAACAAGCCATTAGTTTAGTCTTCTACTGGATAATTACTGCAGTGGTCTTTATAGTAATTTATTAAACAACCATTCTGTATGGGAAGACAGATCCTGGCAAATATATTACGTTGTTTCAGAAGTGTTGAATCATTGGAATGCATGAAACAAAGAAAACACCTTAGGAGATTGCTGAAACTACTAACATTGGCTCAACAACTGTCCAATTCATCATGAAAACATAGAAGAACAGTGGGAAGTCGCCATATTTGAGGAAAATGTGACATCAGGGGAAAAAGAGAGGCGGATGAAGCAAACATCATGCCTAGTCCATACCGTACAAGCTTCAGTTTGCTTCAATTAGTCAGGTAATGTCATTCAGCAACATTATGTGCCCAAGAAAATGAGAGCAGCTGACGACCTGAATATATGGAACGGTCAGGATTTTCCATCGATGGATTTATTCTTGAATGATGGCATGAACATATTCCAACATGCCAGATTTCAATGGGCTCAATTTAAAATACAGTGGTTCTTGAGCACAGACATTTTCACACTTGGATGGCCCATCACAAAGTGCAGACCGTTACTCCATTGAATCTTCTGAATATTTATGTAGACTGTCCCATCATCAATACAAAAGCTTGGCGAGGAATTAATGCGACTCTAGACAGAAATAAATTTTGTGAAATTGCATAAGCTTACTAAAAAGATGCCACAGCAAATGCATGCGATGATCAAAGGATAAGGTGATCCAATGAAATATTAGTGTTGTTATATTACTTTTGTTTTGGCTGGGCAGTGTGCAACACATAAAGACACACATTCTCACATTTCCAATAGTACATGCAACATAACATAATGTAAAATAATAAAAAAAAAAAAAAGTCATGTATACACTTTTCATGTTCCTCCACTATTTAGATGGCAACTGAGAGTTTGTTGTTCACATTTCTGGTCTGTGCATGCTCTGATGATCCTGCAGAAAGGGTCAAATAACGCTTCATACATTGCACGTGGACGCATGGTGTCTGGAGGAGGAGCTTGGCGAACTGCCCCTTGAACTTTTCTCCCACAAACACGTAGAGGAACGGATTGAGGCAGCTGTGTGAGTAAGCAATGGCTTCAGTGACTTGCAGCATCAGCTGGATCCTTTTGCTGAGCTCACACTGTGGAGAGAGGATGTGCTTCAGTTCGAGTGCTTTGAGCAGTGCTGCAATGTTGTATGGTATCCAGCAGCAGAAGAAGACCACCATGACCACAGCAACGAGACGAACAGCCCGTTTCTTGGAATAATGAAGGGTCTGAAGCTTCCAGAGCACCACAGAATAACAAAATCCTACAATAATCAGTGGAATCAGCATGCCCAAAACATTCATTTTAATCAAAGCTGCACTTTTCACGTCATTGTGATTTTTGCTTATTGGATAAGCGCTGCAAAGTACTTCAGTGCCAGTTTTTTCAACTCCAAGATACAGTAGCTCAGGAAATGATGCTGCAACAGCTATAGTCCAAACAACCACGCTAGCAAAAATCCCCAAAGACTTTGTCCGGATTCTTAAGGCAAACATGGCATGGACGATAGCTAAGTATCTCTCAGTGCTCATCAGCACAATAAAGAAAATACCAGCATAAAATCCAATGTAGTACACACCGAGGACCAGAGTGCACATGGCTTTCCCAAATATCCAGGTATCTCTGGCATAGTGAGCCAGGAAGGGGAGGGTGAAGATCAGTAGAAGGTCAGCGATGGCCAGGTTAACAAGAGACACATCTGTCATGGTTTTCAGCTGAACACCTTTCAACATCACCCACAGCACCAGCATGTTGCCCAGGAAGCCGACCACGAAGAACAGAGAGTAGAGCACTGGGAGGAACCAGCTTGCATGGGCTCCGTATTCACATGGAGGAACCATATTTTCGTAATCATATTCTGTCGCGCTGAAAACAGAAAGGAGACATATTTAGAGAGTGTGTAAAACTGCTGTGTAATGATGTTAATGTTTGTCAATGTTACATTCAAACTGATGTACAAATAAACATTATCCTCTTGAGGCAAAAAAAGAGGACATGATGACCATTGGGCAGTACTCTTTTGCAAAACATTCTTGTCTTTAAAGATATTCATCAAGTCCATAGTTATCATGTGCCAACAAACAGAAACACCGTCTGCACAACCTTGATTTAGTATTTGGTGGCTGTCTGACGCGTTTTAGTCTGTACACGTAAGCGAAGGAAAATTAATGGCTAATGAGGTTGGAAGCCATACATATTTGGAAGCCATGTTTTTTAAACACAATCGTCTTTTTTAATGACCTATTATTATATACGAATCATGTGCCATGTGGTAAAATCATTATGAAGAAAAACAATCAGAATGTAGTATGTACTCACTTGATTGTTCCTTCCCTGGCGTCATTGCTGTTGTTCATTGTTCCAATTCAGCTTCAAAAACTAAGATGTCAACCTGGGTTTAAATATACATACACATACAGTATATTACCATTTCTCACATCTTAGAATCTCAATTAGAAAATAGCAGGCAAGTATACAGCAAGCAAAAAAGTGTAAAGCAAGCAAATTGTTATTTGTGCTTTGATGACAGCTTGCATCTCAAAAATGCAAATCTTGAAAAAAAAAAATATATATATATATTTATGTAATATGTATAATAATATTGTTTCAGAATGATTAGTCACATATTTCAATATCATACACCAATTTCTCTTTTAGACCTGGTAATAAGTATGTATAAAGACATGTCTGTGACCAAATCATGAGTGCTAACAAAAAACAAACAAAGAAACAAAAAAATTGCAAACCAAATATTTGATAGAGATTATGTAGGCGGGGCAATCTGTAGCAGGGGGGCATTTTCGCGCATAACGGTGCGGCTTGTGCCACCACTTTGGGCCGGACACGCACTCATCAATGTGTTCACCATCTCTTCATTTCTCACAATTGCAGCAACCAAGTTTCTCGCCGACTCACTCAACCTTCCTAAAGATGGCGCTGTGCTTCGATGACGTCATGTTTCATTCAATATATTCAAACTTTTCATTCAATATATTCAGACTTTTCATTCAATATATCTGTTTTCAATCCATATATTCAGAATTCATTCAATATATATATTTTTCAAATAATATATTCGGAATCCATTCAATATTCTCACGTATCATTCAATATATTCAGAATCTTCATTCAATATATATAGAGTTTCAATCCATATATTCAGATTTCATTCAATATATATAGAGTTTCAATCAATATATTCGGAATCCATTCAATATTCTCACGTTTCATTCAATATATTCAGAGTTTTCATTAAGTTCTCTCATGAATTTTTTCCTAAATGGCATGCCATAATATATATATATAATATATTATGAATATATTGAATGAAAAGTTTGAATATATTGAATGAAACATCCATAAAATTGCCAACGGTTTGTCACTGAATGTTACAACATTACACCAGACTTCAAGCAACTTAGATTCTCTGCCTCTCCACTCTTTTCCAGACTCTGAGACTTTGTTTTCCATGCATGCAAATGCAAAATATACTTTTTTTTTTCCTAGCCCAGCTAGGAAGGCAACAGATGTAGCCCATTTCTGGGAGATGTAACATAACAGCCAGTTTCATCACGGTGCTTAATTGGTTTTGCAAATCCACTTGACAATACTGCTCTTGCAAAAACTATTCCAGAATGGCTGTTCTCCGTGTCTTAAAAAACTGACTGTTGTTATTGTTGTTGTTACGTAATTAACTAGTATGCTTTATTTCATACATGTGAAATCCCCAGTATTGTTGTAGAATGTAGAAAATACAGTAAATCACTAAACAAAAACAAAGAAATTTGCAAGTGATCACAAACTTTTTGAGCATAAGCAAACTTAGCTTAGTTAGCTCAGAATGCAGCAGCGAGAGTCCTCATTAGAACCAGACGATATAAGCACATCTCCCCTATCTTATCCACACTGCACTGGCACCCATTGAAATTTACATTGATTTTAAAACACTACTTTTGATGTATAAAGCATTAAATAGTATAGTAAATAGCCGTACCTAAGTGAACTGCAATTGACACATGATCCGCCACACCTACTTTGTTTAAAGGATGCTGGCTGCTTGTCAGTACCACATATTATGAAAACTACAGCAGGGTCAGAGCTTTTTCTTACAAAGCCCAGAGTTATTAAATATCTTTCCAATTAATGTTCGGGACTCAGACACAGTCTCAGTGTTTAAGTCTAGGTTTGCTTTACATCCCAGGAGCCTCACGTCTGATTCGCCCTTTTAGTTCTGCTGTCGTAGTTAGTCCTGTCGGAGACCCGTGTGGTCTGCTTGGGATTCGTGCCGTGACTGGGGACGGTTCCGCTTTAGCATGAAAACGGTCCTGGCCTTAGCTGGTGCTGAATGCTGTTCTCTGAGGACTTGTGACTGCAGTCAGGACTGGAATTTCAGGACTGGAATTTCTAGTCTCGATAGCTCAGGACTTCATGTTAACTTAGACTTCCAGCCGGCTAACACGCAAGTATGACTGCAAAACCATTCCTGCTATCTGTTATCACCCGAATGAGGATGGGTTTCCTGTTGAGTCTGGCTCATCTCAAGGTTTCGTCCTACTGCCATCTCCTTTTGCCACCGTCGCCCTCGGCTTGCTCATCAGGCTCCATCTTATCATTTTGATGCATACGCATTTTTCACATTTCATGCAAATTTCCATCATTTTCTTTGATGATCGAGTAGAGCAGCTTGGCGACAGTCGTTAGATGCGCCGCTATACAAATAAAACTTAATTGAAAATGTTTAATGTAAAAATTGTAAAAAATAAATAATATGTTTAAAAGTGTAGCTGCTCAGTAGTTTATAGCTTGACATAATAGTGCAACATCACTGATATGCAATATGGACAGCATGCGAATAATAACAGCAAAAAATACAAGCAGAATGCACGCATCGATAGCATACGTATTGAGCAGCTGTTGAGTCAGGACGCTACATCTGTCGCCTCTATGATTTTGACTCGGTTACCCCAAAAAGGGAGCGTGTTAATAGGCAGAGCGCACAACGTTCCGAAGACGTGACTGGCACTGGAAATGCCCGTATTAACGTATGCTGGGAAATACATATAGGCATGTGGTTACCTTAAAACTATTCCTTATAAAACAGAAAGTAAAAGTCTACCTTGGTTATGCACGGCAGCTGGAGCTCGTGTCGTTCTGCGCTACATGAGAGCACGGGCGGCGGAGTCAGAGTGTGTGCGTGCGTGTGTGCGCGCGCGCGCGCGTGCGTGCGTGTTTGGAGGGGGGGACCGCGTTCCCCAGTATATTTTTGAAGGGGGGGGGGGGCTTTAGATACTCGTAGAAATTTCCCTGTAGACGTGGCTGTTTTTAAAGAAACACGCACAGATAACGCGAGTGATTTTTTCCCCCATATAATTCATTAGACATCGTAAGGAAAAGTCTCTCCGGATGTGTGATCCCGCTGGGAGGACAGTGGGGTGGGGAGGGGGCTCGTGAAAGCGGGACGTGTCCCTCCGTCCGTCCGTCCAATCACCTCATGTGTGAGAAATCCGGCCTCCCGTCCTGTTCTGTAACATTCTTTGTCCCGTCATAGCGCAACCAATGAGCATCACAAAAACAAAGTCGGAAGCGTTTATAATGTGCGGTATTAACGCTGTCGTTATATCCAGAGTTTAACTAGAGTTTATCAGTACTTTTCATCAGTTTTTTTTTTTTTTTTAAATAAAATAAAATTTTCCGCACAAGGTATTTGGGTCAAAGTACTGTTAACACTAATCACTCAATGTAACACTACTGAAAATAACAACCCTCCCACTATGTTCCTCTGAAAGTCTGACTCAATCGTGTTTCTATCTTTCTGGAATTATTCTCAAGAAATGACGTCATATGCTTTACTACTTAAATATAAATCAATAGCCTCTGAATTTTCCATGTAGGGTGTTAGGCCATAAACATCAAAATGTCCCCTGCCACCGATTCCCCCCTCTTTCATCTCTATGAAATATTATATTACAATATACTTTTATATGTGGGCGTAGTGGTTAGTCTTGCACCTTCAGGGTGTGGGTTCGATCCCTGCCCCCCGTTTTGTGTGCATGGAATTTGCATGTTCTTCCGCTTGGTTTGGTTTCCTCCCACCGGCCAAAGACATGCAGATTAGGCTAACATATTTATTTACAATATTATATATAAAATATACATGCTGTATAGGGAAAAAAAAAAAAAACGACTGCATAAAAACATAATGATTAAAATCATTCATATTTAGTCACGTTAGTCCAGAGAGATCCGATCGAAATATGTGTCAAAAATGAAACTCAAACGTGCATACCGTTTCCACTGATCATCCTTGAAATGTATCTAGAACTTCATTGAAGTCAGCTGGTGGTAAATTCAAGTGATTTGGACATGATTTGGAAAGGCAGATCACCTGTCTATATAAGGTGCCGCAGTTAACACTGCATGTCAAAGCACAAACCAAGCTATACAGTCCAAGGAATTGCCTGTAGACCTCTGAGACAGGATTGCATCGAGGCACAGATCTGGGAAAAGGTGCATTTCTGCAGCACTGAAGGTTCCAATGAGCACAGTGGCCTCCATCATCCAGAAATGAGAGATGTTTAGAACCACCAGGGAGGTGACCAAGAACTTGATGGTCACTGTGAAAGAGCTCCAGCATTTCTCTGTTGTGAGAGGAGAACCTTCCAGAAGAACAATCATCTCTACAGCACTCCACCAATCAGGCCTGTATGGTACAGTGGCCAGACGGAAGCCACTCTTCAGTAAAAGGCGCATGACAGCCCATCTGGAGTTTGCCCAAAGGCACCTGAATGACTCTTAGACCATGATAAACAAAACGTTTTTGTTGAAGCTCCTTTGGCACCAATTACAGCCTCAAGATTTTTTGAGTATGATCGCACAAGAAGAAGGTTGTCTCCTGGGTTTGAGGGGTCTGTACAGATTTTTTCCGTTTCCTGCATAGAGGTGGTGCAGGGGAGCTCCAATGAGTTATTTATTTATTTATTTATTTATTTTAATTTTTTTGCTGTATATAGACTCCCTCCTGTGAGGCCCTGTTAACTTTAAATAAATACTTATTAACCGTGTTATTATAATAATTGTTCTTTTTCCTTCATGAGATTCTTCTCACTGATCATTTTAATTAAAAATATAGTTGCAAGCATTGGTGAGCAGGCCCAAGCATGCCCAAGCATCCAAGCACGCCACCCAACCTGTTTGTCTTTTGAGCGTGTTAAGACATACAAAAAGCCATCGCTGGCCGAGTGCACTGCACAACTTGCACACTTCACACAATATGATGTAAAATGGGCCCTAAATATTTGTCATGTCAACTGTGTGTGTGTGTTAACATTTGTGTGTGTGTGTGTGGGGGGTGGAGGGGGGTGGGTGGGGGGTGTATCTATATGTGATATATGAGTGTATGCGATGTATGAGTGTATCTATATGTGCTTGTGTGTGTGCCTGTGTGAGAGAGAGACGTGAGTGTATAAGTGTTAACATTTGTGATGACATAATTTTTGTGTGTGTGTCTAGAATAGGGGGAATTTTATGTTAAGACATCCAAAAAGCTGTTGTGTGTGTGTCTGTGTACATGTGTAAGAGTGAGAGATGTGAGTGTGTAAGTGTTAACATTTGTGATGTGTGTGTGTGTGTGTGTGTGTGTGTGTGTGTGTGTGTGTGTGTGTGTGTGTGTGTGTGCATGTGTGTCTGTGTGAGAGAGAGAGAGAGAGAGAGAGACCTGAGTGTATAAGTGTTAACTTATATATGTGTGTGTGCGTGTTAATATTTGTGACGTGTGTAAAATAGGCCGCAGACGCTGGAAAAAAACGCATCACGCTAAGATGTTCCTCAATGTGATGTCACTGGATGTTATTTAACTCAGTATAATGTCACACAGAAAGTTTTTCAGTGTAAGTTTAATGCTGACCTGTTTGAGATATAAAAAAATCCCTCTACAATTTTTGGGGGCAAACGACACAAAATAATGGTTTCGATTACAGTATCAATTAATGGTTAAGGTATTACAGTAGGTTACTGATGCGAAAGTTGGGGGTTCACACCCTATCACTGTCATAATGTCCCTGTCAGGCCACTGAATCAGGCACTTGACTTTCTCTGCTCTAGTGAACAGTATTGTGTCAGACCAGAGCTTCCTAAACACCTGGTATACGGAAATGTGACAAATTCATGTCACTTTTACATTAATTACAATTAATACAAATACTAATAAATTTTTATATATGTGAGTCTGGTTCCTTTCCCCATTGCCAGTCAGGGATAAAAGAATCGCCGTCCTTACCAATCATACATACTCAAGATGTCAAAGATCTCAAGAATTTGCAAAGAAAGACAGAAACTTTTTCCAAAGTGATTAAAAAAAAAGGCATCTGATGGAGATTTTCTTTGCCACTGTTACCCTCTGACAATCGTATTTTTGATTTATACATAGTTCCTCATTTCAATGTCCTTACCTTCCTAATAAAACTAATTTCCTTTATTTTCCTTTGATTCTGTAATGCAGATTTGAGAAATACCCCTCAGAGAAATGGTATCAGTCCCTGAAATCCAGTAACTAACCAGCTTTTACCAACAGCAGTCATTTGTCTCAACAAAACATTTACACCAAATGAGCAGAAGTAAGCCGAGTGGACTCTGCCGTTACCAAATATTTTTCTTGAGGATTCTGTATTGAATTGTTATTTTATTATATTGGATGTAAAATATGTTACATGGTGTTGGTTAGAGAGGTGCACCATGGGATGTAATAATATTTATTCGACCCTTTATGTAGGGCTTCTGTGGGATCAGAGAAAAAGGAGTGTGTGAGAGTGCTTATGATAGACACGGGAAGACCTTGTTGTTTGGAGATAGCTTCGGATGATTTTATATCTGTTTTTAACTTTTAACTTAAACTGAGGGCTCATGTGTCAGCTGGCTGAGTCTTTGCCTTGTCTTTATGTGTTGCCCTGAAATCTTACTGGGTGCTACCTAATGTTATCAAGGTATCAAGATCCCTTAAATGGACATGCCGCCAGGAGCATCGTGTCCGAGCTGATTGCGTCTGGGGCAGCTAGGCATCTAGGTGACTGTGGCTCTGCCTGTTTAGAACTCCACTCCACCGCCTGAAGGTCTGCTTTTTTTTCCCCTTGCGGGTCTGCGTCTTGCAAGACCTGCGTCGTTACAATCACCTTTCATTTTTCATATGCATTTCTTTAAATCATAGGTACAAGCTAGTTGCCTCATCTGTTTATTGGATACTGTTCCAAAACTATATTATAAAACTATATAAAAAACTATAAACACATTGTATTTATTCTGGGGTTTTATTCACTCTGTCAAAGTCTTCTTTTGGGAGTTGACTTGACACAGACATAGAAATGGACTCTTTACTTTACCCATACATTTATGGACTCATTACCCATACAACAATTTGGAAAGTCCTGAAAACGGACATCACACACACACACACACACACACACACACACACACACACACACACACACACACACACACACATATATATATATATATATATATATATATATATATATATATATATATATATAGAGAGAGAGAGAGAGAGAGAGAGAGAGAGAGAGAGAGCGCAACATAAGAACATGAGAAGATACATGAGATGATAGGGCAGTAATAGCGAGGAAAATTTAACACATTATATCAGATCCACGGGGAAGAGAGTAGAATTAACTTATTTTATATAAAAATCCTTTACACTCATGATGGTAGCAGCATAGGCAATTTAGAAAAAATGTATCTCTCTGTATATTTTCAGACTTTGTTTCTTTGAATTATTAATATATCCTACTGCTAAAATCATGAGTGTAAGGGGTTTTAAAACAACAAAGGACAAAGGGGTGAAATGTGAAAAAATGTGAAAACAACTGAAAAGACAAACTTCCCAAACCAAGAGTGACTGAAAAAGGCTGGGCTACATGCCTGGAAAGGCTTAAACACAATCACACACAGACAAAAGCAACAGTCTGGTGATCGCCTGACTCATGCAGGGAAAGGATCCAGTATATAACCACGTCTTTATCTAATCAAGAAATTATTTGCATTCATCTATTTTATGACACCTATGGTCACTTTGATCACTTAGGTGTGTCACAGTAGTAACACATTTAGGTCAAAATATCAGGAAATGAGACCCGAAATTCTGAAGTGTTGTAACATTTTCATGTTTTGATCTCAAACCCAAATGTCTCAAGTGTATAGAAACCAAAATAAAATAAAAAAATTACGTCTTTGCCATTACAGTGCTTTCAGAGTTCAGTATAAGTGAGTATTAATAAGATCCACTACTACTAAAGATACTGCTGTAACTTCTGGCGGTCACTTATTACACCAGATCTAAATTACTGTACGTGTTTCACTGCAAAAATAAATAATTTATACAAACTTTCATATGCATGCTATATACTATCTATCTATCTATCTATCTATAAAATGTGTGCATGTTTTGTCCTGATGTGTGTTACACTTAAAGAGAAAGACGTAAAACTGGACAGAAACAATGAATTGTGTAGTAAAGTAATTAACGGAACCTTTATTTATAATTCACAGGCTTCAGTTATATAAAGTCAATCGCAACAACATGAAAGTTGTGAAACATTATGGAAAATTAATGCTTTATGCTTGCTTAAATTCATATGCAGTTGGATAAATTGGAGCACGTTTTTCAAGTATTTCTCTTTCAATCTAGCAGAGTGAAAATATTTATATTATTTATAAATGTTTATAAATATTTATACATACAGTATACATATATCCTCATAATATAATATTCATACAATATGTCATGTATAATTAGAGATATTAGAGTATATAACTAGATGACACATCAAAACCAAAACATTGTTCAATCAGACCTGTAGTAATTTCATATGTAGCGTATGTGGATGAGCCCATCTCAAACTTATATTCGAAAGTTTCTTTCTAAAAAGCAAGTAAAAACTCCAATTTAGCTCTGCTACAGATGTGACGCGGATCAGGCCGAGGAAAAGCAAATCGGAGTCTGTTCAATGTCGGCAGGTGCTGCAGAGTCTGCTGGAGAACAACCTGTTTGTCAAAGCTGAGAAATGCGAGTTCCACACCACATCTACCACATTCCTTGGGTTCGTCATCAGCCCCAGAGGCATCGAGGTAGAACCTGCCAAGCTCCAAGCTGTCACTAGGTGGCCGACTCCTACCTCACGACAAGAGCTACAAAGATTCTTAGGCTTCGCCAACTTCTATCGTCGGTTTATCCGAGGCTACAGCTCAATCGCTGCTCCTCTAACAGCCCTCACCTCTACCAAGACACACTTCTGCTGGAATCTAAAATCTGAGGAGTCCTTCAGCGAACTTAAGAAGCGGTTCACCTCTGCTCCTATCCTCACCATTCCTGCCCCGTCACGCCAGTTCATCGTGGAAGTTGATGCCTCCAGTACGGGTGTCGGAGGCGTTCTCTCACAAAGATCCAATCTGGATAATAAACTGCACCCCTGTTCATTTTTCTCCCACCATCTAACTCCTGCTGAAAGTAATTATGGCATCGGAGACCGAGAACTCCTAGCCATCAAGCTAGCTCTGGAGGAATGGAGACACTGGCTAGAAGGAACGGAGGTTCCCTTCCTAGTGTGGACCGACCACAAGAACCTCGAGTATCTACGGAGCGCCAAGAGGCTCAACTCCCACCAGGCCAGGTGGTCCCTCTTCTTCGCAAGGTCCAAACATGTCAACACAGCACCTGCCGGCCTCCTTAGACCTCTGCCCATCCCTCACCGTCCCTGGTCCAACATTGCCATGGACTTCATCACTGGGCTACCATCCTCCGCCGGCCACACCTGCATCATGACCGTGGTGGACCGGTTCTCGAAAGCTGCCCACAAGACTCCCATCTGCCAAGGAAACTGCCGGGCTCATGATTAACCACGTGTTCAAGCTCCATGGTCTACCTACGGACATTGTCTCAGACCGGGGCCCACAGTTCACCTCTCAGTTTTGGAAGGCCTTCTGTAAACTGATCGGAGCCACTCCCAGCCTGTCCTCTGGTTTCCACCCTCAATCTAATGGCTTTTGTCTCGCGTTTTGGTTTTGTTTTCCTTGATCCTGTGACTTCCCAGTTTTTGATCTCGCGCCTTCCCTTTGACTACGGCTCTCGATTCACGTTTTGGTTTTGACGTTTCACGGACTGATTACATAGTGTTCGACACTTGCTACGCTTCCCGACCACGCCCCCCAGATCACGTTACAGTCATTATCCGCGCCTGGATTCACCCCGTTCTGCTGCGTGTGTGACAGTTCAAGATCTATTCTATATCAAGTCTATTGCTATATGCTATCTTCATATGCAGTTTCGTGCTATCTATAGATGATTTAAAGAAGACAGACAAGACAGGCATTTTGGTTTATTCGAAAGCTATTGAGGTATTTAAAATCTATTCCCTAATAATCCAGCACATAAAGGCTTGTTTTTTTCTACCATTCAGACACCAGCTGAGCGTTCATCTGCACTTGTCGTCCTTGAAAATACTGAGCCTGTTGCCTGGGTCATGTAGCGCTTCATACACTGCCCATGGACAAATGATGTGTGACGCGGTCTACGAGTCTAACGAGGTGGTTCCTAAACTTCTCTCCCACGAACACATAGAGGAACGGATTGAGGCAGCTGTGTGAGTACGCCACGGCTTCAGTGGCTTGCAGCATCAGTTGTATCCTTTTGCTCATCTCACACTCTGAAGGAAGGATGTGCTTCAGTTCCAATGCTCTGAGGAAAGCTGCAATGTTGTATGGTATCCAGCAGCAGAAGAAGACCACCATGACCACAACAACAAGACGAACGGCCAGTTTCATGGATGTACGAAGAGCCCGAAGTCTCTTGAGCACCATCGTGTAGCAAAATCCCACAACAGTCAGTGGAATCAGCATGCCCAAAACATTCATTTTAATAAAAACTACAATTCTCACATCATTGTGATTTTTATCTTTTGGATAAGCATTGCAAATATTTTTGTCATCATGAACTTCAACTCCAATATAGCATAGCTCAGGGAATGATGATGCAAAAGCTATAATCCAGACTACAACACTAGCAAAAATCCCATACATTTTTGATCGGATTCTCAAGGCGGTCACAGCATGAACGATAGCCAAGTATCTGTCGATGCTCATCAGCACAATAAAGAAAATGCCAGCGTAAAATCCAATGTAGTACACGCCGAGGACCAGAGTGCACATGACGTTACCGAATACCCAGGTATCTCTGGCATAGTGAGCCAGGAAGGGGAGGGAGAAGATTAGTAGAAGGTCAGCGATGGCCAGGTTCAGGAGAGACACGTCAGTCATGGTTTTCATCTGAGCACCTCTTAACATCACCCACAGCACCAGCATGTTGCCAAGAAAGCCCACCACGAAGAACAGAGAGTAGAGCACTGGGAGAAAATAGATTGGATGGGCTTCATACTCGCACGGTTCTGCAATAGTAATATAACTATAGTAATCAGAATAATCTTCTGTTGTCATACTGAAAGGAATGAGAAGAAAAAAATATAACATGAGGTTCTGCACATACAGAAGACACACATATTCAGATTTTGCTTTAAAGATGTAGTACTGGAATTATGAACATCTGCATTTAGACCGTAGACATAACTGTGGATTCATGCATTGTTCCAATGTCTGACATTTTGCTGTAGCAATGATATATCACGCTGAAATTAATTTAATGTTTTTCGGAGGGGTTGGGGGGGGGGAGTCAAGATATGCTCAAACATTTGGCCATAGAATTTAACACATTTGTTACAGTAACCCTAGGTTTTCCAGCACAAAAAGGATTTTTATGTACGAAATTAAATACGACTAAAAACTGTTAGAAAACACAAGACATTTCATGCAAAAGAATCCTCACTTCGGTCCTCATCAAAAAAGGAATAAAGCCCGTCAAGTATTCCGACATTCTTACATTCTTAGCATCAGTTACAAGAAATTGTGTATTTAATTTAAATTTAAATTTTGCTCATTTAGTCTGAATAGTAATTACCACATTGTTATTTATTATAAATATGCAAAGTATGCACTTATGCACTTATGTACTGGTTAGATGCATTTCGTTTGCGTTGTACTTTGCACGATGAGAAAGTTTGATCTCATCTAATCTAATCATGAATTTTATCAAGCCAAACTAGATCAAAATAAAAAAAAAACATATATCGTCTTCTTTACCACAGACAGAAGCCACAAAACTGGCCGACTGAGCCAGAAATGTGAAATACCTTGTTGTATTTTACCACTGTATGAAAGAATTTACGCTTGACATTCAAAATCTTTATTTATATATGTATGTATGTATTTATTTATTTATTTATTTACTTACTTACTTACTTACTTACTTACTCCTTTATTAGGCTAAGTGATGTAGCCTTGAGCAGTTGTACAGTATCATGTGTCATGTAGTTGTTATTTTGTTGTCTCATGTTTTGAAATCAGATGTCACTGCTATCATGTTACTGCCAAAATAATTACCTGCATATATAAACAAGTAACCTAACCTAACAAAGCTAATAAACATTCTCTCATATTAATCACCAAGCTTATTAATTTGTGGTCTCTTCTCTTTAAATATTATAAATTATCCCCACATCCTGTTCGTTGCAAATTACAAGCTTGATTTAGGATCTTGGTTGCGTATATATTGGCTATACTATACATTATACAACTATATTGGCTCATTATAACTGGCACATTACACATGCAAATGTAGGTTTTTATTGTAACAGGGATAAACACTCTCAAGGCTATGAACAGGAGCGTTACCTATTAAAATGAACTAGAGGCCAATGCACAAAAACATCATAGACGCTAGACAAAGACGACCTGCCAAATTGAACTTAAATGCACAAACAATTCAGGAGAAAACTCAGAACAGATCTCGTACCACATATGGAGATGTGAACCAATGGCAAGACCTGGGTGGAGGCAAGACGTGAATCAAAACAACGGGGACGTGCCAATGGAAACCATGCATGCTGTGGCTCTTGTAACAAGGGCGAGAAACTGACAAACATGAGTGGGATGAAGTGATGCTGAATCCAACCCATGTCCTTGTTTTTGATTGAATAAGCATTTTCAAGTGGATTTACAGTAAATTTGCTTGTCTTGTTAAAAAATAATGATAACACAAAATGCACTCATTACTGTAGTTTGAGGGGGAAAAAAGTCTATCATCTTCTTTACCACAGACAGAAACCACAAAACTGGCAAATTGAGCCGGAAAATGTGAAACACTTTGCTGTATTTTACCGCCGTCTGAAAGAATTTACGCTTGAACTTTTTGACTCTACCTCTCACATCCGTTTATATCTTTAACCATCGCAACCTGAAGTCTTGTCAATTTCTCATCCTCTACTCAGCCGCTCCACCAAAACTCAGTCACTATGGAAGAGTTTATACAGAAGAAGCAGCATCCAATCCATTCCAACATCCATGCATGAGCCAGAAACTACAGTACATGGTAACCTGAAAGTCTGTTTGATCCTGAATTCTTAATTCTTATGGCGTAACTACATTGTTTTCTTTTCCCAGTAAATGTAAGTTTGTTTGTTTTTTAATGCAATGCTCAATCCCCTTTGAAACCTCTTTATTTCTTTACTTCATGGATGTGTATAAAATAAAAATGATGCATACTGTGTGCATACTAGCACCTTAGTGTGTGTGTGTGTGTGTGTGTGTGTGTGTGTGTGTGTGTGTGTGTGTGTGTGTGTGTGTGTGTGTTGTGGTGTGTGTGTGTGTGTGTGTGTGTGTGTGTGTGTGTGTGTGTGTGTGTGTGTGTGTGTGTGTGTGTGTGTGTGTGTGTGTGTGTGTGTGTGTGTGTGTGTGTGTGTGTGTGTGTGTGTGTGTGTGTGTGTGTGTGTGTGTGTGTGTGTGTGTGTGTGTGTGTGTGTGTGTGTGTGTGTGTGTTAACATATGTTGGGGGGTGGTGCGATGTATGAGTGTATGTACAGTATATGTGCTTGCGTGTGTGCCTGTGTGAGAGAGAGACGTGAGTGTATACGTGTTAACATTTGTGATGACATCATTTTTTTGTGTGTATGTACTGTAGAATAGGGGGAATTTTATGTTAAGACATCCAAAAAGCTGGTGTGTATGTGTCTGTGTATATGTGTAAGAGTGACAGATGTGAGTGTGTAAGTGTTAACATTTGTGACGTATGTGTGTATGTATGTGTGTGTGTGTGTGTGTGTGTGTGTGTGTGTGTGTGTGTGTGTGTGTGTGTGTGTGTGTGTGTGTGTGTGCGTGTGTGGTGTATGAGTGTGTCTGTGTGTGCATGCGTATGTGTGTCTGTGTGAGCGCGAGAGACACATGAGTGTATAAGTGTTAACATTTGTGATGTGTGAGTACGTGTGCATGTGTGTGTGTGCGCATGTGTGTGTGTGCGTGTTAATATTTGTGCCGTGTGTAAAATAGGCCGCAGACGCTGGAAAAAAAGCATCACGCTAAGATGTTCCTCAATGTGATGTCACTGGAGGTTATTTAACTCAGTATAATGTCACACAGAAAGTTATTAACCACGTTTCAGTGTAAGTTTAATGCTGACCTGTTTGAGATATAAAAACTCCCTCTAAACGACAAACGAAACGGGGGCAAACTTTTCTTTATTATTCATTATAATTAGAAAACATCTTTTTAAAAACAATTTGTTTAGTTTAAATGATATACTTTCTCTCCTCAGCATCTTATTTTATTTTATGGTGCAAAGTTCAGCTTATAGTGTACGTTCCATTTTTTTGGAGCAAGTCATGATGATCCTAGGGAAGTCTAATCCTGGGTTCAGTCCTCACGCTCCATTTCTTCTCGAAAATCATCCCAAAGACCACCATCCAATGTTGGCTAGATACACTATTCCCCACAACCACCTTACACTCTCTGATCTCCTTCATATTGCATATTCTATACAGCAGATTGTCCACCTTCCACCATTCTTATATGCCACCCTGTGTTCCTCTTTCTTCTTAAAAATTGTATTCACCTCTGCCATTTCCATGCTTTTTGTTAAATCTACAATAATCTGTTCTTCCACATTCCTCTTCTGGACCCAATACCTTTCACCTACCCATCCTTTTTGTTCCCTTCGCCAAAATGCCCATTAAGGTTAAAACTTTTCAAAAATCGAGAACAACCAAAAGCCGTCAGGAATCCTATTCCTCAAGACTACATTAAAATACACGAGCAGGGTAGTTGTAGGGTTTGGCATGTGTTCTTTTGCTCATTGTGTATGGGTTTGTACTGTATATGGGATTTTGTAAACAAAGCAAAAGAAGGTTTATCCTATATGTCATGTAAACCTTTTCATGTTCCATGACATGAAAAACGATCCTCAAGATATGTAATCCCACTTTATGTGGTGGTAAATTTAAACATACTGCATGTGCACACTTCAGTATCTACCTTGTAATCTACAACGGACACTTTCCAAATGGTTGATCTTCAACATATTACCAACAGCATGTGAAATAGTTTGGAGTGAAGACAGAAAGAAAGAACCCAAGAAAGACAGACAGACAGAAAGAACGGAAGAAAGAATGAAAGAAACCTAAAAAAAAAAGTATATTAAAAAATATTTCTTTCATTCATTGGAATAGAGATGATTTATTGCACATTGATTATTTGGTTACTGAACTTCTAAAAAAAGTTTTGAAAAACTTAAAAAAAAAAATTATTGAAAAAAAAAATAAATAAATAAATTTCCAGAAGATTGTTCCAGATTCTGTTGGTGATATTTTGAAGATCCACATTGAACTTGCTGGGAAAGTGTCCAAGGTATATTCCAAGGTAGATGTGAAAACACACTGTTTAAATTCGACCTCAGCACAAACCATGGTTAGATACCTTAATGACTGTTTTTCATTTCATCCTGCATGAAAAAGTCTCAGGCTTTTACATGAAATGTATGGTAAACCTTCTTAATTATCTACACTCAACCCTAACAAGCACTTTTGAATATGTTAAAAAAAAAAAAAAAACCCTTTGTGTACTACTATGTTTTTTATACTGTTTATTGAGTCACATAGGCCATGGGTACAGTATCCGCTTTTTGGTTTTTGACGCAATATAATGAGACGGTGTTGTTGAAATTAGGATGAATTGTTACATTTTGTTAAATAAAGTAAAGCGTATGTCATTCCAGAGAACCAATACAAACTAATGGAATGGTTCAGATTGTGTAATAGTTAATGTGTATTGATTGATTCATGCACTTAGTAACTGTACTGATGCAAGTACAGTAAACATTCCACCTTAAAAGCTAATAGTAGGCTTTTAGCAGCATGATGAATATAGCGGCATTGCTAGCTACCATTACCTTTATAAAAACAAGTCATTCTTTCATTTGTTGGAACAGCTATAAAGGTAAGAGTTTCCACAGGAAATGAAAGCATGCGATAGCTATTCATAGCATGAACATGAGAGTGAGCAACGTTCTGCCTGCACTGCAACTGTATACAGCTTTGTTCGCTCAGCAGCAGTAAGTAAATGAAATCATTCAAAACACAAACTGCGTGTTCAATCTTAGCTTATATAGCTTAATCCTGTGCTAATTATAATGCAATACATTCATGGTATGGCCTGATACTATAAACCGGCCTGCCAATAGAATCTGAAATATAAAAATTAAAAAATGGTATGTCTAGAATCAGACTTGGTATATAGTATATTGAAACCTGTATATTGTAATTGTAAAACTTGCTCGTACTTGGCAATAAAACTCTTCTGATTCTGATTCTGATACATTTGTCCAGGTTGAAGATATTTCAAGATGTCATTTTTTTTGTAGCTCTCCAAAAAAACAAACAAACAAACAAACAAAAAAAAGCCATGGCCAACTGCACAGATCATACGTAGGTGTGATCTGACACTTCACATCGGACACACCACAGTTCTAATGCTGGCACATATCACATGCTGCACTTTTAGACCATGATGTCCCTCTTTAATAGTCTTTTAATTGCGCTTTCAGCATTGCAACACCTGAAGATAATCAGCCACAAAGAAACAGTCAGAATACGACAGGGGAGGGTGTCTTCTTATAAGAGGAGACATTTTTCAAGTGCAAAAAGAAAAACATCAGGGATTTTTTTTACTCATGTTTTTTTTTTTTTTTAAGTACATAACAAAAAGCACATTGGAGACCCGTCTGAAGGTCTAAAAATGACTCGAAGGTGAATCATTCAATCAGTCTTTTTTTTTTTTTTTCTTCCCCTGCTTTGATGCTAGCTCTTCACGGGTTTAGTTTGAGCCCTCTCTGTGTGGGTAAAGTTCACAAATCCTGTACTTGTACATGTCCCTGTAGAGAGACCCTAGTTAAAATATTTCTAACATAAAAGCAGAAGTTCTTTTGTCTGTGTAGATTCACAGTCATCCAGGTGAGATTCTTTGGAAGTTGAGTCATGTCAGCTGGATTTTTCTCTTGTTAGGTAGAAATGCTTCACTACTCATCCAAGTGGCTTCTTCAGTCTGAGGTAAGTTGGTAAGTTACTCATATTTAACGCCTCCAAGGTCAAAGGATTCTCCCCTGTCTGAAAAGGCTCATTATGTGAACAAGGGAGAAGGTGAGAGAGTCATTCAAAAGTGGAGAGGAGATGTTAAGAAGAAGATTAGGGAGAGTTGTTAAGGTGTGATGACCAAAGAGAGTTCTTAAGTAAAGTCCTCCCTTTACAGACGTATTTCAGTTAAAGTAAAAAAAAAAAAAAAAATACTGCTACTACTACTTTTGAATTTACCTTCTACAAATGTGCACGTGCTTGGTCTCCCTGTGCATGGTGGGTTTCCTCCAGGTGCTATGATTTTCAAAAACGACCAGATTGGGCTATATGGTGCTCACACATCGCCGATAGTGTGTGAAAAAGTGTGATGCGAGTGTGTGCCCTGCGATGGATTGGCATTCCCTCCATCCTCGCCTTGTGTCCAAGTTTCCTGGGATAGGCTTCAGACCCCCGTGACCCTGTATACAGGATAAGGCGGTATAGACGATGACTGAGTCAGTTGATCGAGGATGAAGGCTTAAAAAGACTTGTTTTTGGAAAATAAAAAATGACAAAGACTTCAAAAGATTTACAAAGACTAGCTGATTTAAGACGAACACTTATGAAGAGTTCGTGATTCAAGACTTAATCGTTCACAGCAGACTTTAAGTCATAGCAAAACTCTCTCTCTCTCTCTTTCTCTCTCTCCTTCCCGGCTTGTTAATGTCATGTCTTTGTCACTGTCTGAAACATCTCTGCTTCTTATTCCAAACATACCGGCTACTGTATATGATTGATCATTTTCACGGAAAGAGAAGGCAAAGCGCGCAAAAATGCACAATGCTCAGCAGGAAGGGTGGAGCATTACTGCTTCAAACTCTACACACCACTGTCATCATATAAAGCCAACGCCATGCATGAAAGTAGTGAAGTATAAATCCAGATATTTGTTGTAGGATATGGTGGAGTAAAAGTACTAGTACTAGTACTAGTACGTAGTTACCTTCCACCTCTGCTGCCCAGCTTAGGATATTCGCTTAGGATATGCCTGTGTAAGTCTCTTATGTGTAAGTGCCATAAATTTGAACTCAGTTTTCATTTTTAATTTCACTCGATCTTCTGCTAATCATTACAGGGTTGATGGTTCATATGGAGATCTCTTATCTCTGTCTGCAATCTTTCCGTGTACAACACCAGAGGACATCACTGGCAGCTACCAAATTATGAAATGCTTTCTGCTAAAGCAAGTGCCGTGGTGTAGATGCTGCTTGTTCTCTACAGTTAAATACTGTGGAAATATCTCATTGTTGGAACAGGATGCCAATGGCTTAATTAGAACTTTTTTATTACTATCTTATAGGAAATAAATCACATTTGAAATTTCCTCAGGTCGATATTTACTCTACATTTGAGGTGCAACTCGGAAAAGATGCCACTACTGTTGTCCTACGTGCATCAATCAACACGAGAGATTTAACATGAGAGATTTCTGCTGTTCTACAGTATCATTTGGAAATTAGCCTTTCAGTCTGATAAGATGTTGATTTTACAGGAATGTTACATTCACAGTTGCTTCCCATCTTGTAGACAGAAGGGCCGCATTCTGGATTTTGTGCCATCATCTGGTTTCTTGTTTTAATCATAAAATTTATATTGCTGTCTTTAATTATTTCATGGTCTGTGCTGTTTTCTCTCCTTTCTACTCCTCCTCAGTCCCACTCTGTTATTTGATTTAAAAATACAGACATAGACAGAATATGGGGTTGTTACATCCTACCTTTGCTAGACTTCAAATGGTTCAAAATGCAACTCCAGACTTTTGACTAAAGCAAAGAAAAGACAACGGAAGGGACGCAGCATCTGGTGACGTCTTTGAGTTCCAGATCTGGGTGCTTGCCAGGCTGAACTGAGAATACAGAATTGGCCGAGCTTCTCACTATATTATTGACTTGCTAATCCCCGGTCTGCTGTGCTCTCATCAAAACAACTTGCTTTCACACTTGGCTTGATTACTCATAATGTGTTTTGACATTAGAAATGTTTTCCGTACATGAGGCCACAGTATGCACTTGGGTGTTTTGTGATTTCCAAATAAACACAAAGAGAATTTTGCACAGCGTACTCGAGCAGGGAAAACTGTTCGGAAAGTTTACATTATGCAAACAACCAGATGATGGGTCAAGTGTACCCTGATTCGTGCCGGAGTCTGTAGGGTCAAAGCACCTTTAGTTCCTGACTCTCAGTAGAAAACCAAAGGTTTTGCTAAACCCAGAATAGCTTCTCAGTTCTGCCCCAATACTGACAATTCTGAATCAAATCTGAGACCTAGCTTTTATCTCTTGCTTTAATTTCATTCTCAAAAAAAAAAAAAAAAAACGGAGCACGCAGATTCATAAATCATGCGTGCAGATTAATAAAACTGAAAGTAAGTCGGTTTTAATCTTTTAAAGTAAGATTTAGTTTTCTCTGTAGTAGTAGTTCTTTAATTACATGAATGCAACAGACTATAGTTGTTATACATAGGTAAAAAAAAAAAAGTTACAAAGTTATTTTGTCTTTCTCGGTCTTATCAATCTGCACAAATCATTAATTTATCCGCACGCTCAGTTTTTTTTTTTTTTTTTAGTACTACATGGAAAGCTCCGTACTCTCCATATTTATTAAATAAAAAGCTGAACTTAAATTATCCACTTGCAGTAAACCAAAAATGCCGTCTGCTTCTATGTGCCGTCATCATTTTATTGCGTGTACTGGAGCGTTCAGTCATCTGGTTACCTAAAAATAAATAAAAATGGAGCTCGAAAAAAGATTAAAATATTTATTATCATTATTATCGACGCCGATATCATATTAATATGACACAAAGTTTCAACTTTAAGTCAAGAAATCATTAATATGCTAGGCTAGTAAGCTGCAAAAAAAAACAAAAAGAATAAAAAAAAAAGAATTAAAAAAAGAATAAAAAAATAAAAAGAATAAAAAAAAAAAAAAAGAATAAAAAAAAAAAAAAAAAAAAAAAAAGAATAATAATAAATAAATCTCTGTAAATTTTTTTATAAATTATTATCAATAATACGAAGGAATTGACGTCAGCGCTGGCGACTTTGCAGAGTGTTCCGAATGGTGAAGATGTGTCTAGGGAAGGGAAGTTCCCTTCCCCGATATTCACTGTAAAATGAGCAGGGAACGCTGTGAACTACACTTCGGAACGGAACGTAGCTCGGTGTCGAAACATGCAATAAATCGCGTCCTGGAACGTGTCGCATATCGGCGTTTGCGATTTATATTTTGAGCGAGAAGAAATTAAACACGTTTTATCTCAATGTTTCAAGATCACCGTAATCTTCAAATTTTGAATTACATTTGAAAAAAGCTAACAAACTAAAATAAAATAAATTTGAATTAAATACTCATTATGTATTTTCCGAAGAGCCACGTGTAACCCCTAACTATTTGTTTATATATTATAATTATTTATTATTTATTTATTTCCTTTTAATTGTACATTTTAACATGTTAATCATGTTTTAAACTTATGGTGTGTATGCATTTTGCAATTTATGCTCATGTGTTTGTGTAAATGTCTACAGTACAGTAAAAAAAAAAAAAGCATTTTGGGTCTTTTTTAAATGTGCAATACCAATCAATTGACTTAATTTGACTTGACTCATATACTCACATTTACTCTTTGCTGAGAGAATATGCCATCCTGCTCAAACTCAGCAGGGCAGTTGTGGCTTAATGGTTAAGGTATTACAGTAGGTTCTGGTGCGAAAGTTGGGGGTTCACACCCTATCACTGTCAAAATGTCCCTGTCAGGGCACTGAATAAGGCACTTGACTTTCTCTGCTCTAGTGAACAGTATTGTGTCAGACCAGAGCTTCCTAACCACCTGGTATAAGGTGCTATAAGGAAATAAAGGTTTCTCCCCATTGCCAGTCAGGGAGAAACGAAGCGCAGGCCATGCCAATCATACATACTCAAGATGTCAACCGATGTTCAGCAGTAAGAATCAGAAACAGGAATTTGCAAAGGAAGACAGAGATGAGCCACTTAAAATCTATAACTGAGATTAACCTCTTCCAAAGTGAAGATTTTCTTTGCCACCGTTACCCAGATTTTTGATTCATAGTTCCTCATTTCAATTTCATTACGTTTCCTAATTTTTAACTTATTTCCCTTATTTTATTTTGATTCTGTAATGCAGATTTGAGAAATTGAGACAGAATGGGGCTTTGGAAATCCTTGTCCTCTCTGGACGAGCTGTCAAGTTAACTTTTAACATAAACTGAGGGCCTATACAGTACGTGTCAGTTGGCGTGCCGCCCTCTCTGTCCGCCAGCCGGCCGCTTATGAAGACGTTGGCTGAGTCTTCGCCTTGTCTTTTAGGGAGAAAAGAAGCGCAGGCCGTACCAATCATACTGTACATACAGTACTCAAGATGTCAACCGATGTTCAGCAGTAAGAATCAGAAAGGAGAAATGAGCCACTTAAATTCTGTAACTGAGATTAACCTCTTCCTAAGTGATAAAAAAAAAGGCCAAATTATGGAGAATAAGCATCATGCTGATCATGCTGGTTATACCGCCATCGCCTAGTCTTGCATGGCTTCTTCTGTAATGAATTGTTAAGAAAAATCACGCATTTCTAGTTATGGTCTAACTAACTGTAAGTTTTTCAGTTGCATAACTGAATAAATAAGTCGCTCGGTCTGTCCACTGTCAAACACACATACACAACGTCTGTCAGAAAATCATCTATCTATTAACAACGAAGAGTATTTATATGTGTGTTATCTACAACTGTTACCACATAGAACATAAACCATTGTCCATATGTCCTGGTGATATCCTGAAGAACAAAGAGCGGAAGTTGGACAGATGTGCATCCAGAGACGAATGCAAGAGAGAGAGAGAGAGAGAGAAAGAGTGGGAGAGTTAGCAACATAAGAACAGACACATGAGGACACAAAATTTAACACATAATATCAGATCCACGGGGAAGAGAGTAGAATTAACTTATTTTATATAAAAATGACTTACACTCATGATGGTAGCAGCAGAAAGCAAAAAGAATATGTAGACTTCTAAATAGACTCTACTGCTACCATCATGAGTGTGTGGGGTTTTAAAACACCAAAGGACTTTGTCAGGGGTAAATTTGAAAAGAAAAAAGAAAAAGAAGTGAAAACGAGTGAAAAAATGAACTCCCCAGAGCAACTGAAAAAGGCTGTGCTACATACCTGGAAAGGCTTTAAACACAAGCACACACAGACAAAAGCAACAGTCCGGTGATCGCCTGACTCATTCAGCAAAGGATATGCAACCAAGTCTTTTCATTTATTCTATGACTATCTATTCCAACACCTATGATCACTTACTGTAAAAATTGGGTCGTCTCACACTATATGTGTCATGGTGTAAGCTGTTACATAATGCTAACACCTTTACTGTTGGTACTGTATAAATATCATAAAATTAAATCTGAAATTCTGAAGTGTTGTATCATTTTTATGTTTTCTCAAATGTCTCAAGTGTATAGACACAAAACAAACATAACCGTCTTTGTCATTACAATACTTTTAAGGTTTAATATAAATGAGTATTAATAAGAGCCAGTACTACTAAAGATACTGATGTGATTACTGACGGCCACTTATTACACCAGAACTGTAAATTACTGTACGTGTTTCACTGCAAAAGAAATGATTTATACAAACTTTCAGAAAATTTTTTGCATGTTTTGTTCAGATGTAAAACTGGATAGAAACAATTAACTGTGTAGTAAATTAATAAATGCACGGTTTATTTATAATTCACAACCTTCAGTTATATATAAAGACAAACAATCGAAAGCAACATGAAAGTTGTGAAACATTATTGGAAATTCATGCTTTATGCTTGCTTAAATTCCTATGCAATTCGATAAATTGGAGCACTACTAGCTACTAATAATCAAATCTACATACTTTTAACCTTTAGTAAATTTTTCAAGCATTTCTCTTTCAATCTAGAAGAGTGAAAATATTTTCATATCTTTATACAGTACAGACCAAAAGTTTGGACACACCTTCTCATTCAAAGAGTTTTCTTTATTGTGTTCTTTATTGTGTTCTTTAGCCCAAACGCGTCTCTTCTGCTTGTTGCCTGTCCTTAGCAGTGGTTTCCTAGCAGATATTCTACCATGAAGGCCTGATTCACACAGTCTCCTCTTAACAGTTGTTCTAGAGATGTGTCTGCTGCTAGAACTCTGTGTGGCATTGACCTGCTCTCTGATCTGAGCTGCTGTTAACCGCCGATTTCTGAGGCTGGTGACTCGGATGAACTTCTCCTCCGCAGCAGAGGCGACTCTCGGTCTTCCTTTCCTGGGGCGGTCCGCATGTCAGCCAGTTTCTTTGTAGCGCTTGATGGTTTTAGTGACTGCACGTGGGGACAAAATTTTCCCAATTTTTCGGACTGACTGACCTTCATTTCTTAAAGTAATGATGGCCGCTCGTTTTTCTTTACTTAGCTGCTTTTTTCTTGCCATAATACAAATTCAAACTCTTTGAATGAGAAGGTGTGTCCAAACTTTTGGTCTGTACTGTACATACAGTATACATACAGTATATCCTTATAATATCTTCATACAGTATGTCATGTATAATTGGAGATTGACTAGATGACATATCAAAACCAAAACATTGATCATGTCACAACCCGTCAAACCACGTCTACACCATAAATGAGCCTGGCTCTTTCCCGTTCATACTCCAGTCCGCGTCTTGCCTTTCACCACCTCAGTCACCGCGCTGAGCACACCTGCTGCCTGTCTGCTCTCATCATTTCGGCTATTTTAGTCACTCGAAAAGTGCTGCTCCTCGCCAGATTATTGTGCCATCTATGCCAATACTCCCGCGTTTTGTTTTGCCATTTGCTTATTGTGCTATTGACCCTGTTTTGTTACCGACCTCGTCTTGCCTAGCGTTTTGGATCTCAAACGCCACTTCACTTCTGCCCCCATCCTCACGTTCCCTGACCCCTCCCTTCAATTTCTGGTGGAAGTGGATGCATTGGAGACTGGAGTGGGGGCTGTTCTCTCTCAAATGTCCCACAAGGACAACAAACTCCGCCCTTGCTCCTTTTTCTCTCGTCGCCTCTCTCCGACTGAACGCAACTACGGCGTTGGAGACCATGAATTGCTGGCCATTAAGCTTGCCCTGGAGGAATGTCGGCATTGGCTGGAGGGGACAGAACACCCTTTTTTGGTCTGGACAGATCATAGGAACCTTGAATACTTGAGGTCAGCAAAAAGACTTAATTCACGTCAGGCTCGTTGGTCGCTTTTTTTTTCAAGATACAACTTTACGCTCTCTTATCGCCCAGGGTCTAAGAATGTCAAGCCTGACGCCCTTTCCCGCCAGTTTTCCCCCTTCACAGACCCTGCCTCCTCGGAAACTATCCTCCCACACCACTGTCTAGTGGCTACAGCTCGTCTTGAGGTTGCCTTGAGCAAGAACCTGGTCCCAGCAATGTTCCTCAGGATAGACTCTTCGTTCCTGCCTCTACACGCTCCTTGGTGCTAGAATGGGGTCACAGCTCCAAACTTGCATGTCATCCAGGGGCCACTCGAACCTTATCCCTCATACATCAACGCTTCTGGTGGCCAACCATCAAGGATGATGTGAGAAGGTTCGTAGCATCGTGCATCGTGTGACAATTGCACCAGGAATAAGACCACCAATCGCCCCCATGAGGGTCTTTTAAGGCCCCTTCCAACTCCACACCGACCTTGGTCACACATCTCACTCGACTTTGTCACCGGACTTCCTCCCTCAGAAGGAAATACCTGCATCTTGACAGTGGTCGATCGTTTTTCCAAATCTGCACACTTTATTCCCCTACTCAAACTCCCATCGGCCAAGGAAACAGCGGAGCTCTTAATACTTCATGTCTTCTGACTTCACGGTCTCCCGGTGGACATAGTGTCTGATCAAGGTCCTCAGTTCTCTGCACAGTTCTGGAAAGCCTTTTGTAAACTTATAGGTGCCACGCCAAGTCTTTCTTCTGGTTTCCACCCTCAAAGTAATGGACAGTCTGAACGTGCTAATCAGGAACTTGAGAAATACCTTAGGTCTATGACGTCACGTGACCCGTCTTCGTGGAGCAGAATGTTACCCTGGGTGGAATACTCCCACAACTCTCTCCCCACCTCCTCCACTGGCATGTCCCCCTTCCACTGTTGTCTTGGATACCAGCCACCATTGTTCGTGGCTCAGGAAGAAGAAGCTGCAGTTCCCGCAGCCCAAGCCTTTGTCCGCTGCTGCAAAAGAACCTGGCAGCGTGCTCGCACTCAGCTGCTGCACGCAGTGAACACCTTTCAAAGAACAGCCGATCGCCATCATTCTGCAGCTCCCAGGTACCGTGTTGGCCAGAAGGTAATGCTCTCCACTCGCGACATACCCATCAAGACCACTTCTCGGAAATTATCCCCTAGGTATATCGGCCCATTCACCATTGCCCGAGTTATCAACCCGTGTTCCGCAAGACTGTCTCTACCATTGTCTATGCGTCGTTTCAACCCCACATTCCATGTCTCTCAAATCCGACGGCTGGTCACTTGTCCTTTGGCACCTCACCCCCGCCCTCCCCCACCCCCTCGCCTCATTGATGGGGATGAAGCCTTTACAGTCCGCAAGCTTCTCAAAGCCTGTCGCCGAGGTAGAGGCCTGCAGTATCTCGTAGACTGGGAGGGTTACGGCCCCGAAGAAAGAAGTTGGGTACCTGCCAGATTTATCCTGAACTCATCCTTGATAAGGGAATTTCACAAGCTCCACCCCGAGGCACCGTCTAGAATGCCCGGTGGCGTCCATAGAGGAGGGGGTACTGTCACAACCCGTCAAACCACATCTACACCATAGATGAGCCTGGCTCTTTCCCGTTCATACTCCAGTCCGCGTCTTGCCTTTCACCGCCTCAGTCACCGCGCTGAGCACACCTGCTGCCTGTCTGCTCTCATCATTTCGGCTATTTTAGTCACTCGAAAAGTGCTGCTCCTCGCCAGATTATTGTGCCATCTATGCCAATATTCCCGCATTTTGTTTTGCCATTTGCTTATTGTGCTATTGACCCTGTTTTGTTACTGACCTTGTCTTGCCTAGCGTTTTGGATCTACTGCCTGTTTGGATTACCGGTTTTGACTTCCGCGTTGTATTCCGACCACGAGATCGCCCAGCGTTTTGGATTTGTCGCATGTTTGGATTTGATTATCGCATGCACATTGACCACGAGACTGCCGAGCGTTTTTGGAGTTACTGCACGTTTGGATTACCAGCTTTTGACTTCCGCATTGCACACAGACTATGAAACTGTTCAGTGTTTTTTGGAATAGCCGTTTGGAATATGTATTGGATCTATTGCACGTCTGGGCTACAAGATTTCACCCTCTAAGTCACCTGAAGCTTCTCTGCTTCCTCACTAAGACTGTAAGTGCAAGTTATTCTTTGTCTCTGCTCTTGGATCCTCCTTTGTCCGTGACAGATCAATCAGACCTGTTTAGTAATTTCATATGTAGCGTATGTGCATGAGCCCATCTCAACCTTATATTCGAACATTTCTACCTAAAAAGCAAGTAAAAACTACAATCCAGATCTGCTACACTTGTGACGTGGATCTGTCTGAAGCAAAGCAAATCGGAATCTGTTCAGGATCCGAGTCTATTGCTATATGCTATCTATAGATGATTTAAAGAACACGTAGACAAGACAGGCATTTTGGTTTATTTGAAAGCTATATGAGATATTTAAAATGTAATCATAATAAGGAAAATAAATAATAACACTTAAAGTCTTTCAGGAAATGACACTGTGTTGCCCTTTAGACTATTACTGTGAACTTTAAAATGGATATTTATGTTCTGTTTTGTTTCCTGCTTCACATACACTACGTGTACGTCAGCATACGAATGTAATCTGTTCCGGAGGAGAGTTCTTATGGTGAAATTTCGTATGGCAAAACGTAAGCCACACAAAATATTACTAATATTACTAATTTCCAACACTATATCATATTATTCAAAAATTCTTTTAAAAAATGTAAATTAAGTCAAATATGAAACAAATAGACATTAAACCTCACTTGACCTAAATTTATACCGGATACCGGTGCTTGATACCGGATGCTTTAATACAAAACTCCCTTTTCTTCTTGCTACCGCTTTTGCTAACAGACTTCACTAAATCTTGTACAAAATGCAAACAAACACACAAAAATATGTAAAAATCGGTGTAAGGAGATGAAATATCTGCCTTCTTTAACTGTGGGGTTTTTCTTGGTCCTGTGTCTGTTTTATTTGCACTGTTTATTCTCTGGTTAGTTATTATAGTTTCTCAGTCCAAGTACTGTGCCAGATTTAAGTTTTGTTGTGTTTATTTTTGTACAATATGTTTAAAAAAAATTCTGCCTGCATTCACGCCCTGCCTCAAACCTAATCCCTAACCACAGCTGCTTTAAATATTACAGGAAGATGCAATTTGTGTCACAAAGCATGTTTGTTGCAACAGTCACATGGTGCTACATAGACAACAATTTAATGATTATTTACCTTCCGAGTGCACAAAAAGACACTTCAAATAATCAACAACAATGTTGCATGCATTTACATATAACCGAAAGCAAATATAATGAAAAAATATTTGTTATATATAGTTTAAATATTTTTATATACAGTATATTCTCATATTATATAATAAAGATACATATAAAATATGGGAAAGTATTTGGGCACCTGCTCAGCACATCCATGCATACAATTGTTCAAAAGACAAATCCGTTGTATGATTGAACATTAACTTTACTTTTTATTAGAACAAAGAAACCAAAACACATTTTAATACGACAAAGACCCTGTGAACAAATTGAGGTCAATAAATATATGGTGGTAAAAAAACAGCCTAACCTGGACAGTGCATTGACCACAAAATGTATCTCTCATGAATTTGAACACAAAGTTTCAGACGTTCTCATGTCTTTGTCTAGCGTCTATGATGTTTTTGTGCATTGGCTTCTAGTTTGTTTTAATAATTAATGCACCTGTTCATAAACTTGAGACTGTTTATCCCTGTTACAATAAAAAAAAGACTATGCTTGCATATGTAATGTGCTAGTCAAGCACGCACCAAGCCACAAGATACTAAATCAAGCTTGTGAAATTGCAAAGAACAGGATGTGGGCATAATTCATAATATTTTCAGAGAGGAGAGTACTAATTAATAGGCTATTAGTGACATATTTATTAGATTTGTTAGGTTACATTAGGTTACTTGTTTATACCCACAGGAATTTTTTTTTTTTTTGCAGGAAAAATGATAGCAGTGAAATACAATTTTAATACACTTAAACAAAATGTGACAAATTCTCATGAATTTGAATACAAAGTTTCAGGCATTCTCATGCAATGAAGGGATGCAAGAGCTTTTTAAACTCTTGTTCAACTAAACGCAGCACTTACCTAAAAACAAGAAACGAACACAAAAGTTCGAAGAGTACATAAAGTTTTGTGTTTCAGACACCAGCTGAGCGTTCATCCACACTTGTCGTCCTTGAATATACCGAGCCTGTTGCCTGGGTCATGTAGCTCTTCATACACTGCACATGGACAAATGGTGTGTGACGCAAGAGTCTAAAAAGGTGGTTCCTAAACTTTTCACCCACAAACACATAGAGGAACGGATTGAGGCAGCTGTGTGAGTACGCCACGGCTTCAGTGGCTTGCAGCATCAGTTGTATCTTTTTGCTGATCTCACACTCTGAAGGCAGGATTCCCATCAGTTCCAGTGCTTTGAGGAATGCTGCAATGTTGTACGGTATCCAGCAGCAGAAGAAGACCACCATGACCACAACAACAAGACGAACAGCCAGTTTCTTGGCTGAACGAAGAGCCTGAAGTCTCCTGAGCACCATCGTGTAGCAAAATCCCACAACAGTCAGTGGAATCAGCATGCCCAAAACATTCATTTTAATAAAAGCTTCAATTCTCACATCATTGTGATTTTCATCTTTTGGATAAGCATTGCAAATATTTTTGCCATCATGGACTTCAACTCCAGGAGACAGTAGCTCAGGAAATGATGATGCAACAGCTATAATCCAGACGACCACGCTCGCTAAAATCCCATACGTTTTTGATCTGATTCTCAAGGCGAACACAGCATGAACGATAGCCAAGTATCTGTCGATGCTCATCAGCACAATAAAGAAAATGCCAGCGTAAAATCCAATGTAGTACACACTGAGGACGAGAGTGCACATGACGTTACCGAATACCCAGGTATCTCTGGCATAGTGAGCCAGGAAGGGGAGAGTGAAGATTAGTAGAAGGTCAGCGATGGCCAGGTTCACGAGAGACACATCAGTCATGCTTTTTATCTGAGCACTTCCCAGGATCACCCACAGCACCAGCATGTTGCCAAGAAAACCCACCACGAAGAACAGAGAGTAGAGCACTGGGAGGAAATAGATTGGATGGGCTTCATAATCACATGGTTCTGCAATAGTAATATAACTATAGTAATCATAGTAATCCTCTGTTGTCATCATACTGAAAGGAATGAGAAGAAAAAATATAACATGAGGCTCTGCACATACAGTAGACACACATAATCTGTGAATTATGAACATCTGCATTTAGACCTTAGACATAACTGTGGATTCATGCATTATACAGATGTGTGCATGAACTAAGTTCCACTGTGTACCAGTGCTGTAACAATGATATATGATACTGAAAATAATTTAATGTTTTTTTTGGAGGGGTTGGGGGGGGTGGGGTCAAGATACGCTCAAACATTTGCGCCATAGAATTTAACACATTTTTTACAGTAACAGGTTTTTTGTTACAGGTTTTCCAGCACAAAAAGGATGACAGTTAGAAAACACAAGACATTTCATGCAAAATAATTCTTAATTCTGTCATCATCAAGTATTGTTACACTCTTACATTCTTAGCATTAGTTACAAGAAATTATGTATTTAATTTTAAATTTAATGCTGCTCATTTAGTCTGAATAGTAATTACCACATTGTCATTTTCATAAATATGCAACGTATGCACTTATGTAGTGGGTAGATGCATTTCGTTTGCTTTGTACTTTGCACAATGACAATAAAGTTTGATTTAATCTAATCTAATCATGAATTTTATCAAGCCAAAATAGATAGAAAAAAAAAAAACGTTACATTTGCAAATGTAGGTTTTTATTATTATAACAGAGATAAACACTCTCAAGGCTATGAACAGGGGCGTTACCTATTAAAACGAACTAGAGGCCAATGCATGCAATGCAAAAACATCATAGATGCTAGACAAAGACAGCCTACCGGTTGAAACTTAAATGCACAAACTGATTCAGGAGAAAACTGAGAACAAATCAAGAATCGCACATGGAGATGTGAACCAATGGCAAGACCTGGGTGGAAGCAAGATGTGAATCAAAACAACGGGGACGTGCCCATGGACACCATGGCACACGGTGTGGCTCTTGTAACAAGGGGGGGTGGGGGGGGGATGTTATTAGTCATAAGTTATGAGCTATTTTTTTTAAAGAAATAAAAGACGTTCAATTCCAGAGAGAAGAACTAATGATCAGGTTTCATGAAAAAGTTTTAGATATCCTAGATTTACACACCTTTTACTGCTCACCTACATATCAGAGTCTCTAATGTGTGGGGCAGAAAATACATGACCATACACCCCATTTCAAAGACACACAAAACAGTTGATTTGCTTTAATAATGTATTCGACTACTTTTTGGAAAGTATTATATCCTCACCTGAGTGTTTCCACCAAAGGATAATCAGTGCTGTTCTCCATTGTTGCCTTTCTTCTTTAAAGAGTCTTTTAGATGCTATTGGGAAATATAGTATATATTGATACGCAATTAAGGAAAAACGCAACACAAACCTGACTGAAAACCAGCAGTAATGTTAAATGTCTGCTCAAAAAATGAGTCACTAAATCGCTGAACTGAAGAGTCAGTACTTAAGTTAAGTGTAGAAGTTTAAACTTTAAAGATAAACCACAGATACAGAGGTAAAGCCTAATGCATTGAGCAGTGAACCAAATGAATAACACTCAACACACATACAGTATGATTTACGCCGCATATAACAAATAATTCGAATAAAACTCTTTTGCTACATACTTACAAAATTCAATAAGAGACTTGTCCTTTGTGACTGAAACTCAAAACTAAAATGACATACTGATGTCTGAGGTTTCTGGTTTTCACACTTCTGTTTTTGCGACGACCGGGGGCTCTATGGAGATGAGCGTGACGTTGGCCTATTAGATTGCCCATCTAAGCGTTAATGCTCTTTCTTTTGCAAGAAGCACTGAGGTTGTGGTTATATGCTAAGCCTACTGATACTCAGGAAGGCTTGTGGTAATGAGATACAAGGTGTTTTTTTGTCAGGAGAGGTAGACTGAATTTTATTAGTGAATTGAGAACAGTCTGGCCTGCAAAACATCCAATCAATTCATCAACTATGTAATTCAATATTAATTATGTCATTGCACGATGACAAGGATTAATAATGCATCCGTAGTTTGGCCTGCAAGGTGTAAAACAATTTCGTCATCTTAGTACATACATTCTAGATCAAAGACTTCACTGACTGTACATGGTGATTTCTATGACTGATGCTGCACATTGTAATAATATGGTGATGTGTTCAATGGCGAGACGTTACTTAACTTTATTGCAAAGAGGCCACAGATTTTAGCACATTTGTTACAGTAACACTAGGTTTTCCAGCACAAAAGGATTTAATGTATGTACTCAATTAAATACGACTAAAAACTGTTAGAAAACACAAGACATTTTATGCAAAATGATCTCAGATGCAATGATATAAAAGGAATAAAGCCCGCCAATTATTCTTACATTCTTAGCATTAGTACAAGACGTACTTTATTTTAAGCCAAAAATTTAATGCTGCATCATTTGATCTAGATAGTAATTACGCATTGTTATTTTTTAATAAATATCTAACTTTCTTAGCACTTCATATTGCTGATCTCAATTGCATTTCATTTGCTTTATTGCTTTGCACAATGGCAATAAGTTTGATCTAAATCTAATCTGTAGATTTTTTATCAAACTGAAATATATGGGGAAAAAAAGTCTATCATCTTCTTTACCACAAGACAGAAATCCTATTTCTTAAATTGAGCGGAAAATGTGAAACACTTTGCTGTATTTTACACGCCCGTCTGAAGAATTCACAGCAATTTTGACTCTACCTCACACATCCGTTTATATCTTTAACCATAAGCAGCCTGAAGTCTTGTCAATTTCTCACCCCTCTATAGCCGCTCACAAAACTCAGTCACTATGGAAGAGTTTATACAGAAGAAACGGCATCCAATCAATCCAACATCATACATGAGCCAGAAACTACAGGACATGGTAACCTGAAAGTCTGTTTGATCCTGAATTCTTAAACACCGTAACTACAGTGTTTTCTTTTCCTAGTAAATGTAAGTTTTTTTTTTTTTTTTTTTTTTTTTTAATGCAATGCTCAATCCCCTTTGAAACCTCTTTATTGCTTTACTTCAGGGACGTGTATAAAATAAACATGGTGCTCTCACTACTGCGGAAGTGAAAGTTGAAGTGTTGTCATTGCTGCTCTGCTTTCAACTACATGTTTACATTTGTCTTTGAGTAAGACTTTACTCATCAAATCTCCAGGAAAGTTAAAATAAGTTCTAGACAGTTCCACATTGTGAATGTGACCTGACATTACTGAAACAGGAAGAGTGGAAACAAGCGACCTTATAAAGGGCCTCAACGCTATGAAGAGCCAAAATTAAAAACAAAGATCTTTTATACTGTGATGACTAACTGTCATCTGATGAACCATTTATAGTTTTAAGGCAGGTTTGAAGTATGTAAAGGATGTGTGTATATATACACATATATATATACACATATATATATATATATATATATATATATATATATATATATATATATATATATATATATATATATACACACACTGTAAAACAGCCAACTTATGAAAAGTTATCTAAATAAAGTATAAAAAGTAAACTGAACTAATATTTTAATTTGAAATGTTCAGAAATAATACTTAGTTCATTCAACAAATATGCTGCTTCAATGTTAAAAACTGTATAATAAAATGTGAAAAAATAAAAATGTTTTGTAGAACTTACATTAAAATCTTAGCTTTGCGTTAAAGCGTGCATTTCTTGTTGGCGCGTGCGCGTATGGAGCATGATAATGTGAAACTAGAGCTGGGCGATTTAATCATTATTTTTTATTAATTCGAATTCATGGTTTTTGTTGATTTTGAAAAATGAAAATCGATTTTACAGTTTCACTTTGGTACGGCACCGCGAGCTTCTGTATTTCTGCCACGCTCCCTCTGTGACTCACACGTGAGAAATACGACATGCAACATAACAACAATCGCTGATGAAACCACATTAAACAACATTTATATATTTATTTATTTAATAATATTATTTTAATACATTTAATATTTAATATTTATTTAATTTTAATATATTTATTTGAGAACTAAGAATAAGAGTTGCTTTGTCTTCAGACTCTTAGTCTGTTAACTCAACTTTTTTTTTTACAGTGTTTTTATATATATATATATATATATATATATATATATACATACACACACACACACACACACACATCACACAAATAATTTTGGCTTACACCCTGCATAAAGGGATTTTGGAGGATCAGTCGGGTGTATGATTAACCACTTCATGGTTAAAATAGAGTCTGAACCAGAAACAGCTGGGTAGAAGGCTTTAAACTGGGTGAGGACCAGCAAACTCTGCTATTAAGTTATGTTTGTGTAAGACAGTTTCATCTCACAGTTTATAGTCCATGACTACTGCAACAAGATGCCATCAGCAAGGTCTCTTCCACGCAATGAAGAGGACTGTAGACATAAGGGACAGCCAAGGAAACTTAATGCAGTAGATGAAAGACACATCATGCATTCCTTTAACGTCAGCAAAGAACTAACTCTGAACTGGATGTTTGGAGGCAGGATGTTTGCCAGAAGCCTAAACAGAGAGGTACAATAATGAGTCTCTTCAGGCAACAGTGAAGCATGGTGGGGGTTTCTTACAAATTTGGAACTGAATGTCTGCAAATGGAGTTGAATATTTGGTCCACAATGCTGAGAAATACAGGCAGATACATATCTATTCATCATGCAATACCACCAGGGAGGCATCGGATTGGCCCCAAATTTTTTCTGCAATGACAAAGACCCCAAACATATAGTCAATGTTGTTAGGAACCTTCACCATAGAGAAGATTGAGGAGCACTGGAAGTGATGGTTTGGCTCTCACAGAGCACTGATCTCAACATCATTTAGCTTGGCTGGAATAACACGAAGAGACAGAAGGATTTGAGACAGCGTACATCTGCTGAAGATCAGTTTAGACCTCAAGATGTTTGGAACAACCTAGCTGTTCAGTTATATCATAAACTGTGTTCAAGTACACCTACAAATAGTAATGGCAAATTGATTTGGATTCATCTTCTTTTCATTTACTTTCCATTTTGTTAATTGGCAAAAATAAACTATTAACAATTCTCGTTTGAAAGCATTCTTAGTTCGTACCGTATGTCACATCTGACCAAAACTTTTACACAGTACTGTGTGCATACTAGCACCTTAGTATGTGCATGCATGCGTGTACTGTATCAGTTAAGAAGTTTGAACTCCTCCTCTGCAGCAGAGGTACGTTTTGGTCTTTCTTTCCTGTGAAGGTCTTCATGAGAGACAGTGTCATCATGGTGCTTGATGGATTTTACAAATACACTTGACAAAACTGTTCTTACAATAACTGTTTCAGAACAGCTGATCTTCATGTCTTGAAAAAACAACTGACTGTTGTTGCTTAAGTACCAAATGCCATATGTGTTATTTCATCACTTTTTTTTTTTTTTTAAGTCAAAGTTATTATCGTTCTAGAATGTAGAAAAATAAATCCAAACTTGTGTCCAAACTTTTAACTGGTACTGTTAAACTTTTGTATTGCATCTAGCAAAGAAAACAACTATAGACCTTTTACATTTCTTGAACTGGTTTCTAGGAACCCTTTAACACGTTGAGAGGTTTACCCATCATGCATAGCACCCTCTGTACAAGCCTCTGGAGACAGTGTTATGATCTAGGGTTGGTCCAGGTTGGACTGCAGTTGGTCGGGCCTAAACTCAGCAGCATTGTGTGGCAAAAAAAAAAAAAAAAAAAAAAAACCACACATGAACTTGACATGAACACTGGCTACACATTGTGTGCTGCAATCAGAGCTAATGGTGAATTGTGTGACTTCCAAATGCATTTCCTATTAATGGATAATCAACAGTTTATTCAGTCTGTTTATACCGAAATGCTTTAATAAATGCTCATGAATCATTTATTACTTGTTCTTTCCACAAAACATCCCTTTTCAAATCTTGGAGCCTGGGTAAACCACAAGTTACAGCAATAACGTCTGCATTGCTTCGTGCAGCACAAATTGCAATACCATTCTGCCAGATCAATAAACGCGTCAATAAATGGCTGAATTGCATAGTTGAGATTAACACACACATATTAAGGTATACAATAATACACATCAGTCAATGTTTACATTAAAGAATGAATGAATAAAATGAATCAAATTATCAGTGCATCAATCTGCAACAGTGTTTTTCTTGTTGTCAAAACTGAAAGGTAATGTTGGTGCTTGAGGTTTATGGTTTTCAAACTTTTGCTCTATGGAGACATGATGCATGACGCTTGCGAGTTAATTAGTCTGCCCAACTAACAACTAATGCTGTCATATGCAGTAGCACTGATGTTGTGGTTGCATTTACTGAGCTTACCGGCTTCTCAGGAAAACATGTGGTTATGAGACAAAAAAACAATTATTCCGAATAGACATGAAATGAATTTACTTTTTCAGTAGTGAATAAAAAGCAAAGTGACTTATAGCGTACCAGAGACAAACAGTCATTTGCATTTGGTCTAATGTGTGAGTTAACGTGATCAAATTTGCACCACAGGTTGGTATATTGAGGTTGTTATAATAATTGTATTTAATTGTATTTACACTAGCTTTATACTGTGTTATAAGCACTTAAAAAATAAATCACTTCATCCATGCTGTACAGAATGTCTGCCAAATCATGCGTTTGGACATCAGGACAATTGTGAATATTGATAGTGTAGTAACACGGTGTGGTTTAGGTGTATGCATATGTCTTATGTGTTTTCTACTTATACAAGTAATAAGTTACTATTATCACTTAGTTTTCAGTAAAAGTATTGTATTACCATTGCTTTTTTACTTTTCTATAAAACTAATATAAGACTATGACTTGAATTTGCTATCTGTTTCGAAAGAAATAGTAGAGTCACATAAGTTTTGTAAATGAGTCAGGATGGTGAAGATGACAATGCACAAAGGTCAGAAGCAGTGCTGATGCAAGAGCTGCTATAGGAGGCTACTAATGCATTCAACCAGAGGTAGTTTTTCCTAGGTTTGGTTTAGGTAAGGACATGGAGGACCATATGTGGTCCTGCTGTTAGGCCCTGGAGCTGAGAGGTTTTATAGGCCACAACTCCCTCATTCACAGTAAAAAGAAAATTATAGTTTTCTGTCAGGAGACACAATGTTGAATTGCCCGTTTCTGAGCCAGAAAACATGGTAGCTCATGAACGTATCAAAATAAAATCTGAAGATGACATTCATGCAACCGATTTTCCATTTTCTAGTTTGCACACCGCTTTAAGGGGCAATTTAATCCTGTTGGGACCCTGATTTTAATTTGTGAGGCAAGCTTATGCCAGTGAAAGTCTCTGACCTGGTAAGATTTAATATTGACTTCTAAGGCATAAAGGATCATAGGTTATGGGAACCAATGAGGAAAAAATAAGAAAGAGGAAAAGTTCCATACATATGGAGCTGTGGAAGCTACTTCAATTGAGTAAAGCGCTCAGTTGAACAAGGTTGGAGCAAAAGGGTCTTTTTTTTTCTTCCTTCTTTTTTTTTCTTCTTCTGCTGAAGGGAAGTACACACCCAGGGTGCTATAAACACTAGAGGTGATGCTTAGCACAGCAAAACTTATATAGCAGATGACCAATTCACATCCGTCTACTTGAGCAGAAACACAAAAGTCAGTCTATTTAATTTTAGTAATAACGATGACACCGTGACTTTTAAAGCAAAAGGTTATTCTTGGTGATTATAAATTCAAGATGTGTGGAAGTTTGATTCCATTAGTACTACTGTTCTGAGGCATAGGGGTCACAAGTCTGGAACAATTCTGGTCAGATTTTTGCCAAGTAAACACACACACATGTTTGTCTATGTTAACCATTACTGCTGGTGCTATTCTGCCTTCAATCATTGATAAGCTTGACCCTCCTTCCTTCCCATTTACTCAAGTAAAAAAAGGAGTATGCTAAGTATGTTGAATCCTAGCATGCCAAAGCATACTTTAGTGTACTTGCTCCAGATTAATCACTAGTTTACTTGAAGTTTGCTATTTTGGGACAACTAATTTTGTTAAAATTAAAGTGCATTTAAGTTGTAATTAAATTGTACAAAAGCACAATTTTAAGTGTATTAAGTATACTTTTGTGTGCTAAAGTGGAACAATTTCCGTATACTTAGTACACTTAAAGTATATGAGGGAGAGGGGAGAGGACGCAGGCGTTGTATGAACGCCGCTTCTCCACCTCTGCTTTTGTTTGACTGTAAGAATTTATTTATTTATTTATTTATTTATTTATTTATTTATTTTGCTAAGTACAACTCTATATAATATAAGCGATATTGTACAACACTCCTTGTTTCTGCACTTTGTTTGAGGACGCAGACCAAGTAATCATACCTGGCACTGGGCTAAGTCTAATACCGCCCGGCATTACTTTCAAATATTCTGTCTCTCAGCTGTTGAACTGTTGATTAATGGCTACCTCCAGCCTGATGGCTACATCCATCTTGTATCCCGGTCATAAGACAGCTCGGACGTCTCCGTCGACCCTGGTACATCCATAGGAGCTACAATTTCATCCGTCTGGTCTGCAGCAGCATGTGTTGTATCTGAGGGGCATCATCAGACCTCAGGGCCTCCATACTCAATGACAGTGCTGCTTATATACCATTCCCCCAAGCCTCACTCCTCATTCTTCCCTCAAATACACGACTTACTTACATCACTCTGTTTTATGTCAACCAACATAGTTATTGTTGGAGATTTAAATATTCATGTAGACGATCCCTCTTGCCAGCTTTCAACAGAATTTCTGAGTTTGCTCGACTGTCTTGGCCTCCAGCAGCACGTGAACGTTCCTACAAACACTAGAGGGCACACTCTAGACCTTGTCATTACTGACTCAGTCCCCATCAAAGGCATAGAGGTCTATGACCTGGGCGTGTCAGATCATATGGTGATATTTATGGCCTTCACTTTTTCACTGTCTATTACTAGATCCAAGCACCAAATGTCTTTTCGAAACTGGAAATGCATTAATTTAACTTCCATGGCAGCAGACTTCAAATCACCTGTCCAGTCGGCAGGGCAGTGGATGAACTGGTAGAACACTATACATGTTCTCAAGCATGTAGTACCAGCAATAACAGACCCCCTGTTGAAAGTAATTAACTGTTTACTCAGCAGTGGGTATGTTCCCAAATCCTTTCAATTAGCAGTTATTAAACCGCTAATTAGGAAACCTGACCTTAATCAGTGTCAACTCTCCAATTACAGGCCGAAATTAAACGTTCCCTTTATCTCCATGATTCTGGAAAAGGTAGTATCCCAGCAGCTATGTTCACATCTACATAAAAATAGCATAAATTAACTGTATCAGTCAGGATTTAGGCCTCATCACAGCACAGAGACAGCACTTGTTAAAGAGGTAAAATGACCTCCTATTGGCCTCTGATCATGGTTGCGTCACTATACTTGTATTACTGGACCTCAGTGCAGCTTTTGACACCATTGATCATAGTATTCTCCTTCACAGATTAGAAAATGTAGTAGGAATTATTGAGTGGCAATAATGCCCTCGTGTGGCACAGATCCTATTTGACTGATCGTTATCAGTTTGTAGATTTAGATGGTGACCATTCCTAATGTTCTCAAGTGGAGTTTGGTGTACCACAGGGTTCAGTCTTAGGCCCGCTGCTTTTTTCCCTTCACATGCTTCCTTTGGGCAACATAATTTGTGAACATGGTATTAGTTTTCATTGTTATGCTGATGACACACAATTATATGTCTCAGCAAAACCAGATGAGAAAAACCAGTTTGCTAAAGTTTAGCAATGTGTGCAGGACATAAGAGATTGGATGCTAATTAATTTTCTTCTGCTTAATCCTGATAAGACAGAAGTTCTAGTCATAGGACCACAAGTAGCTAGAAGTAAGCTTTCCGATCACACTGTAACTTTAAATGGCCTTTCTGTTCCATCAAATGCAACATTAAAAGACCTTGGTGTGACTATAGATTTCAGTCTTTCATTTGAAGCTCATGTAGATAATATCACCAGGATAGCTTTCTTTCACCTCAGAAAGATTGCCAAGATAAGATATATATTGTCACTAAATTATGCCAAAAAAACTAGTTCATGCTTTTATCACCTCTAGGTTGGACTATTGTAACGCTTTACTGTCTGGTTGTTCAACTAGGTGTATAAACAAGCTTCAGTTAGTACAGTATGCAGCAGCGAGAGTCCTCACTAAAACCAGAAGATACAAGCACATTACCCCCATCTTATCTACACTGCATTGACTTCCTGTGAAATTTTGCATCAATTTTAAGATACTACTATTGACGTATAAAACATTAAATGTTCTCGCGCCACAGTATCTGAGTGAACTGCTAATGCCTTATTTTTCGCCACACCTACTTCGATCAAAGGATGCAGGCTGCTTTTCAGTACCATGTATTATTAAAACTACAGCAGGGGGCACATCTTTTTCTTACAAAACCCCAAAGTTATGGAATCGTCTTCCTATTAATGTTCAGGACTCAGACACAGTCTCAGTGTTTAAGTCTAGGCTAAAAATCTATTTATTGAGCCTAGACTTAATTTATTTAATTTTATTTTTTTAATAAATACATTAGCCTTGGGTAAAGGAGCAGATCTGGGGGACTCATGGACGTAGAGTATTATGGTGAACTGGTATGTTTAGATGCTGTCCTCCCCACTCTCACTGATCGCACAGGTTTGTTGACGGTGAGATGTATGGTTGCTTTACATCTCAGGGAGCCCTCATGTCTGTGTTTCCTTCTGGCTCTCCCTTTTAGTTATGCTGTTTTAGTTAGTCCTGCTGGAGTCCCTGCTTGCACTTTGCACTATATACATTCACCTTATACATGTTTGACTGTGACCATACCTGACTGCCATCTCTCCCTCTCTTCTGCTCTCTCCTCTTCTGCTCTCTCCCTCTCTCCTTTCCCCCCTCCCTGACGAGCTATACATGTCGCTCCTGAGTTGCCAATGATCCAGACCCCTCTGCTCTCTGGACCTGTCTAACTTGTCCTGGAGTCCTGCTTCTGGTTGGAGATCTCATCGCATGGATGCCTCGTGTGGTCTGCCTGGGAAGCGTGTGGCAGCTGGGGATGGTTTCCACGAAGACTGTCCTGTCCTCGACTGATGCAGACAGCTGTTCTCTGGGGACATGTGACTTTAGTCATTTGACTTCAGTCATTCGGTATTTCAGGACTGGAATTTCCTACAGTCTACCTGAGCCTCCAGGAACAAACTGGACTAATTCAAACACATCTCCTGTACTCCAGTCTTACATAGTATTATGCTGATCAATCCCTGCTATCCGTTTCACCCAAATGAGGATGGGTTCCCTATTGAGTCTGGTTCCTCTCAAGGTTTTTTCCAATAACCATCTCAGGGAGTTTTTCCTTGCCACCGTCGCCCTCGGCTTGCTCATCAGGGACAATTATTTTGATTCTTACACATTCACATTTCATACAAACTTACTTCTTTTGATTGTGTAAAGCTGCTTTGCGACAATGTCAATTGTTAAAAGTGCTATACAAATAAAATTGAAGTGAATTAAATATAACAAATACCTGAGCAGTACTCTTGACCGTCGTGCTCCTATCAGGACACATAAGAAGTAAGTTTTAAACGCTCTGCTTCCTGGTATACACAGGAACTATGTCGTATGAAAATGGCTGGTCGCACGTTGGAGTGCCAATCTAGAAAGTCTGGACCCACTGTCTATAAGCTTGCTTTCCGTGACCATCAAAGAGCATATTTCAAGTCCTTGAAGGATATGCAGTGTCAATTTTACGTCGAGCAAGGCCCTTCACCCTATCTGCTCCAGTGGCGCTGTATCATGGCAGACCCTTGGCACTGACCCCAGTTATGCTGGGATATGCGAAGAAAGAATTTCAATGTGCTGTAATGTATAGTGACAAACGCTTAACTTAAGCAATCTTCTTTCATTGAAGCCACAGAAGAGCAATGCAACAGCTTTATTGACCTTTTTAGATCTAAAATCCACAGCATCTGCTCTTCAATTTCTGGGCCTCTCCCCTAATCTCCCTTTGTCTGACTCCTCACCTGGGAGTTTGCCATCTCTCCCATACTTCACTGAGGTTTCAAATAGTTATATTAAAGAAAAAAAAAGAGTAAGGAATGAGACCATCATCTTGCATATTGGACCTCATTCCAACAGTTCTGCTCAAATCATTAATTTCCATTATCAGTACATTAATAACACAGTTTGTTAATCTCTCATTACAAACTGGTTACTTTCCACCCTCTCTGAAAGCTGCTGTCATTCGTCTGACTTTGAAGAAGCCCTCACTAGATCCTGACGTGTTTGGAAACTACAGACCCATTTTAAATCTCACGTTCCTATCAAAGGTCCTAGAGAAGACAATTGCCTTTCAACTCTTGATCCACTTTAAGTGCAAAAACTTATTTGAGAAGTTCCAATCAGGCTTTCGATTAGCCCACAGCATGGAGACAGCACTGCTCAGGGTGACAAATGATCTACTCATGACAGCTGATGCAGGATCGCCTTTTATTCTTATCCTTCTTGATTTGTCAGCAGTCTTCAACACAGTGGATCATACTATTCTCCTGGATCATCTCCAGTACACTATTGGTCTGTCTCAAACTACATTGCAGTGGTTCCAGTCCTACCTGTCCAACAGGTCTGAATGTGTCATGCTGGGAGGATGTAAGTCCAGGCTGCTTAATGTCACATGTGGTGTTCCACAGGGGTCAGTTCTCGGCCCCATCCTTTTTACCATTTATATGTTACATCTTGGGTGCATCATCAGCAGACATTGGCTGTCTTTTCACTGCTATGCCGATGACACACAGCTTTATATTAAAACTGCTCCAAGCCCCTCTGAAGCCCTTTTGTACCTTACTGCATGCCTTGAGAAGATAAAGGCATAGATGAACAACAATTTCTACTGCTGAACAGCAATAAAACTGAGGCACTCCTGGTTGGTACTTCTCATCAGATCCTCTCCTCTCCCATATCTCAATTTACTTTTGATGGTCAGGTTATCACTCTGTCCTCCACAGTCACTAACCATGGGAGTTCGGTTTGACCTACAGCTGACTTTCAGCGAATATATAAAACACCTTTGCAAAACATCAGTCTACCATCTATGACATATCTCTAAACTCCGCCCCCTCTTAACAGTTCCTGATGCAGAGAAACTTGTTCATGCCTTCATATCATCAAGGCTGGACTACTGTAATGGACTCTTTGTTGGGATCCCTGTCAAGGACATTCAAAAACAATAATACATCCAAAATAGTGAAAACTAGAATCCTAACGAAAACCAGATAATTTGAACACATCACTCCGATCACTGCACTGGAATCCTGACTCATCCCGGGTTGAGTACAAAATCCTGCTGTTAACTCATAAATGTCTCACTGGTCAGACACCATCATATCTGCAAAAGCTGATCACTGTACAACGGTCTAACCTTACCTTATCTTCACTTCATTGGTTCCCCGCGAAATTTTGCATTGATTTTAAAATACTACTTTTGACATATAAAGCATTAGGCATTGCTCTACACTAAATATACATTCACCTTATACATTATGTGACTGTGACGATACCTAACTTATCTCTCCTCTTCTGCTCTCCCTCCCTCTCTCTTTCCCTTTCTCTCTGTCGAGCTACACATGTCATTCCTGAGCTGCCATTGATCCAGACTCCCTCTGTCCTCTGGACCTGCTTGACTCATCCTGGTGCCCCGCTTCTGGTTGGAGATCTCATCACATGGATGCCTCGTGTGTCTCTTTGGGATCCATCCGATGTCTGGGGACGGTATCACTCTACTAGGAAGACAGTTCTGGCCTCGACAGCTGTTTCTCTGCGCATTTGGCTACAGTCGCTCGATAGTTTAGGACTAGAATTTCCTACAAGTCTACCTGAGCCTCCAATGATGACCTGGACTCCATATTAACATCTGTTATAACAACTGTTATACTGAACTGCTTGCCACCTAACACACAGTATGAATGCAGATCAATTCCTGCCTTCTGTTCACCCAAATAAGGATGGGTTCCCAGTTGAGTCCGGTTCCTCTCAAGGTTTCTTTCTACTGCCATCTCAGGGATTTTTCCTTGCTACTGTCGGCCTTGGCTTGCTCATCAGGGAATATCTGACTATCTGACCATTTTTAATTCATACACATTCACATTTCATACAAACTTAAGTAATTCTTTTGATTGTGTAAAGCTACTTTGCGTTGATGACAATTGTTAGAGGCACTATACAAATAGAATTGAATTTAAATGAATAACCGCACCCTTAGGTCATCAATAAGCATGCTCCTCAAAGCCCCATTTACCAGGCTTTGTACCATGGGGGACCAAGCCTTCTGCTCAGTTTCACCACAGCTCTGGAATTGCCTTCCTGTCCATCTGAGAGACATACAGAGCCTGGACTCATTTAAAGCCAACCTGAAGACCTTTTTATTCAAGAAAGTTTACAATTGTTGAAGTGGTTTTAATTGATTGTTTTATACCTTTTCTGTTTTTATTTTTATTATTATTTTAGCGTTGATGTGGTTTTATTTAATTGTTTTATACCTTTTCTATCTCTATTTTTCTTTAATGTTAGCACTTTGAGATTTAATTAAGGAAAAGTGTGTTACAAATAAAATGCATTATTATTATTATTATTATTATTATTATTATTATTATTATTATTATATGGCTGTGTGTGTATTAACGTACATACCTGAGAGTAATTAATAAACATTGATGTTGCCCCTACTCTAGTCTCTGGTTGACAGGAATAGTTGAATTATAATGCTGATGCAGTTCGTGCAAGAGTACAGCAGCTTTATGATATTTAACGCACAGAAGAGACAGAGTTCAAACATATAAATTTGATCTTGAACGCACAAAAGTTTGAGAGCGCGCGCGTGCGAGAGAATTTGGCATGCAAACAACGAGCCTGAAAGTGCACTAAATAAAAGCATAAATAAGAACATATAAATAAGTTCATATACAGTACAGACCAAAAGTTTGGACACACCTTCTCATTCAAACAGTTTTTTTTTTTATTGTGCTCTTTATTGTGTTCTTTAGCCCAAACGCGTCTCTCCTGCTTGTTGCCTGTCCTTAGCAGTGGTTTCCTAGCAGATATTCTAGCATGAAGGCCTGATTCACACAGTCTCCTCTTAACAGTTGTTCTAGAGGTGTGTCTGCTGCTAGAACTCTGTGTGGCATTGACCTGCTCTCTGATCTGAGCTGCTGTTAACCTGCGATTTCTGAGGCTGGTGACTCGGATGAACTTATCCTCCACAGCAGAGGTGACTCTTGGTCTTCCTTTCCTGGGGCGGTCCACATGTCAGCCAGTTTCTTTGTAGCGCTTGATACTTTTTGTGACTGCACTTGGGGACACTTTCAAAGTTTCCCCAATTTTTCGGACTGACTGACCTTTATTTCTTAAAGTAATGATGGCCGCTCGTTTTTCTTTACTTAGCTGCTTTTTTCTTGCCATAATACAAATTCAACCTCTTTGAATGAGAAGGTGTGTCCAAACTTTTGGTCTGTACTGTATACTTTCTGTACATTGTTACAATGATTCTTTTGAGCATGGATATATTTTTGAAAATATGCCAACAATAAATTGAAAAACAAAGTTTAAATAAGTATGCTTTGCAAATTACCCTGACCTTAAAGTATATTTTCCTATAATATATTTTTGGAATGTGTACTATAATACAATTATTTGGAAGTATGTTTAAGGTTTAATTCCAAAAAAATTGTAAAAGGATGATGTTAAAAAAAAGTATACTTTTTACATATTAAGTGATAGTACATTGCAAATATACTGACGACAAGCTGTACCATCAACAATTTTAATATATTTGTAATACACTAAAGTATACTCTTTTCAATAGGGCTGCTTCAGCAATTTGATAAACTCCTTCAGCCATTAAGTTTCCCACAGGTGGCCACAGGTGTGCGAGGTTGGTGAGCTGGGATAGCATGGACTGGAGTCGTTCCCTCCCGTTGGTTGCCAGAATCACCAGGCTCACCTGGTAAAACTGGGACTTTCTAAGGAGAACCCTCAGGGTGAGGGGTGACGGTGGAACCTTACGAATTCAAGCCACAGTTAGATGAATAATACCATGCAATGTTGATATTCATAAGCAATATTACAGACAATTGTAATGCTAATAGATGTATTATTAGTTTTGTTTTGCTTAGTGGGTGTAGTATTTGTCATGCACACTTGTAACACGACCGGCACTAGGACCCGGAAGTAATACGGTCGGGTTTCAGGAAGCATAAAAGGAAACAAGATGGCGCCTCACATTGCTCAGTCATTGAGTTCTGCCCATGCTATCGCCGACGCCTCGCTCGTCTAAACGTGAGTACTCACTTTCTTGGGTTATCGCTTCTGATTGGGTGTGTGTATTTAGAACGCGGGTTTATTTGTGTAAACTCTTGCTCTCGCTTCGGGAGAGTTCTAAGAATAACTAGCGTGGTTATCCTGCCTGCTCGCGCTACTTCCGCGTTTGGGTTTACCATCCACGCTACAGGGCTAACTGCTAGTCTTCTGATTCATCTCCGGTTAGTTCGTGACAGAATGACTGAGCCATCAGCAGTAAACCCAGCGGAGTTTGCTCACCTCTGCGATGTGGTTGACCGGCATGCTAAGCTGATCGATCAGCTCCGTGGTGAAGTCGCATCTCTCCGCACGGAGCTCCGTCTTCGTGGTCTTGCGCCGGTGACGGCTGCAGGAGAATGCTCCGCGGGCGGCGCTCAACTGCTGCGCCGCCAACCCCTCCCCACCTTCTGATGTTCTAGCTTTACCGGACAAATGGAATGGCACGGATGGGAAGTGCAGTGTTTTTCTAACTGCATAGGATCTTGTGTTTGAGTTTAATTCCACCAGATACTCCACAGACCGACTGCGCATTGCTCTTCTCGTCTCGTTGCTATCCGGGCAGGCAGCTGAGTGGGCCACGGCGGTTCTTCGTTCAGATTCAGACGTCGCCTACTCCTACACAGAATTCACCCATCAGCTTAAACTCACCTTTGAGCATCCGGCTGCTGAGGTGGAGACCGACTCTAAGTTATATCATCTACAGCAGGGAGGGTCGTCTGTGAGCCGCTACACCGCGGAGTTTCGCACTCTCGCCGTGCAGACCGACTGGGGAGACTCCGCACGGCCTACTACGAGGGACTGGCTTCACGTATAAAAGACAAGCTCGCCGGACGAGAGCTCCCAGCGACCTTGGAGGGCTTAATCCAACTCGCCTTCCGGATCGACCAACGTCTGCTCGCTCGCCCCAAGCCAGCTCCCCGTACCCTGCCACCCATCACGACAGCACTACCTCGCACCACACCCTTCCTCTCCCACGCTCCAGTTCCAGAAGTCCACGCCTCATTCACTGCAGCACCCACCAGAACCGTCGGTACTCCACCTCCCGCCGTGGTTGACACAGGAGCCGGGGAACCCATGCAATTAGGGCGCGCCTCCTTAACCGCTGCAGAACGGGAACGCCGTTTTAGAGAGGGGCTCTGCGCGTATTGTGGATCCGCTGCACACCATCGAGCCATCTGTCCTCTGCAGCCGGGAAACGCGCAGCCCGGTGAGAAATGAGAGTAGTTCACCGGGTCCCATCTTCCTCTCCACCACCCTGACTAATGATTCCCGTCTCACGGTAAAAGTACACCTCCAGTTTGGCCACAAACGGGTCGGAAGTACCGCGTTCGTCGACTCCGGGGCAGCAGGTAACTTCATTGACTCTTCATATGCCAAAAAACTGGGGATAAAGATTGAGGCGTTATCCCAGCCCGTAACCATTACATCAGTCGACGGTCGGCCTCTTTCCTCCAGTCCCATCTCCTTTCAAACTCAGCCTATCACCCTCATCATCAACCAGCATCGGGAACAGTTTCAGTTTTACACCACCACCATTTCATCACCACCCATCATCCTCGGACACCCTTGGCTGTTGCATCATGACCCACTCATATCATGGACCCAAAATCGAATTCTACAATGGGAGCCGACCTGCACCGAGCTCTGCCTACGGGCCGAGGCTGGGACGTGCTCTAGGGAGTCCGAGGCCCCCGATGTCGACACAGACAACATCCCGCTAGACTACCGGGACCTGGCTGAAGTCTTCTGTAAGAGACGCGCTACCCACCTACCTCCTCATCGCTCATACGACCTGGCAATCGATCTTCAGCCAGGTGCGACACCACCCCGCGGCCACCTCTATTCACTATCTAACACCAAGATGCAGGCGATGGAGGAGTATGTTTCCAGCGGACTTCGCCATGGTACCATCTGGCCCTCCTCCTCACCTGCCGCTGCGGGGTTCTTCTTCGTGAAAAAACGTGATGGTAGTCTACGTCCCTGTGTCGATTACCGGGGGCTCAATAATATCACCATAAAAAACCGACACCCACTGCCTCTTACCAACTCTGCCCTGGACGTCCTCTCTGGTGCCACCATCTTCACTAAGTTGGACCTCCGGAGCGCCTACAACTTGGTGCGCATCAGAGAGGGCGATGAGTGGAAGACGGCCTTCATCACCCCTACAGGGCACTACGAGAGTCTGGTCATCCCGTTTGGTCTCTGCAACGCGCCTGCCGCTTTTCAACAATTCATCAATGACGTCCTCAGAGACATGTTAGGCCGTTGGGTGTTCGCCTACCTTGACGACATCCTCATCTACTCCCGAACCGTCAACGAACATATCCAGCACGTCAGAGCAGTTCTAAAGAGATTGCTCGCCCACCAGCTGTACTGTAAGTTGGAGAAGTGCGCTTTTCACGAGCGCTCCACCACATTCCTGGGTTTTGTCATCTCGCCCAGGGTGTGGCCATGGACCCACAGAAACTGGAAGTTGTGAGTCATTGGCCCCTACCCAAGACTCTTAAACAACTCCAGAGATTTCTCGGGTTTGCCAATTTCTATCGCCGCTTTATCCGGGACTACAGTACCGTTGCAGCGCCACTAACCGCTCTGACCCGCCCATCATCTCACCCCTTCAACCTCACCTCAACTGCCATCTCTGCCTTCCATGAGCTCTGTCGCCGCTTCACCACTGCTCCCATCCTCCTTCACCCGGATGCTGACAAACCATTCGTTGTGGAGGTGGACGCTTCGGATGTGAGCCAGCACCGCCTACACCGTTCGCCGGATCCTTGACTCACGTCCTCGGGGCAGAGGGCTCCAGTACCTGGTGGATTGGGAAGGTTACGGTCCCGAGGAGCGATCTTGGATTCCGGCTCGGTTTGTCCTAGACCCCGAACTCATCCGGGACTACCGTCGTCGGGTATCCTCCACCCCAGGACCGTCGAGAGTCGGTCCTGGACGGGGGGGGTACTGTCATGCACACTCGTAACACGACTGGCACTAGGACCCGGAAGTAATATGGTCGGGTTTCAGGAAGCATAAAAGGAAACAAGATGGCGCCTCACATTGCTCAGTCATTGAGTTCTGCCCATGCTATCGCCGACGCCTCGCTCGTCTAAACGTGAGTACTCACTTTCTTGGGTTATCGCTTCTGATTGGGTGTGTGTATTTAGAACGCGGGTTTATTTGTGTAAATTCTTGCTCTCGCTTCGGGAGAGTTCTAAGAATAACTAGCGTGGTTATCCTGCCTGCTCGCGCTACTTCCGCGTTTGGGTTTACCATCCACGCTACAGGGCTAACTGCTAGTCTTCTGATTCATCTCCGGTTAGTTTGTGACAGTATTGCTTTAATGTGGTTACAAGTATGAGTCATTTTGCTACCATGGTTATTTTAAAGGCTGTTATATGGCATCTATTGTCATTGTCATCATTATTACAGTTAGTCCAACCATGATTTAATCAGTATAAAGATTTGTAAATCCTAAAAGAGTAGGATTTCGAGTAGCATTTCAGTAAATACAGAAACTATTAGGGCTAGAGCTTACTTTTTAAAATTCATGACTAACACAAGGAGATCGGTGACCATTTTGTTTTAAAAACTCATGCAATGCTTATTAAAAACACTTCAGGCAAGACTTTCCATGGAAAGCTTTGATCCCCATTCTAATCCCCATTATTATCTACGTAAAACTTGGGTGTTGTGCTGCCTGTTGTGTTGATGGATTGGCTCCCCATCCAGGGTGTACCCCACCACGTGCCCTAGGTCTCTTGTAATAGGCTCCAGGCTCCACGCGACCCTGTACAAAAGATACAGCGGTATATGTGATGACTATAAATTGACTAAATAGTTTCTTGACTATTTAGCTTTAAATTCTATAATTCCTCCACACAACAAATGCTTCTGGTGCACACCTTGGTGTTCATCTGAACAATAAACTGGACTGGATAAGCAATTCAAATGCACTCTACAAAAAAGGGCAAAGCAGGCTGTACCTGCTGCGGAGGCTCAGGTCTTTTGGAGTTGCGGGCCGACTCCTGAAGTCCTTTTATGAAGTCTTTTACGGCGTGGTCTGCTGGGGACACAAGAAGACTGAACATGCTGATCTGGAGAGCCAGCTCTGTTCTGGGATGCCCTATGGACCCAGTGGAGGTGGTGAGTGACAGGAGAATGGTGGCTAAGCTGTCATTCCTGTTGGATCACACTTACCACCCCTTGCAGGAGTATCTGACGACACTGAGCAGCTCCTTCAGTGGCAGGCTGCTGCACCCACAATGTGGGACAGAGAGATTCCATAAGTCTTTATTGCCAACTGCTGTCAGACTGTATAACTCAGACTCTGACCACACACAATCCCATAATGGACTGTTCTCTCTGTTGTGGTTATATACAGGGTGGGCCATTTATATGGATACACCTTAATAAAATGGGAATGGTTGGTGATATTAACATCCTGTTTGTGCCACATTAGTATATGTGAGGGGGCAAACTTTTCAAGATGGGTGGTGACCATGGTGGCCATTTAGAAGTCGGCCATCTTGGATCCAACTTTTGTTTTTTCAATAGGAAGAGGGTCATGTGACACATCAAACTTATTGGGAATTTCACAAGAAAAACAATGGTGTGCTTGATTTTAACGTAACTTTATTCTTTCATGAGTTATTTACAAGTTTCTGACCACTTATAAAATGTGTTCAATGTGCTGCCCATTGTGATGGATTGTCAATGCAACCCTCTTCTCCCACTCTTCACACACTGATAGCAACACCGCAGGAGAAATGCCAGCACAGGCTTCCAGTATCAGGTGCTGCACATCTCGTATCTTCACACCATAGACAATTGCCTTCAGATGACCCCAAAGATAAAAGTCTAAGGGGGTCAGATCGGGAGACCTTGGGGTCCATTCAACTGGACCACGACGACCAATCCACTTTTCAGGAAACTGTTCATCTAGGAATGCTCGGACCTGACACCCATAATGTGGTGGTGCACGATCTTGCTGGAAAAACTCAGGGAACGTGCCAGCTTCAGTGCATAAAGAGGGAAACACATCATCATGTAGCAATTTCAAATATCCAGTGGCCTTGAGGATTCCATTGATGAAGAATGGCCCCACTATCTTTGTACCCCATATACCACACCATACCATCACTTTTTTTGCTCCAACAGTCTTGGAGGGATCTATCCAATGTGGGTTAGTGCCAGACCAATACAAATACAAAACAACCAGATGATGGGTCAAGTGTACTGAGTCTGTAGGGTCAAAGCACCCTTAGTTCCTGACTCTCAGTAGAAAACCAAAGGTTTTGCTAGCCCAGAATGGAAAGCTTCCCAGTTCTTCCCCACTACTGACAATTCTGAACCAAATTTAAAGACCTAGCTTACATCTCTTGCTTTAATTTAATTTGAGGATGCACTAGGTTAAGGGTCGCAACCTTAAACACAAAAGAAAACCCGGGAGCCACAAAACCCTTTTGACATCTAAAATGAAGATAATGCTGCTATATATATATATAATATATATATATATATATATATATATAATATATATATTTATTTATTTTTACCTATATGCTATGTATAAAAAAATATATAGTGTGTTGCATTTTTGTAATTAATGAACTGCTACAGAGAAAACAAAATATTACTTGCCAATAAAATACTTATGTCACAGCTCCGTGATCTGAAAAGCTGGCGCGAGATGAATGAACTCCGTGAAGAGAGCCGGCGTGTGTAAATTGAGCTCGAGCAGGCTCACAGGTGACACAGACGCATGGGGATTACTCGTGGTCTGAAGACAGGCAGAGGTCGAAACTGCAGAGTCGAGGAAAGGTCCATGATCCAGGCTTGTGGTCGAGAAACAGTTCCAAAGGTCAGGACCGTGAAGATCCGAGATGGGGAATGATCCATGATGTGAGGCAAAGACATGGTCATTGAAACGAGGCGAGATCGAAAACGAGAAGACAAGACGAGGAAGAGCGCTGCAATATTGGACATGGTGAGTGCACAATAATCTGGCGATGAGGTGTAGTCAGAGTGCGAGTTAAGTAGGGAGGAGAGGTGATTATGGATTGAATACGGGTGTGCAGAGTGGAGAATGAGGCGGTGGAAAGAAAGCAGTAGGGTGGATCATGGAACCGGAGTGTGTAGATGATTCATGACAGGGCTGTGGCTTGGTGGGTCATAATGTTGATTTGTCCATCACGGTTTTATTAATCTGCACACATAATTTATTAATCCATGCGCTCTATTTTTCTTTTCTTTTTTTTTTCTTTCTTTTTTTAATAAAAAGCCAAACTTAGATTATTCTCCTGCATTAAACCAAAAATGCCGCTTGATTCTTATGTTGTCATCCTTTTATCGTGTGTACTGGAGCGTGGAGCCAGCTTTCAACCATAAACCAAAAAAAAAAAAAAACAGGAGCTCGAAAAAAGATTAATATATTTATTATCATTATTATTGACGATGATATCATATTAATATGACAGAATAATTTCAACTTTAAGTCAAGAAATCATTAATATTATACAGGCTAGTAATCTGCAAAAAAACAAAACAAATTTTTTTTTTTTTTTTTTTACATTTTTAAAAAAATTATTATTAATAATATGGAGGAAGTGACATCAGCGCTGATGACTGCGTTTTGGCGAGGGAGTTCCCTTTGTTCCCTTCACGACATACATGCTCGAAAAATGCAATAAATCGCATCCCGGCGGATGTTGGACATTGATGGTTGCGATGCATATTTTGAGTGGGAAGAAATTAAACATGTTTTATTTTAATGTTACAAGATCACCATGATCTTCAAATGTTTAATTACATTTGAAAAAGCTAAGAAACTAAACTAAAATAAATTTTAATTACATACTCATTATGTATTTTCCGGTCACAGGGAGCCGCAGCAGGGGGACAAAAGAGCCATGTGGCTCCAGAGCAGCACATTGCCGAGCCCTGCCCTAGGTGAAGCCCTAACTATTTGTTCATATATTATAATTATGTATTATTTAAATTATTTATTATTCATTCATTATTTCCTTTTAATTGTACATTTTAACATCTTAATCATGTTTTAAACTTATGGTGCGTATACATTTTGCAATTCATGCTCATGTGTTTGTGTAAGTGTCTACTTCTTTTTTCACAAAAAAAAAGGATTTTAGGTCTTTTTTAAATGTGTAATAGCAATCATTTGAGTTAATTTGACTTGACTCATATACTCACATTTACTCTTTGCTGAGAGAATATGCCATTCTGCTCAAACTCAGCAGGGCAGTTGTGGCTTAATGGTTAAGGTATTACAGTAGGTTACTGAGGTGAAAGTTGGGGGTTCACACCCTAAAATGTCAAAATGTCCCTGTCAGGCCACTGAATCCTGATTCAACTTGACATTCTCTGCTCTAGTGCACTGTATTGTGTCAGACCAGAGCTTCCTAACCACCTGGTATAAGGAAATCATTTTGATAAATGTGACAAATTCATGTCACTTTTACATTAATTACAACTAATACAAATACTAATTACTTTTTACATATGTGAGTCTGGTTCCTCTCAGGGTTTCTCCCCATTGCCAGTCAGGGAGGAAAGAAGTGCAGGCTGTGTCATACCAATGTTCAGCAATAAGAATAAAAAACAAAAAAGTCATGTTTGCCACTGTTGCCCTCTGACAATCAGATTTTTGATTCGTACATCATTTCAATTTCATTACGTTTCCTAATTTTGAACTAATTTCCTTTATTTTCCTTAGATTCTGTATTGCAGATTTGAGAAATACCCCTCAGAGAAATGGTATCACTCCCTGAAATCCAGTAACTAGCAGCTTTTCCCAACAGCAGTCATTCATCTCAATAAAACATTTAGACCAAATGAGCAGAAGTAAGCCGAGTGGACTCTGCCATTACCAAATATTTTCCTTGAAGATTCTGCATTTAATTGTTATTTTATTGTATTGGATGTTACATGGTGCGGGTTAGAGAGGCGCACCATTATGCAACTGAAAAACTTACAGTTAGTTAGACCATAACTAAAAATGATTTTGCTTAACATTCATTACAGAACCAAGCCATGCAGGACCAGGCGATGGCGGTATAACCAGTATGACCAGCTGGTATGTGTTCGATCAGAAGTAGCTTCTTTCTTTCTCCATAATTTGGCCTGGAATACAGGACGACCACGCCTAGGGAGAGTAGCAACAGTGCTGACCTGTCTCATGCAAGTCAACAGTTCTTGATCATAGGTCTCCTGAGAGCTCTTTTCTGCGAGGCATGGTTCACATCAGGCACTGCTTCTTGAAACCAGAAAACCCAGAACTGGTGTGTGTTTTTAAAGCGCAGGACCTGAGGACCTGAGGACCTGAGGATGCGGATAGGGGTTCTCATACTTTTTCCACCTACTTTTTCCGTACTGTGAAGGTTTATATGTTATGTTCAATAAAACCATGAAAACATGTTTGTGTAGTATCGCTTTAAGCAGACTGTGTTTTTCTATTGTTTTGACTTGGGTGAAGTTCAGAGCACATTTTATGACCAATTCATGCAAAACTCCATGTAATCCCAAAGGGTTCACATGATTTTTCTAGCAACTGTATAAAATCTCGTATAAGCCCTCAAAAAGGGTCGACTTGTCCACAAAGGACAAGGGTCTGGTTTCCAAAGCCCCGTTCGGTCTCGAGGATGAGGGTGTTACCTTTATGTTACGCAATTAATAATCCCAAGCTATCTCCAAACAAGAAGGTCTTCCTGTGTCTATCATAAGCAGTCTCACACACTCCTATTTCGCTGACTCCCTCAGAAGTCCTACATAAAGGGTCCTACATAAAGTATTATTACCAATCATGAATAAACAAGTCGCTCAGTCTGTCCGCTGGTGCCAGGCGAGACACGGTCAAACACGCAAACACGGTGTCTGTCAGAAAGGAAAATTTAACACATAATATCAGATCCATGGGGAAGAGAGGAAAATTTACTTATTTCATATAAAAATCAATTGCGCTAATAATGGTAGCAGCAGAGTAAATTTAGAAGATTCAGACTTTGTTTCTGTGAATTCTGAATATACTCTACTGCTACCATCATGAGTGTAAGGGGTTTTAAAACAACAGAGGACTTTGTCGGGGGTACAACGTCAAAAAACGTGAAAACAATTGACACCTCTATTTTATCTATTTTATGACACCTATGCTCACTTTGATCACTTAGGTGCCTAAAATTGGGTCGTCTCACACTATATGTGTCATGGTGTAAGCTGTGACATAGTTCTAACACGTTTAGGTCAAAATATCAAAAGCTGAAATAAGGAAATCTGATATTCTGAAATGTTGTAACATTTTTATGTTTTGATCTCAAATGCAAATGTCTCAAGGGTATAGAAACAAACAAAAATAAAAAAATTAACGTCTTTACCATTACAATGCTTTCAGATTTCAGTATAAATGAGTATTAATAATACTACTAAATAATACTTAATAATACTACTAAAGATACACATGTGACTACTGACGGCCCCTTATTACACCAGAACTGAATTACTGTACGTGTTTCACTGCAAAAGAAATAATTTATACATACTTTCATATGCATACTATATACAATACATACTATATAAGAACATATATATAAATAAGAAAATGTGTGCATGTTTTGTCCAGATGTGTGTTACACTTAAAGAGAAAGATGTAAAACTGGACAGAAAATAAATTTATTTATAATTCACAGCCTTCGTTATATATACAGGCAATCGAAAGCAACATGACAGTTGTGAAACATTATGGAAAATTCATGCCTTATGCTTGCTTTAAATCATATGCAGTTCAATGAATTGGAGCATATTCAAATCTCAAATAATATTCAAATAATAAATCAAATCTACCTATTTTGAACCTTTAGTACATTTTTCAAACATTTGTCTTTCGATCTAAAAGAGTGCAAATATTTATATTATTTATAAATAATATAAATATTTATACATCTTTATACATACAGTATACATATCCTTATAATATAATATTCATACAGTATGCCATGTATAATTGGAGATTGACTAGATGACACATCGAAACCAAAACATTGTTCAATCAGACCTGTTTAGTAATTTCATATGTAGCCTATGTGGATGAGCCCATCTCAAACTTATATTCGAACGTTTCTTCCTAAAAAGCAAGTAAAAACTCCAATCCAGATCTGCTACAGATGTGACGCGGATCTGCCTGAAGCAAAGCAAATCGGAGTCGGTTCAAGATCCAAGTCTATTGCTATATGCTATCTTCATATGCAGTTTCGTGCTGTCTATAGATGATTTAAAGAAGACATTTATTTGAAATATTTAAAATGTAATCATACTGTAGTAAGGAAAATCTATTTCCTAATAATACAGAACATAAAGTCTTGTGATTTTCTACCATTCAGACACCAGCTGAGCGTTCATCCACACTTGTCGTCCTTGAATATACCGAGCCTGTTGCCTGGGTCATGTAGCTCTTCATACACTGCACATGGACAAATGGTGTGTGACGCAAGAGTCTAACGAGGTGGTTCCTAAACTTTTCACCCACAAACATGTAGAGGAACGGATTGAGGCAGCTGTGTGAGTACGCCACGGCTTCAGTGGTTTGCAGCATCAGTTGTATCCTTTTGCTGATCTCACACTCTGAAGTTAGGATTCCCATCAGTTCCAGTGCTTTGAGAAAAGCTGCAATGTTGTACGGTATCCAGCAGCAGAAGAAGACCACCATGACCACAACAACAAGACGAACAGCCAGTTTCTTGGCTGTACGAAGAGCCCGAAGTCTCTTGAGCACCATCGTGTAGCAAAATCCCACAACAGTCAGTGGAATCAGCATGCCCAAAACATTCATTTTAATAAAAACTACAATTGTCACATCATTGTGATTTTCATCTTTTGGATAAGCATTGCAAATATTTTTGTCATCATGAACTTCAACTCCAATATAGCATAGCTCAGGGAATGATGATGCAACAGCTATAATCCAGACGACCACGCTAGCTAAAATCCCATACGTTTTTGATCTGATTCTCAAAGCGAACACAGCATGAACGATAGCCAAGTATCTGTCGATGCTCATCAGCACAATAAAGAAAATACCAGCGTAAAATCCAATGTAGTACACACTGAGGACCAGAGTGCACATGGTGTTACCAAATACCCAGGAATCTCTGGCATAGTGAGCCAGGAAGGGGAGAGTGAAGATCAGTAGAAGGTCAGCGATGGCCAGGTTCAGGAGAGACACGTCAGTCATGCTTTTCATCTGAGCACCTCTCAGGACCACCCACAGCACCAGCATGTTGCCAAGAAAGCCCACCACGAAAAACAGAGAGTAGAGCACTGGGAGAAAATAGATTGGATGGACTTCATAATCGCACGGTTCTGCAATAGTAATATAACTATAGTAATCATAGTAATCCTCTGTTGTCATCATACTGAAAGGAATGAGAAGAAAAAATATAACATGAGGCTCTGCACATACAGTAGACACACATAATCTGTGAATTATGAACATCTGCATTTAGACCTTAGACATAACTGTGGATTCATGCATTATACAGATGTGTGCATGAACTAAGTTCCACTGTGTACCAGTGCTGTAACAATGATATATGATACTGAAAATAATTTAATGTTTTTTTTGGAGGGGTTGGGGGGGGTGGGGTCAAGATACGCTCAAACATTTGCGCCATAGAATTTAACACATTTTTTACAGTAACAGGTTTTTTGTTACAGGTTTTCCAGCACAAAAAGGATGACAGTTAGAAAACACAAGACATTTCATGCAAAATAATTCTTAATTCTGTCATCATCAAGTATTGTTACACTCTTACATTCTTAGCATTAGTTACAAGAAATTATGTATTTAATTTTAAATTTAATGCTGCTCATTTAGTCTGAATAGTAATTACCACATTGTCATTTTCATAAATATGCAACGTATGCACTTATGTAGTGGGTAGATGCATTTCGTTTGCTTTGTACTTTGCACAATGACAATAAAGTTTGATTTAATCTAATCTAATCATGAATTTTATCAAGCCAAAATAGATAGAAAAAAAAAAAACGTTACATTTGCAAATGTAGGTTTTTATTATTATAACAGAGATAAACACTCTCAAGGCTATGAACAGGGGCGTTACCTATTAAAACGAACTAGAGGCCAATGCATGCAATGCAAAAACATCATAGATGCTAGACAAAGACAGCCTACCGGTTGAAACTTAAATGCACAAACTGATTCAGGAGAAAACTGAGAACAAATCAAGAATCGCACATGGAGATGTGAACCAATGGCAAGACCTGGGTGGAAGCAAGATGTGAATCAAAACAACGGGGACGTGCCCATGGACACCATGGCACACGGTGTGGCTCTTGTAACAAGGGGGGGTGGGGGGGGGATGTTATTAGTCATAAGTTATGAGCTATTTTTTTTAAAGAAATAAAAGACGTTCAATTCCAGAGAGAAGAACTAATGATCAGGTTTCATGAAAAAGTTTTAGATATCCTAGATTTACACACCTTTTACTGCTCACCTACATATCAGAGTCTCTAATCTTGTGCGGCAGAAAATACATGACCATACACCCCATTTCAAAGACGCACAAAACAGTTGATTTGCTTTAATAATGTATTCGACTACTTTTTGGAAAGTATTATATCCTCACCTGAGTGTTTCCACCAAAGGATAATCAGTGCTGTTCTCCATTGTTGCCTTTCGTCATTAAAGAGTCTATTAGATGCTATTGGGAAATATATATGAATACACAATTAAGGAAAAAAGCAAAATAAACCTGACTGAAAACCAGCAGTAATGTTAAATGTCTGCTCAAAAAATGAGTCACTAAATCGCTGAACTGAAGAGTCAGTACTTAAGTTAAGTGTAGAAGTTTAAACTTTAAAGATAAACCACAGATACAGAGGTAAAGCCTAATGCATTGAGCAGTGAACCAAATGAATAACACTCAACACACATACAGTATGATTTAAGCCGCATATAACAAATAATTCAAATAAAACTCTTTTGCTACATACTTACAAAATTCAACAAGAGACTTGTCCTTTGTGACTGAAACTCAAAACTAAAATGAGATACTGATGTCTGAGGTTTCTAGTTTTCACACTTCTGTTTTTGCGACGACCGGGGGCTCTATGGAGATGAGCGTGACGTTGGCCTATTAGATTGCCCATCTAAGCGTTAATGCTCTCTTTTGCAAGAAGCACTGAGGTTGTGGTTATATGCTAAGCCTACTGATAGTCAGGAAGGCTTGTGGTAATGAGATACAAGGTGTTTTTTGTCAGGAGAGGTAGACTGAATTTTATTAGTGAATTGAGAACAGTCTGGCCTGCAAAACATCCAATCAATTCATCACAGTACATAAGTCAAATTCAAATTCAAATTTTATTTGTCACATACACAGTCATACACAGTACGATATGCAGTGAAATGCTTAGCCGACTGCCCGTGACCTGAGAATAAAAAAACTATTTTAGGCTATTTAAGGCTATTTACACTAATTATAAAATAAATGTACAATAAAAATATAAGAAAATAAAAATATAAAAAAATATAAGATAATAAGAAAATAAGAAAACCCGGGTTAAGAAATATAATAAAGCCTAGGTGAACCTAGGTGTACAGTATGGAAAATATGGAATATAAATAGAGATGTCCAGGGGGTGTGCAAGTATGCTATGAAGTGTTTTGTACTTAAAGTGACTTAAGTGCTATAGAATAAATAGTGATGTGGTGTGAAGGGTGTGCAATTTCTGTCCCAAGAGTCCAGAGATAGTGCAAGAAGCATGAGTGTGGGTGTGTAAAGTGGGTCAGTCAGTTCTGTTTGGTGAGCCAGCACAAAAGGACTTAATGTATGTACTAAAAACAGCTATAAAACACAAGGCATTTTATGAGGAATAAAGAGGAATAAAGCACTTCAAGTATTCTTACATTCTTAGCATTAGTGTCAGGAATAACCCCTAGAGGGCGCCATTCAGGAGTAGCGCAACTCAGGGGGACAGGAGTCCCCGCATCGGCCGGAGTGCAGAGACCAGGCGGTCCAGACTCAGCGGTGACCAGGGTGAAAGGACACCCCACAGCGTGCGGCTACAAGGAACGGCGTGTGGACGGTATGCACAGCTGGGAGCAGCCTCCCAGCTAGACTGGAGCAGCGTTGGGCGGAGCGCAGAAGGAAATGAAGGGCACATCCGTAACTTGCAGGAGCAGGTAGCTGACCTCCAGGAAATGAAAAAATATAAGATAATAAGAAAATAAGAAAACCCGGGTTAAGAAATATAATAAAGCCTAGGTGAACCTAGGTGTACAGTATGGAAAATATGGAATATAAATAGAGATGTCCAGGGGGTGTGCAAGTATGCTATGAAGTGTTTTGTACTTAAAGTGACTTAAGTGCTATAGAATAAATAGTGATGTGGTGTGAAGGGTGTGCAATTTCTGTCCCAAGAGTCCAGAGATAGTGCAAGAAGCATGAGTGTGGGTGTGTAAAGTGGGTCAGTCAGTTCTGTTTGGTGAGCTGGTTAAGAGACCGTATCGACTGCGGGTAGAAGCTCCTCCTCAGTCTCTCTGTATTGGTCTTCAGGGCGCGAAATCGCTTTCCTGACCTCAACAGAGAGAACAGTCCATTACTGGGGTGGCTGAGCTCCTTCACGATCTTCCTGGCCTTGGTCCAGCACCGCTTGCTGCAGTTCGAGTGCAGGTCAGAGAGCTCAGTGTGGATGATGCGCTCAGCTGATCGCACAACCCTCTGTAGAGCTCGTCTGTCCTGCATCGTGCTGTTCCCGAACCAGGTAGTGATGTTTCCCGTCAGGATGCTCTCTATGGTGCTCTCATATATTCTAGATCAAAGACTTCACTGACTGTACATGGTGATTTGTATGACTGATGCTGCACATTGTAATAATATGGTGATATGTTCAATGGCGAGATGTTTACTTAACTTTATTGAAATTAGGCCATAGAATTTAACACATTTGTTACAGTAACCCTAGGTTTTCCAGCACAAAAGGACTTAATGTATGTACTAAAAACAGCTATAAAACACAAGGCATTTTATGAGGAATAAAGAGGAATAAAGCACTTCAAGTATTCTTACATTCTTAGCATTAGTGTCAGGAATAACCCCTAGAGGGCGCCATTCAGGAGTAGCGCAACTCAGGGGGACAGGAGTCCCCGCATCGGCCGGAGTGCAGAGACCAGGCGGTCCAGACTCAGCGGTGACCAGGGTGAAAGGACACCCCACAGCGTGCGGCTACAAGGAACGGCGTGTGGACGGTATGCACAGCTGGGAGCAGCCTCCCAGCTAGACTGGAGCAGCGTTGGGCGGAGCGCAGAAGGAAATGAAGGGCACATCCGTAACTTGCAGGAGCAGGTAGCTGACCTCCAGGAAATGCTGATGCAGCTGCGCCTCGAGGAGGGTCCAGACCTGCCAGCTCCTTTCCCGTGTTTCAGCGACGACGAAGACGGTGAGCTCAACTACATGGCTTTTTCCAATGACAGCGGCGAGCGCTACTATTTGCTGTATAGCATCGACGATGAAAGCGAGCTCGGCAGCGACGACGAAGACGGTGAGCTCATCTTTCCGCCGCACAAAGACAGCGACGACAGCGAGCTCTATATTCTGCCGTGTAGCTGCTTTGTAGAGCACAGCGAGCTGCCGCCGCTGCACCGCGCCGCTGAGCACAGCGCCTTCGTCATGGACAGCGAGCTGCCGCTGCTGAACAGTGCTTTCGTGATGGACAGCGAGCTGCCGCCGCTGCACCGCGCCGCCGAGCACCACGCCGCCGAGGACAGCAAGCTTCCTCTTCCTCCGCCATCGCCGACATGCGCCGCCGAGGTCGTCGAGCTGCCTCTTCCTCCGCCGCCGCCGTCATGCGCCGCCGAGGACGTCGAGCTTCCTCTTCCTCCGCCGCCGCCGTCATGCGCCGCCGAGGACATCGAGTTTCCTCTTCCTCCGCCGATGCCGTCATGCGCCGTCGAGGACGTCGAGCTTCCTCTTCCTCCGCCGACGCCGTCATGCGCCGCCGAGGACGTCGAGCTTCCTCTTCCTCCGCCGTCATGCGCCGCCGAGGACGTCGAGCTTCCTCATCCTCCACCGCTGCCGTCATGCGCCGCCCATGAGGACGACAAACATCCGCTTCCTCTGTCAATGCCGTCACGCGCCGCTGAGGACAACGCGCTTCCTCTGCCTTCGCCGCCCTGCAAAGAGCTCGGTGCACCTTCGTTGTCTCCACCACCCGGCATCAGGCCATCGGGCCCGCCGGACATCACAACCAGCCTCTGGGTGAGAGGGGCAGAGATTGGACCCTGTGGGGGATGCCCTGGACCTCCAGTGGTGCCCCGGAGTTGCGCCCTTTGAGGGGGGGTTATGTCAGGGATAACCCCTAGAGGGCGCCAAAGCGTCCTGTGATTATGTTTGTAGTTTCTTTTGTTTAAACTTCAGTTCCCATTGGGCAACTCGGTCAGGTGACCAGGGGGCGCTCACCTGAACCGAGTTGGTGATTAGTTTAATTATAAATAGTTTGATGTCTTTGAGTTTCTTGTCTTGCAACTGTTAATTTATTGTGGTTAATGTTTCTGAGTTTAGTGAGTGTCTGTATACGTGTTTTAGTTTCAGTTTTCATTTATAAAGTATCTTTGTTTTGTTGTTTCCCTGACTTTTTGTTTAAATAAACATAGTTTTCCTTTACCATCTGGATTCTCTTGCAATTATGCCTCGCGCCACTACTCGTGACAATTAGTTACAAGACATTATACAGGGTGGGCCAAAAGTAGGGGTACAGTTACTTCATTATCTGCTTCACCTTCACAATCATGTTTTAGATACAAAAATTATTATTATCAAGAAGGTGGACTCGTTGAGCTCTTGAGAGATTAAATGTTCAATGTAAAATGTCTAATGTGTAATTATAATCCATGTAAATAATAAACATGTCTAAATTTCTAATAAAGGAAAAATGTTTAAGTGTTAACTGTAACCCAACTTTTGTCCCACTCTGTATATTTAATTTAAAATTTAATGCCGTTCATTTAGTCTGAATAGTAATTACCACATTGTTATTTTTTTTTATAAATATGAAACGTATGCACTTAAGCACTTATGTACTGATCTCAATTGCATTTCATTTGCGTTGTACTTTGCAGAATGGCAATAAAGTTTGATCTAATCTAATCATGAATTTTAGCAAGCCGAAATATATGGGGAAAAAGTCTATCATCTTCTTTACCACAGACAGAAACCACAAAACTGGCAAATTGAGCCGGAAAATGTGAAACACCTCGCTGTATTTTACCACTGTCTGAAAGAATTTACGCTTGAACTTTTTGACTCTACCTCTCACATCCGTTTATATCTTTAACCATCTCACTAATAGAAGGGGATCCTCCCCGAAGCCTTGACAATTTCACACCCTCTACCTTTGCAACCAAAACTCCTCCACTATGGAAGAGCTTATACAGAAGAAGCTGCATCCAATACCCCGCAACATCCATGCATGAGCCAGAAACTACATGGTAACCTGAAAGTCTGTTTGAACTTGGATTCTTGAACAACGTAACTATGGTGTTTTATTTTCCCAGTAAATCTACAGTAAGTATTTTTTTTATTTTATGCAATGCTCAATCCCCTTTGAAACCTCTATGTTTCTTTACTTCTGGTACGTGTATAAAATAAAAATGGTGCCCTCACTACTCATTAGAACTGAGGAAGTGAAAGTCGAAGTGTTGTCATTGCTGCTCTGCTTTCAACTACATGTTTCCATTTGTCTTCGATCAAGACTTTACTCATCAAATCTTCAGGAAAGTCAACGTGGCTGCTAAAATAAGTTCCAGACTGTTCCAGGTTGTGAACTGTCATTACTGAAACAGGAAGAGTGGAAATAAATAACCTCATAAAGGCAGTGTTTCACCAGGGCCTCAATGCTATAAAGAGCCAAAACAAAGTTCTTGTATACTGAGACATTAACAGCTGGGTAGAAGGTTTAAAACTGGGTGAAGGCCAGCAAACTCTGCTACTAAGGTATGTTTGTGTAAGACAGTTTTATATCGCAGTTTATAGATCATGGCAAGACTGACTACTGCTGTGCAAAGTAGTTATACTACATCAGCAGGGTCTCTTCTATCTCCGAACTGGATCAAAATTGGAAATATTTGGCTGTAGCAGAAGGCAGGATGTTTGTGAAAGGCCTAAAGAGAGAGGTACAATAATGAGTCTCTTCAGGTAACAGAGAAGCATGGTGGAGGTTTCTTGCAAAATTTGGGACTGAATGTCTGCAAATGGAATTGAATATATGGCCCGCAATGCCGAGAAATACAGGCGGATACCTATTCATCATGCAATACCATCGGGGAGGCATCGGATTCACCCCAAATTTAATCTGCAATGACAAAGACCCCAAACATATAGTCAATGATTTATCATTATTTAGTCTGGCTGGGATTACATGAAGAGACAGCGTACATCTGTGGAAGACCAGTGGAGACCTCAAGATGTTTGGAACAACCTAGCTGTTATATCATAAACTGTGTGCAATTGTACCTACAAATATTAATGCCAATGCTGGGTATTTAGGTAAATACTGATTTGATTTCGATTTACTTTCCATTTTATTACTTGGCAAAAATAAACTATTAACAATTCTCTTTTTGAAAGCATTTAGTTTATATGTCACATTTGACCAAAGCTTTTACACAGTTCTGTGTGCGTTGTAGCAGCTTGGTATTTAGGTGTGTGTGTGTGTGTGTGTGTGTGTGTACTATCAGTCAAAAGTTTGGACACAGGAAAATTTGGTCTTTCCTGGTTTTTAATTTCTCTCTACACTGTAAAACAATGCTAAATACATCCAAAATATACAATAATCTCCATTGATCAGTTGATATTGAGATGTATCTGCTACTTATGCTCTGTGAATCCTTTTTAACGGCTCTAATCTGAGGTTCTGTTTGTTAATTGGTGATTTCTGAGGCTGTTAACTCTAAATGAACTTCTCCTTTGAAGCAGAGCTAAGTTTTGGTCTTACTTTCTTGCGAAGGCCTTCATGAGATTTTTATGAGGTTTTTTAAAATGCACTTGACAATGCTGTTCTTGCTAGAACTGTTCCAGAACCATCGTGTTTAAAATAAGAGCTGACTGTTGTTGCTTAATTATGAAATGTCGTATGTATTATTTCATAGTTAGAAAGTCATTATCGTTCTAGAATGTAGAAAATAAATCTTTAGTGTATTACAAATAAATTGAAATCGTCGATAGTACATTGCAAATATACTAACAAATAAAAGGTTGTGCCATCAGTTAATATATAAAATACTAACATCATGCTTTTACCAAATTTTGGAATTAAACTTTAAACATACTTCAAAATAATTGTATTTTAATATACAGTCGTGGCCAAAAGTTTTGAGAATTACATAAATATTAAAAATTGGAAAAGTTGCTGCTTAAGTTCTTATAATAGCAATTTGCATATACTCCAGAATGTTATGAAGAATGATCAGATGAATTGCATAGTCGTTCTTTGCTATGAAAATTAACTTAACCCCGAAAAAAACTTTCCACTGCATTTCATTGCTGTCATTAAAGGACCTGCTGAGATCATTTCAGTAATCGTCTTGTTAATTCAGATGAGAATGTTGACGAGCACAAGGCTGGAGATCATTATGTCAGGCTGATTGGGTTAGAATGGCAGACTTGACATGTTAAAAGGAGGGTGATGCTTGTAATCATTGTTCTTTCATTGTTAACCATGGTGATCTTTGGTTCTTTCATTGTTAACCATGGTGATCTTTTTTTTGGTGACCTGCAAAAAAACGCGTGCAGCCATCATTGCGGTGGATAAAAATGGCTTCACAGGCAAGGATATTGTGGCTACTGAGATTGCACCTAAATCAACAATTTATAGGATCATCAAGAAGTTCAAGGAAAGAGGTTCAATTCTTGTTAACAAGGCTTCAGGGCGTCCAAGAAAGTCCAGCAAGCTACAGGATCGTCTCCTAAAGAGGATTCAGCTGCGGGATCAGAGTGCCACCAGTGCAGAGCTGCTCAGGAATGGCAGCAGGCAGGTGTGAGCGCATCTGCACGCACAGTGAGGCCAAGACTTTTGGAAGATGACATATATTGCAATATACTAGAATTTATATTGCAATACATTAGGAAATATATTTCAATATATGAGAAACTTCTCCATATATTTGCACTATATGGATGAATAACCTATTGCTATATATTGATTCATTTCTTTTAAAATACATTGCTGTGCAAACAAAACTGTATTACATTACTGCATGTATGTTTATTGAAAAAGTATTTTTTTTTTAATGAGATGATTAAGGTCCAAGCTCCAAATCATATTTTGCCTAAAAAAAACAACTATTATTTGGTCTTTAAGTTTATTTCACTAATAGAAATTGGTGTTCTGAATTATATTTTATACATGCACTTAATATTTTTGATACATTTCAATCAAATTATTTAGCAATGGAGTAATTATACTGATTAGTTTCAAGAGCTACAGTCATTAATCATTCCACCTCAATATTCATGTTTAACAGCAAAAACTTAAATAATTGAGTAAATTGCCCTGCGCAAGTGCTCATGGGAAGTCTGGTGTAACATCAGAAACAAGAAGCGAGGACGCACTGCTGTGGGGAACGGACAAGAAGCATCTGGAACATTCCGTACAATTCCTGGTAAGTAACATGTTAGTGAAATAATGACGCTGTCTGCGTTCATACACAACTTTATAGTGTGTAAGTTACTGTTCTGAATCCTGTCACAGCCGCGCTCCAGAGCTAACGATAGCTACCTAGCAACAGGCCAGTCCCGGCGTTTACGGTGATTTAGCTTGTTTGTTCCAACCACCGAACTGCTCAGCTACAGCGCGGTTAATACGGATAATTGAAATCTGGTGTAAAAGGAGAGGTTTATTCGTTTAACACCGAGCAGCGTGCGCGTGCATGTCGTGCTTTCCTCCGGGTTTCTCGGTGTAGCCGCGGTTGTGCCGCAATATTTGAACTTCTCCCGCCAGATGCGGTGTTTTTTTTGCGCAGCCCACCGCCACTGTGGCGAGGATTTAAAACTAGCGTGTTCAAATAATTAACGCGTTTGTAACGGTCCACCTCACACACTCACTGAACCGCGAGACCAAAGCGAGTTTAAACAGCAGAGATGAGGTGCAGTGTCCGGACTCTGGAAGTGTTTTATCCGTTACTCTATGTGAGTATTTAACATGATTAAACCCTGAGCACGCTGCTGTAGGAAACTGTTTGGGAAAAAAAAAAAAAAAACCTAAAATCCATCAGCTTTTAATTGGGAGAAATTAACATAACATTTCACTTCAATATTTAAATTTTATGTACACACGTGGACGAAATTGTTGGTACCCTTCGGTCAATGAAAGAAAAACTCAATGGTCACAGAAATAACTTTATTCTGACAAAAGTAATAATAAATAAGAATTCTATGAATGTTAACCAATGAAAGTCAGACATTGCTTTTCAACCATGCTTCAACGGAATTATATATATATATATATATATATATATATATATATATATATATATATATATATGAACTCATGGAACAGGCCTGGACAAAAATGATGGTACCCCTAACTTAATAGTTTGTTGCACAACCTTTTAAGGCAATCACTGCAGGGGGAGCAGGGAGGTTGGCTACAGTCCCATGGATCTTAAATTTCTGAATAATATGTGCAACTGTAGTCACAGGAACATCTAGCTGCTTGGAAATGGTCTTATAGCCTTTACCTTTCACATGCTTGTCTATAATTTTCTTTCGAATCTCCTGAGACAACTCTTTCCTTCGCTTCCTCTGGTCCATGTTGAGTGTGGTACATACCATGTCACCAAACAACACAGTGACTACCTGGAGCCCTATATATAGGCCCACTGACTGATTACAAGATTGTAGACACCTGTGATGCTAATTAGTGGACACACCTTGAATTAACATGTCCCTTTGGTCACATTATTTTAAGTATTTTCGAGGGGTACCATCATTTTTGTCCTGACTTTCATTGGTTAACATTCATAGAATTCTAATTTATTATTACTTTTGTCAGAATAAAGTTATTTCTGTGACCATTGTGAGTTTTTCTTTCATTGACCGAATGGTACCAATAATTTTGTCCACATGTGTATATTTACAATACATTTTCCAATATATAATCTTATTTAATGTGGGACATAATTCAATATATAACAATATATTAAACAGTATAACAATGTATTTATTCAGTATATAAAAATGGCAATAATTGTAATATTTTAATATACTTTCATATCTCCTATTTCATATATTTATGATGTATATATAGTATATTATAGAATAGATCATAACATATATTACTATGTACTATTCACAATATATGAATACACATAAAATATATTGTCACATAATATATTGAGAAATATATTTTTGTTGCATAAGGGGATGTCAAGAAGGGCAGCAAAGAAGCCACTTCTCTCCAAAAAAAAAATCATCAAAACTCTCTTTCTTCTGCGCGCTCACTATTATAAAGCTGCTGTACACTTGCACGAACTGCAGAAGGGTTGGAACTCTGCAACTATTCCAGCCAACCAGAGACTAGAGTAGGGGCAATATCAGCCAATCAAAAACTGGACTGTCTGTTTTCTGATTGGCTCCCCAGTTTTTCGGCTCCTAGTTTGACTTCGCGGCTAGAAGTTCAATCCTTGTGTGCGTTAGTTCGTATCGTTATTAGTGTTGGGAAGTTTGAATCATTTTAGTGACTCGGTTCTTTGAGTCTCGTTCATCAAAATGACCTAATCTTTTTTTGAGTCATTTAGTTCATTTTGTTTTTTTGACCAGAAATAAAATAAACTGTTATATTTTCAATAAACAGACCCCCAACACATCTACATACACAATTTTTGGCTATTGTTCCAGTAAAGAAAATATTACAATGCAGCTAAGGACATATTATGATAAACAGAATGAGCAGCTCACCTCACATATCTTCTAGTCTGAGTCGTTCGTTCTTTTGAACCTATTGCACTACTACAATTGAGTAAAGCGTTCAGTTGAACAAAGTTGGAGCAAAACTTTCTTGCTTCTTTTTTTATTCTTCTGCTGAAGGAAAGTACACACCCAGGGTGCTATAAACACTAGAGGTGATGCTTAGCACAGCAAACCTTGTATAGCAGATGACCAATTCACATCCGTCTACTTGAGCAGAAACACAACTGTCAGTCTATTTAATTTTAGTAATAACGACGACACAGACAGCAAATGTTGATTAGAAATCCAAGATGTGAGGAAGTTTGATTCCATTAATACTACTGTTCTGAGGCATAGGGGTCACAAGTCTGGTATGAGTCTGGTCAGATTTTTGTCCAGCAAAAACACACCTGTTTGTCTATGTTAGCCATAACTTCTGGTGCTATTTATTATTCTGCCTTCACTCATTGAGCTTGACCCTCCTTTTCCTTTTACCCAAGTAAAAAAAAAAAGTATCCTAAGTATATTAAATCCTAGCGTGCCAAAGCAAACTTTTGTGTACTTGCTCCAGATTAATCACTAGTTTATTTGAAGTTTGCTATTTTGGAACAATTAATTTTGCACTAAGTGCATTTTAGTTGTAATTAAATTGTTCAAAAGCACAATTATAAGTGTATTAAGTATACTTTTGTGTGCTAAAGTGGAACAACTTTAAGTATATGTACAGTAGTACACTTAAAGTATATAGCTGTGTGTGTACTAACGTACTGTACATACAGTACCTGACAGTAATTAATTAACTAATTTTATTTCATGTATTAAGTACATCACAGCTATTTTTACTCTGTTACAAATACATAATTAATATACGCTAAATATATTCTTATTGCAGCATGCTGTTACACTTCTTGCCAATTACAAATACTAAAAAAGTACCTTGTGTGGTTAATACAAATATACTTTATTATATCATACATTAAACAAAGTCTTCTATAATACTGCATTGCAAATGTGTTAAAAGTATACTAAAGGTGTTCAGGATAATTTATACATTTCTACACTATAACATGTTTTTGAAACATTTTTCATCAGTTATTATGAGACAAATTTTATTCATGAGTTCAACAGATTTCATTTGTACAAGGTTACACACACACAAAAAAAACAGTACTGTAATTTGTTTTTGCAACAAAACATCAGATTGTCTCAAACAAATTTAAACTGTTGTCCAAACAAAGACAGACATTGGTATTAGAATATACAGGTACAGGTTGTATGTAATCAATATATGATACACAGAGACTGAAAATAGGCAGAGATCTACGGAGCATTATACCAGAAGCAAAGTATTAGACAATACATTCTATAGTGTCTTTACCATTTTCAACACCTGAAAGATTTTAGAGTGCCTTCCAAGGTGCTTAGGAAGTTTTACTCCTGTGCCATAAAGATCATCCTGACAGGAAACATAACAACCTGGTTTGGAAACAGCACCATGCAAGACAGATGAGCTCTACAGGGGGGTGGTGCGATCAGCTGAGTGCATCAAATCTGAACTGAGCTCCCTAAATTGTACTCAATCTATAGCAAGAGGTGCAGGACTAAAACCCAGAAATATCTGCCCAATCCAATAATGGACTGTTCTCTCTGTTGTGGTCAGGAAAACGCTTCAACTCTCGGCGATCAGCTTACAAATTGTGAAAAACCAGATTCAGTAAAAAAGGTTTTACCATTTCAGTTAAGCATAAAACCTATTAAAATAAATAGGAAATAATGCTAGATAGTGAGACACAAATTTCCAATTTTGACCTTTGGGTCAAAATTGACGAGGTGTTCTTTTCATGAAATGCTGCTTCTTTTTTTCTCCAAACATGCCTTTGCTGATTGTGTCCAAAGAGTTCTATTTTAACTTCATCAGTCTACAGCACTTGTTTCCAAAACGCATCAGGCTTTTGTAGATGTTCTGTTGCATACTTCTGATGTTGGATTTCATGATGGGGATGCAGGTAATGGTTTCTTCTGCTGACTCTTCCATGAAGGGAGACAAGACCTTCATTGCACAGAAGGTCTTGTCTGTGCAAGCATCGCTGCACAGTGGAACAGTTCACCACCACTTCTGAGTCTGCTAAATCTTCCTGCAATGGGGGTTTTGATTTGTCTTTCTGACCAGCATACAAGCAGTTCTCTCTGAGAGTTTTCTTTGTCCTCAAAATCTTATCTTGACCTTCACAGTTCCCCTGAACTGCCATCTCTTAATTACATTTCTCACTATGGAAACTGCAAGCTGACAACACTGTGCTATCATCTTGCATTGAGGCCATCAATAACTTTCATTTTCAAAGTCTTACACAGCTGCTTAGAGGAACCCATGGTTGTTGAGTGTCCACAAGTGTGTGCACAAGGTTTGAAGAGTCAAAGTATTTGTAAAGCTTTGAAATTGGCATTTACTAATGACAGCTGTTGCGATGCATCAGATCTAATGAGCTGAGTAAGGTCTGAAACCTTGTAAAAAGAATCTGAGACTCAAACATTTGCACACTGCCATAATAATTTTTTTTGTTCAATTCATGCCATAAGAAGTAACTACGTGTCAATGTTTCCTGAAATTTTGTCTTTTTTTCATTTCCAAGAGAGACTGTGTTAATGTCTTCTTAATAAAAAAAAAAACAATCACCCAAATCTGTTATCAAAAGGTGCCTAAACTTTTGCATAAGACTGTACATACACAATATAATACAAATACATATAGTACAAAATACAAGTACATGGGACCTTGGATGGTACGTGGAAACTTGAGTGTTTTGCAAGACGAGCAATGTTTTGACATACAAGTACTGTAGTACGCATGAGCTTTGTCTGCCGAGTGTCATGTGATCACATCTGAGCAAATGGTTCTTCTCTTTCTCACCCTGAGGGATTGTGGGAAGTCGTCTCCCATGCTCGGTCTCATTGCGCATGAGTCGCTCGTATAGTTTAATTCAATAAAATTTTATTTATATAGCACTTTTAACAATTGACATTGTCGCAAAGCAGCTTTGCACAAATCAAAATAATTACTTTTCAGTAATGCGTGTAAAGTTCAGTGTATGCGTGTACTGTTTATTATAACATTGGAGCCATGTGAGTGTGTGCGCGTGAAGCATTTTTTAAAATATTGTGTTAAACAAGTGTACCAAGTGTAGTGACTGTTCTTTAGTAACTGTGCTGCAACAAAGGCCTCCGGGAAGAAAAAAAAAGGGTAAAAGGCTGTAGCAGTCTCTCAACTTGCACCAGCCACGATTCTTTTCGAAGGTAAAGTGTAATTTGTTTTATTTTTACTTTCTATTTGATAAGGTTGTGGAATGAATCATCTGAGTTACCATTAATTCTTATGGAGAAATTTGATATACGAATGTTTTGGATTACAAGCATGCTTCTGGGATGAATTATGTTCACAATCCAAGGTATAACTCTACATAAAAAGTACAACAAAAAAGCTGCTTAATTGAGTATGTAGGACTTCAGATCTGGTTCAAAGGTGAATCGAATCTTTAAGGATACGGGTTAATTTTATCAAATTGAATTAAAATTTATAATTGACACTTTCTTGACTAACCGTTCACCGTTTAGTACAATTCAGTGTATCTTACCAGTTCTGCTTATCACGTGGCCAGTGATAACAAAATCTAGTATTTAGCAATTATGAGCAAGATAACTTAAGATCTGGGCAAATGTTTAGATTTTAAAATACACGACCTAGACCACATTTCTTTATAAAGAAGCAAGAATTTATTTGACTGATCTACAATACATGAAACTACACTACTTAAACACACGACCGCACATACACACACACACACACACACACAATACGGTTCAAAGGATGAAAGTTAATGTAATTTCCTAGTACTGTTCACTAGACCTGAGAAAGTCACAAAAGCAAAGCCTTGAGTTTAATCTTAGTTTGTTATGACGTGAGCACCAATTTCAGCAAGGTATGAAGCTTTTGTTTGTTTACTTGCATTGCGCAGCGATCTTCCTCGGTGATTCGCGTTCGGTGTTAGGCAATCACGGTGTTGCTGATTGGCTGGTGCTCTGGCACTGTGATGACGTCTCTCAGGGAAGCCCTTCGCTGATGCACTGGTTGCTTGGTTACTGATGGTGGAGCTCTGATGCTTCTTCTAGCGGAGCCTCCGTGGCGGATTTCGGAGTTCTGGCACGAAGTTACGTGAAGCGGTAGAGAGCAGATGAGCAGTTTGCTTGCCAGTCAGGCGCAGGGCGAGAATCGATGAGTCGATGTTGGAAGACGTCTGGAGAATGTTGGAAGACGTAACTATGTGCTCGGACTGTGGCGTTTTAACCCTTTGTTGACAGTCCATCCCACGAGTGATTGATCCAAACAGATGGGGTTGCAGGATTAGCTCCGCCTCTAACCTCCATGTTTCCTCCCTTTTTGCAAACATTAGGCCGGGTTATATGGCCATCACATGGTACTCATCCGGTTGGAAACTTTTTTAATACCTTTTATGAATTAAGTTTACACACGCTCTGTTCATGTTACTAGTAATTCATGTACATAAGCATTCTTTGAATAGGATAAGCTTTCGGGAGATACCACACATCCCATATCTCACATACTCATTCATGCCTTTATCTAGTTAGAAAGACTTTATAAATGCTGGTTACACGTTCTAAGATATGTAGAGTAAGCAGAGGTACATATAGACACCTAAACATGCTGAGTAACTATACACAGATATAAGTTTGCCCCATTGACATGTTTTAAAGATGATCTGCAAAAGTGTCTCTGCCAGGTGATCCTTTGTTCACAGAAAGGCCAATTTCTGGAGGTCACCAAGAGTATCAGTGAGCTAAGTTAGGGAGGGTGTTTTCCCCACTCAGAGGCGTAAAATTGTCTCTTTTGTTTACCAGAATGCCAATTTACATGGTAAGAGTTTGTGGTCTTTGGACTTCTTTGGAGCTTCCAGGTGCAGCACACACCCTTTCCCAAGTTTCTTTAAGATTTCCGCTTCCTGATAAGAGAGGGACTGATAAGCTTATGAGCTGGAGTCATGTAGTCTGCTTGAAGGGGCCCTGGAATGAAATAGTGATGGCCCATTCTAGGGCTTGTTCTTCCACTAATCAGACAGCAACTGAGTGTTCCTCGACATTTGTGTTTTGTGAATACACTGATGCTGCAGCCTGGGTCATGTAGCGCTTCATACATTGCATATGGATGCATGGTGTTTGGCGCAAGAACCTAGTGAGGTGCCTTCTAAATTTTTCTCCAACAAACACGTAGAGGAAAGGATTGAGGCAGCTGTGTGCGTATGCCACAGCTTCGGTGGCTTGCAGCATTAGCTGAATTCTTTTGCTCAACTCGCACTCTGAAGGCAGGATGTGCTTCAGTTCCAGTGCTTTGAGAAATGCTGCGATGTTGTATGGTATCCAGCAGCAGAAGAAGACCACCATGACCACAACAACCAGACGAAAAGCATTTTTCTTAGTAGAATGAAGGGTCTGAAGTTTCCAGAGCACCACTGAGTAGCAAAATCCCACAATACCCAGTGGAATCAGCATGCCGAAAACATTCATTTTAAATAAAGCTGCACTTCTCACATCATTGTGATTTTCATCTTTTGGATAAGCATTGCAAATGTTTTTGTCATCATGGGCTTCAACTCCAAGATAAAGTAGCTCAGGAAATGATGCTGCAACAGCTATAATCCAGGTGATCATGCTAGCAAAAATCCCACAAGCTTTTGAATGGATTTTTGTAGAAAACACAGGATGGGCGATAGCCAAATATCTGTCGATGCTCATCAGTACGATAAAGAAAATGCCAGCGTAAAATCCAACGTAGTACACACCGAGAACCAGAGTGCACATGACATTTCCAAAAATCCATGTATCTCTGGCATAGTGAGCCAGGAAGGGGAGGGAGGAGATTAGTAGAAGGTCAGCGATGGCCAGGTTCAGCAGAGAGATGTCAGTCATGTTTGTTATAAGCTTGCCTCTTACAATCACCCAGAGGACCAGCATGTTTCCCAAGAAGCCCACCATGAAGAACAAGGAGTAGAGCACCGGGAGGAAATAGACTGCATGGACTTCATAATCACATGGTTCAGCATCAATGCCGTTATTATAGTAATCAAAGTAATCATCAGATGTCGCCATGCTGTAAACAGTGAGAAGAGAGTTATTACATAAACACTTTAGCACAGTACATACAAGGATTATTTAGTACTTTTTCGACTTACGACCATGAGATTAACCTACTTTTTTTTATTAGTTAATAATAGCTTTAATCAACGGGTTTAAATTTGTTTCAGTTTAAAATTATAACTGAAGTTTCAGGAATTCAAACTTCATGCATAAGTTATGGTTATTGTAATGATATTTTATAATAGTTTAAATGTAACCAGCTCTTAAGCTAAAGCACATTTTAGCTTTTTGCCCTTTTTAAAAAAAGTACTTGCATATAGATGAGTATACTTTGTCCTTATGTATATAAAATGCAGGCCCAGTGTACTGCCGTTCATTCACATATATATATATATATATATATATATATATATATATATATATATATATATATATATATATACAGGGAGAGTTATTGAGAGATGGAAATAGTGGGAAAGAGCAGAAAACAAAGGAGAGAAAACAGTTAGGTATGGTCACAGTCATACAATGTATAATGTGAATGTATATTTAGTGTTGAGTGCAATCAGGGACTCCGGCAGGACTAACTATAACAGCATAACTAAAAGGGAGTAGCCAGAAGGAAACCCAGACATGAGGGCTCCCTGAGATGTAAAGCGACCAATCACCTCACCATCAACAAACCTGAGTTATCAGTGAGAGTGGGGAAGACAGCATCTAAACATACCAGTTCACCAGAATATTCTACGTCCATGAGTCCCCCAGATCTGCTCCTTTATCTAAAGCAAATTTATTTACAAAAATGCTTGGCTAAAAAAAAAAAAGGTTTTTAGTCTAGACTTAAACGCCGTTTAGAGATCCGAACACTATTTGGAAGACTATTCCATAACTTTGGGGCTTTGTAAGAAAAAGCTCTGCCCCCTGCTGTAGTTTTCATAATACTTGGTTCTGACAAATAGCCTGCCTCTTTTGATCGAAGTAGGTGTGGTCAGATAGTGTCACTCAGATACTGCAGTGTGAGACAGTAATGCTTTATATGTCAAAAGTAGTATTTTAAAATCGATGCGAAATTTCACAGGGAGCAGTGTAGATAAGATACGGGTGATTTGCTTGTATCTTCTTTTTCTAGTGAGAACCCTGGGTGCTGCATTCTGAACTAACTGAAGCTTGTTTATGCACCTAGTTGAACAACCAGACAGTCAGGTCTTACAGTAGTAATAGGATCCATAGATCAAGACAACTGTCCTATTCGCTCAGGATTCATATTACCTGGGGACCTCTAGTCATTTGTAGTAATTGTCTGACACTGGGCACAAAACTATATATATATATATATATATATTTAAAATCCATCTAACTGGACATCCATAACTTCTCTCTCTGCCTCACACAGTCTGCACACACACACACATACACACACACACACACACACACACACCTTTCCTCTTTTCATCGAAACACACTCTTAAGAGGCACACACTTCGGGATACTGTATATATTTTGTCCCCAGACAGTAATCCTCTGTGAATAGTACTGTAGGCAAAATTTGAGCTGAAGACCAAACCCAAAAGTCCATACAGAGAACAGGACAAAGAGAATGCCTTGAATGAAGAAAAACAAATGACTTTGCAAAAACAAACAAAGGGTGCTTGCAAGAAAGAGAAAGCAGAGTCACTGACATGGAACCTTAATCAGGTGAAGCTAATGACCTTCTTAATGGCAACCAAAGCCATTTATTTGACTTTCACCGGTCATCAGCTGTGGTGATTTTGATTAGTTCACTATCAAACGTTCAGGATAAAATTGTGTATAGGCACAAGGCAGGAGATGTATAGAGAGAAATATCAAATGATTTATCAGTGCCTAGAAGCACAGTGATGTCTGTTATTAAGAAGTGGATGGTATTTGGTACAACACAGACCCTCTGTGTCAGGATGTCACTCCAAACTAGATGAAAGGTCCAGGAGGAAAGTGGTCAAAGAGGCTACCAAGAGGCCTACAATATTTCAAGTTCTAAACAAATGTGGCTTGTATGGGCGGGTTGCAAGAAAAAATAGCACTCCTCTAAAAATGTAGTCACAACTAAGCTTTACAAAAAAAAAAGCGAGTGGTCAGATGAGATTGAAATGTAATTATTTTGGCCATAACACCAAATGATATGTCTGGCAGAAATCCATTGTTGCTCACCATCCAAATAACACCATTCTTACAGTAAAGCATGGAGATGGTACTATCCTGTTATGGGTGTGTTTCTCTGCAGGAAGGACTGGGACACTTGTCAGGATAGAAGGAAAATGGATGGAGCAAAATACCATCAGATTCTTGAGGAAAGTCTGCTCACCTTTTTCATCTTTTTTACTTTTTTTGTTGACCTGTTGGTGTTATAACTTTCACTTTAAGTTGCACTGGGTAACTTCAGCACTTCAGGTTTGAGACTGAGATTATTTTAATGGAGGATAATTCTTTTCTATACACACAGTATACATACCACATTAAGCATAGAACAGTTGATTTGCTTTAACACAACAATTGCCCATCTCGGATATGTTGAATGTATTATGTCCTCACCTGGGTGTTGTGCTTTCCAAATAGCCACCAGTGCTCTCCATCTTTGTTGATATTCAGTATTAAGCAGGCACTCTAAAGATAAAGATACAGAAGATACATTTCAAAACTATCCAACACAAACCACTGTGCAAAACTAGGTAAACCACCTGTAATTCTAAATTCCAGCTCAAAAATGGGTCAGTAAACCACTGAACTGCAGTCTGTGCTTCAAAATAAGTGTGAAAGTTCAGCCTGTGAAGATGAACCAGAAAAGACTTTCAACAAGAACACACAGCTGATGAAGTAAAAAAAAAAACTTTAATAATTGTTCCTAAATTCCTCCACATCTACTTCGTCCCATCCACATTCTTTTATTTACTGCTGCACAGCTAACTATCTCCTAACACAAGGCTGAGTTTCGAATCCCTCTCTGATCAAGGGCACTTCTTGGTATATGGATCAAGTGAGTGTACACCCCACATTGCACTTTAGCTTTCCATTTAACACTATTTGGGATTTAATCCTGGAACTGGGAAGTTAACTGAGCTGATATTCTAAAGTGGAATATGTAGAAATATAAAGACAACCTTACAATATTTAGAGGACTGCTTCAGTGTTTCTTCTTATCTTTTGGCTACATAGTACCGGGGAAAAATTTAAAATGATTTTCACCCCTTTTAATTATGGTACTGTAACTGTGGATAGCCATCTCCATCACTTGGGTTTAGTTAGTTTCACCAGACGTTAAAGGATGTGATGTAACTGGTTGTATCAAGCAATATCACACTCAATGTCATGCTGTTGTGCCGAATATTAGCATGAATATGACACCTTCAGCACTCGGGCTGCAGAGTGAGCGCGGCTATGTGGGGAGATCAAAGCTGCAGCGTGAGCGCAGTGTACAACACGAGTGAGTGTGGCTGTGTGTGTGCGGATTAAAGCTTTTGCTTGAGGTTCCGAGTTGCTCTCTTGAGGACGTACGTAACTATTGAACCCTGGTGAAGGTGTTTTTTCCCAGACCTTTTTTCATTTAATGGGGGCAACCCTGTCTAATGTACTTGTAAAAATAGTCTTTGCTGTTAGTCACTTCCTCTAGATCATCTGCATTTCGGGGTCTAGTAAGAACTTGAGACAGATCTGGCAGAGTACTTGTGAATCCGTCTTTGTTGGTTGGATTAATATTTCTAACAAATGGATAACTTGGGGAGACACAGCTAATCTGTTCTACAGGTAGGGTATATACTAAGAGGTGATGGTCTATGATGTCATCACTTTAAGGTAGAACCTCTATATTAGTGACATCTATACCATGAGATATAGTTAAATCTAGCATATTATTAAAACAACGAGTTTGTCTATTTATGTTTAGTTTAATCCCAAAGGAATTTAGTAAATCCAGAAATGCGAGTCCTAACGTGTCATTTGCATCAATTTCTTAGATTTAATCGTTTGGTTTGACATGCACTGTTAACTGTGGGATGTTATATAGACATGTGTGTGCCATACAAAATGATGCCCAATCAGTTGTCTGAAGTGTAAACTGCACCATAAGTCAAATCAAAATGTTAAGTAAAAGCGACGTTATAAACAGTTATGTGCTGGATTTAATAATCTACTTTAAAATACTGTAAGCTACTAATAAGGTACTAAATGTAACACCTGCACTAATGGATATTAATTATAAATCTAGATTATTAGATTAGAAATTAGATTAGCTCATATTTTCACAGCTGAAATAACAGCGCTGAAGTGGTATACGTGAATTTGAATGCACTGGAGTTGTTTTAATCTTCGTCCAGTCTACTTTTTCGATTTCCCATCTATTTGGTAGCCCCACGATTACCGAACAGGGAGTGTATTTGGCTGGCGAAAAAAAGAAGTACAACTTGGAGTAAACAAGGCGTAACCTTACAACATTTTATTTCTTTGTATTAATATGATAGACAGAGAGTTCTACCGTACAGAAAGACAGACAGACATGCGCGTGGGCTTCAACCTGAAATAACAATATCACTGATTACATTAAAGCTGATCATCTTATTTTTTGAGCTTTAACCTTTTATCTATTTCTACACTGTACATACATACACACACACACACACACACACACACACACACACACACACACACACATTATTACACACTATATATATACACTAATATAAAAAGACATGTGCTTTCAATTATATAATGTTAGAAAACAACGCATGGACAAGCATTAACTCATGAAGAGAAGTGCAAAAGTGAGTTATATCCGTTTTATTCCAGCCCTGTGGTTTTATGTAGTGTAAGCACAACGCTGATACACACTTCCTCTTTTCTTCCCCGTCTGGAAGCGATTATAGCGAACTATCGCGATTCTAACTATAGATAGAAGAAACTTTTTTCTGTACTCCTGACAGATCAGAAACGCTTGAATAGAGCTGAAATCTTCAGGGAAATACAACCCGTTTTACTCCATGCCTCCCTTCTCTCTCTCTCTCTCTCTTTCTCCATGCATCACTAATGAAAAGCAAAGGCTCTGGCCACTCCGTGTTTACACTTTAACAGACTTGGCATGTGATCTCTGGACCGAAGACAAAGGAAATTAAATACTCAGCGAATTCCTGAGATTGCTTACCCTCCGTGCAAAGCGTTTTCGAGTGATGAAACAGTAGAACACGTCGACCAGCAACACAGTGCCCAGTCCCCAAACAACGCGCCTCAGTCTTTCCTTTCCTTTTTTTTTTTATTTTTAAAAGTGGTTTCACTTTGGCCTGCTTTGACTACCGGCCTCATAGGGAACAAAACATATCTAAAATATGAGGCGCCGTATAGGGCTTAAATCAAACTTCACTCATGCATACACATACATGAAACACACATACATATACTGATAATTATTTTCGAGGACAACACCATATAAATAGGACACAATTATTTAATTTTAATTTAATTAAGAAATATTTAGTATTACATAGACTAGTAATCTGTATGAATAAGTACATAAATAAATAAATCTCCGTACATTTTGTAAATTAAACGAATCATTTATTATAAGTTATAAACATTTCAAAACGTTATATATTTTATAACAGTGTCAGTTTTTTTTTTTTCAACAAATATACTATATTTAATGTCCGTAGTGTGAAATTTCCACAGCAGCAAGGACGGGTATCCAAGGCGCTTATGTTACTATGGTAACGCATGTAGGAAGTGACGTTGCAAGGTGTTCCGAATGGTGGAATTTTGTAGAGTGAATTTCCCTTAACAGACATTGCCCCACATGGAGTAGGGTGTAGTAATTTTAATGTATATGTAGTTGACGATTCATTCTCTCTGATTAGTAGTAGCATTTTTTAAATAGACCGTTACTGGTCAGTTTAGAAGACAGCGAGTGGTTTATTTATCACCACCACAAAAGTGTGTGGTATGGAGGGTCGGTACAATGTGTGAATTTCCGATTCTGTATTTGGATTTGATCAAGTGGAGGGAGTCATGTGGGATTCCGATGAGTTAGTTATTGTTTTTAATAGCAGAAAAGACGAAGAAAGCACATTTCACAAAAAAAAAAAAAAAACAGTAATTGTTTCTGTTGTAGGATCCGACATATTAGCCACAGATTGCGTGCTTCAATTTTCTTTTTTGCTAAACATCACCTGCGTTTTGGGCCGCTGCAATATTCAGACATTATGTGGACAGTTCTGAATGTGCCTTGTGATTGAGCAGTGATGTTGATTATGCTGTCCTACTCCGTCTTCTAAACTGTCCAACAGCAGGCTGTTTACAAACCGCTACTACCAATCATAGAGTCTGAAGCGACATGTCCGTCTACACTGAAATGACTTCCGGTTACACTGAGAATCTCATAGATGTATGTGCGTGCATCTCGTGTGTGTGCACGGAGAGTTTGCCTGTGTATGTGCGCGTGTCTCATACATGTGTGTGCGCACATTTCATATGTAGTTGTGTGAGCAGTTAGTAGTATATATGTATGTGTGACTGTTTCATATATGAGTGTGCAAGTGTTTCTCGTGTGTGTACATAAGTGAAGTTTGATTTAAGCCCTATACGGCGCCTTGTACTATATGCTCTCTCTCTCTCTCTCTCTCTCTCTCATATATATATATATATATATATATATATATATATATATATATATATATACACACACTCACGCACAGACATGTTGTGGGGGGTGAAATCTTATATATAAGATTTCACCCCATCTGCCGCACAGACACGTTGTGGCAGATGGGGTGAAATCTTATCTCATTATCTTGAATAGCTAGAATGCCTTTGGTCTGGCAGGCTGTAATTGCTGCAAAAGGTGTTTTTGTTTATTTATTTATTTATTCATTCATTTTTATGAAGGCACAGTTTACGAAACACATTCCTCATTTCCATCAAAATCATTATTTCTAACCCTGATAATGTTAGCATGTTGTGTTCTTTTGCTATATTTTGCTATTCAGACCAATGCATGTTTGCTTGGTAAGCAATAACATTTCTAAGTAATCCCAAACTTTTGAACGGTAGTGTCAAAAGTTGTTCTACTGGAATTCCAGCCATCTAACTTGCAAGGATCAATTCCTGCTATCTGATACAGTATCACCCCACTGAGGACGTGTTCCATGTTGAGTCAGGTTTCTCTCAAGGTTTTTTCTGATTTTTCATTTTGATTTATACACACTAAAAAATGCTGGGTTGCCTCTGTTGGGTAATTTTTCTGGGTTATTTACAGTGAGGTGGGTACTTTTTATTTAACCCAGCTTACTGGGTTGGAGTGGGGTTAGCTAGCGACAGCTAACATCACAGATAAGACCGCCCCTCCCCCGAAGTTCACCGTGTATTCAGTGGCTGGTTCAACTTCGTGTCTTTTTTTTCTTCTTCCTCAAGCGTTTAAGAGGAAATGTAAACGTTCAATATAAGGTCTGTATACACACTTTCACTCAGCTATGACTGAATTTGTTCACTGTATGTAACATTTATTACTGTTACCGTGTTACACCCAAACTGTCAGCCTGGTCTGTGCTATAACATGCTAGTTTATCTGACAATGGCTGCTAACTAGCCAAACCAAAGAAGCCCACCTGTGTATGAAAGAAACAGCAAAAATGTCTGAGCTTTTTAGCTTTATTTGTGGAATGCTTGAAGGGTGTATGAAGGTGGTGAAGTGATGAATGAAAGCTAAAATGTTAACTGTAGTGCCAGCATGACACTAGCATTTAGCTAGGTTGCTACCTTTAGCAAACATAAAATAGCTGAGGTGTTTACAAAACACGAATATTCTTACAAATATGCATACTAGCCAACCCTCTTGAATTTTTCCATAAACTTTTACTTTCTTTCTTAGGTTGGAACCAACATCGTGGAATATCTGTCAGTCGAGGCCGTACACCTACATCCTGATGTTGGGAGATAATGACCAGCACTGCTCTCAGGCATTAGTGCTTCTCAGTAATAGTATCGTAATGATGCCGCTGTTGAACTTGTTTAGTATTATCTGTTCTTGTGCTTTTGAAAAATTAATATTTTTCTATGATTTGTACAATTAATTGGGTGTTGTTTATTGCATATATGTATGGTTTGCTAAACTTAGGGTTTTCTTTTGTAATAGACCAGTATATCCAAAGTAATTTAATTGTTTAAACTGTTTTACCCATAGACATGTAAAACATAAAAATATTAATAACCTATTTGTGAGGTAGAATTAACTCAGCATTATAGTTAAATATGACCTAGAATTTGGATTGAATATTTTACCCATCTTGCTGGGTTAAATGAATAACCCATTTTGCTGGGTTAAATTAACCCAGCATGTAGTTGGTCCAATATTTATCCAGCAGCTGAGTTAAATTAAACCAGCATTTTTTAGAGTGTACATATTTCATACTCATTTCCCTAATTTTTGTTCTGTTTTTTTGCTTCTGTAAAGCTGCTTTGCGACAATGACCATTGTTAAAAGCGCTATATACAGTACAGAGTCAGCCCCTCAAAAATGTATACATACTTCAGGAAAAGAAACATACACTCTAAAAACTGCTGGGTTAAAAAACAACCCAACCATAACCCAGCTGCTGGGTCACTATTGGACAGAACGCGCGCTGGGTTGTTTTGACCCAAGTGCTGGGTTGTACCATTTCTGGGTTGTTCATCTGACCCAACCAGTGGGTTAAATTGACACTCTTGCTGGCTTGACACATTCCATTTGATTTTTTTATTTTCAAAAAAGACAAAAAATGTACACAACTTCACATAATGTAAATAGATTGTCACAGAATAAGAAAATGTGAAGAGCTTAAGTTTTACCAAAATGTCAGACAAAACCATATAATCTTAAGCTGACCATTTGTTAAATATAAAATAAATGTACTGTAACATAAACACTCAGTAAAACAAAGAGACCCCTGTAAGTCTGATTTGAATAGCATTTTTTTGCATTTAATACAATGTTTAAAAACCTTTTTATATAGAAGTTTCAATACAAATCTTATAATGCCCACATGACACATACATTTCCCATCTTAATATTTTAACTATCCATTATTTAACTATTACTATTTAATTTCCTTCAAAAATGACATTAAAAACAAAAATGATAAAACTTAAAAAAAATATTATTGATTAAATGTTGGCTGAAAAAACTGTTGTCCTCAAAGATTTAATGACACAAGATGAGTACTCAGCACTGTCAGTTTGCACCGCCAGGGTCCGGGTTCGATCCCTGGCCAAGCTCGATTCCCGTCTGTGTGCATGGAGTTTGCATGTTCTCCCCGTGCTTGGTGGGTTTCCTCCGGGTACTCCGGTTTCCTCCCACAGTCCAAAAACATGTAGGTTAGGCTAATTGCCGTTCCCAAATGGCCCGTAGTGTGTGAATGAGTGAGTGTATGTGTGTGTCTGTGCCCTGCGATGGATTGGCACCCTGTTGAGGGTGTACCCTGCCATGTGCCCTAAGTCTCCTGGGATAGGCTCCAGGCCCCCCGTGACCCTGAATACAGGATTAAGCAGTATAGATGATGAGTGAGTGAGAGAGGAGTACTCATGTCCATCAATCTGATCTACAGTATGCTGGAGAAACTCCCAGGTGAGAAGATGCTTCTTAACATCAATGACAAAAAAAAAAAAAAAAACAGCCTTCACCAAAGAGTCTGTATCAATAGCATTGCCTCCAACAATGGAAAAGGTCGGTCAGGTCCCTCTTGTCTCATCCCCAAGGAACAAAACAAGGAACAATGCTCCAGTCATCTCCATATTTTGCAGATATCATCCTCATCATGTTGGTCCACCTATGGATTATACAGCATCACTTAGTGTTGCAATATTACTAACATTTACGCTGAGCATTTATGTTAAGGACATACAGCTACATATGCATTTAATGCAAAACATTTTTTTCTCTTGTCAATACACAAAAATACATAACGTGAACATGAATTTAGTGTATATTTTTGAATGTTTTACCTCACTATTTAACATGAGAGATAACAGGATACGGCGCTCCATCTGGATTTAATACAAAACATTCACCCCTTTTCAAATACTCAACAAACACTAGATGAATATGATATTTAATGGTGAATTTACAACTTATAATAAATATTTCATAAGGATAAACAAAAAACTTGTTTTAAAGCTACGACTTATCCACAACGCTTTCTCATTTTTTGAATAACAAAACAGAATGGGAAAACAATATTAATCCCACATAATATTAATATAAAAAAATGTAAACAATAAAATATGCTTGTTCCTACCACAAGTTACTAAAAAAAAAAAAAGTAAAAATTTACATTAACTTATCATAAAATACTGAGTGCTCTGAGCATGATCCAGTCAGAAGTGAAGAATCCAGAAAGTTCTCCAAAGAATAAACCAACTGCTGAGTCAAAATAACACAACCAGGTTTTTTTTTTTTTTTTTAACATAGAAGACATATTAAGACTGTCATTTAAACATATCCCAATAGCTTCCTCTGATACCTATTAAATATTATAAAATATGCCAAGAGACTTTCCACACACATAGCTTTAGCGAAGATTACCAGTAATTTGCCTAAAATTACATTTAAGATTACATTTAATTGTTTATTTGTGTGCGCTACAAACACACTTTTATCATAGAACACCTGGCTATAGTGTATTTTATCAGTTTTTCCTACATGTCAGAATTTCCTACCGGTAGAAAAAACAGATGGTTATACCGGTCTGTCCTACATTATCCAAATGGACATAAGACTGCAAATACTCAGTTTTAACATGGGCAGCAGATTCTGACACATAATTCCCATAGTTTTTAAATGGGTACAAACGATAAAAAAAGAATCACCTCAACCCTTCAATTCACAGGTCAACTGTTATATGTGCGCATGTGAGTGAAATAAAATTTCAATTAAAAGCACAAAAGTAGGAAATACCTCAGTAAATTCGCACATGAATGAATTTAAGCGTGACGTGTTTTTACTGTGCATGCGCAGAAAGGCTGGGAAATAATGATGAGTAGGATGAATTGATAGAACACTGGCTGTTGGCACAGAATATAAAAACATGAACTCCTCACACCCCCATATCAAAGTGCGACTAAAAAGGTGGAAAAGCAAATTAACATAGAAATAAGCTTACTCCTACCACAATTACAACATATAAAATTTAGGTAAAAATTTATATAAACTTACCATAAAATCCTGCCAGCATTAAGTGACGTACTCCCCGCTTCAGAAGTGAAGAATCCAGAAAGTTCCTCATGCCGTGTGTCAATTCCAAAAACGCAAAGAGGGGACTTGACTTGGAAGTGCACACTCGAGGGTTTGAGGACACCGGGTATAGTGTAAATAGAACGCAGCGTACAGGATGCTTCTCACAGCCGCGATATATTATACTATAATAAAAAAAAAAAAAAATCCTCTGTTTTAACCACTGCAGACACCACAGCCAGCGGTCGTTTACAGACGTTTCTGTCCAAATGAGGCTGTGTTTTGTGTTTTGCGGCTACATGAGCGCGAAGCACCGAAGGACTGCCTGGAGCTCAAATCTCTGAAATCGTTGGGGCACTTTTTTAAATAGACGCCATCTTTAATAACCGAGTGATGTTTTGAGCTGTACACACATACATTCTCGCTTAAACAACTCTTAATATTAATATAATATTAATAATATTACCATATTATTATCATCTACAGTATATATCCATATATAACATAGTTTTCCCTGAGGTGTGTTACAAAACATACTTAAATTGTTTAAAGTGTAAGTATTGTGAGTAATGTATTTCGTATGTATTGTAATTCGCTATATTTTAAATCATATTCGCTAGTGAGTAAAACAAATGAATGAAAATGCAAAAATAATAAAAATATTCTGCTTTGTATAAATGCTTCGTTGCGCTCGCGTGTGTGTATCGTGTCCTGGTCGCGCGCCGCTCCAGACTCCACTCCAGGTTTTCTGACCGTTTCCCCACATCGGCATCTACCTGACCTTCCACACGGTCCCTTCCGCCCTGAGAGTGACGTCATCAACCAGCGCGACCAGATATAAACCGGAGAGAGATGCGGGAAAGAGGAAAGAGATTTTTGACAATTGGTTGTGTATTCTGGTTTGACTTTTTGCCTCCCATTGACTTTGATTATTGCGTTGGTTGGTCTTTGTATATATTTGTAGATAATTTCACTGTACGCTTTTGCACTCACCAGTAGTAGGGGCGTGGCTGCCATTTATTTTGGGAAGAGGGGATTTATTCACTGTTTTTGGTTTACCTGTATTTTTGTTTGGGTTGTTTTTTTTTTGTTTGTTTTTTTGCAGGTAATCTAGCTAATAAATATAAATATCATTTAGTTTATTATTTTGGCCAGGGTCCACCCTGAATCTGATCCTCTTCCTGTTGTGTGTGTGTGTGTGTGTGTGTGTGTGTGTGTGTGTGTGTGTGTGTGTGTGTGTGTGTGTGTGTGTGTGTGTAAAGCAATACAAACCATTATTTCATCAGTTAATGTCTGGATCTAGTTCTTTCTGCCATATACCACCATTTCCATGCAGTTTAAAATAGAACCCTGAACTATTCTTTTGCTGTACGGCCGACACTAGACTGGGATGTAACGCCATATATATATATTTTTTTTGTCAAATAAGTTTTATTGAAAGACGAATGTTAGACGATGGATTAACATGGTTACAAAGTTTGTCTTTTTTTTTTCTTATAAAAACAATTGAAACTAGAGGAAAGCAATAACAATGATAATAATAATATAAATATTAAAATAAAATGGTGACAATAGTAACAATAATAAAATAAATAAAATTACACAAAAAGGAGGACGAGGGAAAAACAATAATAATAAAAAAAACAAAAATAATTCACAAACCCGTCCTCACCAAACCTGTTTAGTTAAAATATAAAGTATGATGAAACATTAAAGCATCGCATTAACAAATAATGTATTAGTCTGCAGAGTTTCAACCAAGATAATAGAGAAAATGATGCCATATTTTGTCAAACTGCTCCAATTTGCCCTTCAGACAGTATCTAATTTGTTCCAAATGTAGAGTGGAAATCATTTCTCCAAGCCATAACTTGAGTGTAGGAGCCTGCTTTTTCTTCCAGAACAGTAAGAGTAACTTCTTGGCTGTAATTAAACTATTTGCTAACAGTTTCTGTTGTGCTCTTGATAACAAATGTGTATGTTCAGAAAGTCCCATAATAATAAGTTGTGAGTCTAGCTGTATTTGTTGTCCAAACATTTCTGAAAGGACATCAGAAATTCCATTCCAATAACTCTGTATCTTGGAGCACGAGATAAAGTTGTGGGACAAATCAGCATCTACTAAATTACATTTGTCGCAAAGAGGGGAGATATTTTGGAAAATTCTATGCAGTTTCTTTTTTGAATAATGCAGTCTGTGAATGATTTTAAACTGAATAAGGCGATGTCTAGAATTGATGGAGTGTTCATTAATATTTTTTAAGCTCTTCTGCCATGTTTCATCAGAGATTTTCACTCCTAGTTCTTTCTCCCACTCTTCCTTAAGAAGTATAGTAGAGGGAGAATTAAATGATTGTAGGAGATCATAAATTATTGACAATGCCTTTTTACTTCTTTTACAGCAATCAAGACACTTATCAATAACAGATGGTGATATATTACCTGATGAGGCTGAATGAGCATGAATATAGTTTCTAATTTGAAAGGTGAAAAGGATGAAAAGATCCCCAATGTAACGTATACCCATTTATTTCCATTGCACAAAAGTCCCATCCAGTTTTGATGGTATGAATGATGGATTCTTAGAAATGGGAGTTTAAAAAAAAAACACTATCTTGAAGTATTCTTTTATCTGTTTCCAGATACGGAGTATACTCTACTACTACTACTACTGTAAGTAGCCTGATCAAGAGTTACAAGAGAAAGAATCACTGCTCCCGGATTGTATGGATAACACTGATCACAAACTATTTGAAGCCAATTTGGAGGAGCATCAGGATCATCCTACCACACTGAAATTAATCTAATGTAAGAAGCCCAGTAATAAAGGCAAAAAATTTTATACCTCCTCAAAAAGCGAAGAATAATAGAATCTAACCATATTTAAGTGACCACTTTGATTTTCAAGCACAAGAAAGACAACAGCTTTATTATGCAAAGGTGTTCCTTCAGTTAAAAAAATAAAGTATAAAAACTAAACTGAACTAATATATTTTTATTTTAAATGTTCAGAAATAATACTTAGTTTATTCAACAAATATGTTGCTTCAATGTTAAAAACTGTATAATACTAAAAATGTTTTGTAGAACTTGTTAGTTAAAATGTTGTTAAACTGTAACTTGTTAAAATGTTAGTTTTGCATTAAAGTGTGCGTTTCTTGTTGGCGCATGCGCATATAGAGCGCAGATGGAGCATGATCATTTGAAACTAGACCTGGGTGATTTAATCGTTATTTTCGATTAATTCAAAAAAAAAAAAAAAAAAAGGTTTATGTTGATTTTGAAAAATGAAAATCGATTTTACAGTTTCACTTTGGTACGGCACCGCGAGCTTCTGAAGTTTTACCACGCCCCCTCTGTGACTCGCACGTTGGAAATACGAGATACAACATGGCAGCGAGCACATTTCCCCACTGTATCCCATATGATAAGAGGGGCCTCGATGGAAAGATATTACTGATGTTGTGTCATGTTATATCGCTAAAGACATTATGCACATATAATAAAAATAAAACATGTAAAATGCTGTCAGGCTCCTGTTTATTCAGCATGTAAGTTGCATGTGGTTTGCAAAATTACAATACTTTTAATCCAAATAAGCAGTTCATGTTTGGCTATGTTGCAGCTTTTTTTTTTTTTTTTCATTTTTGTTAATTTTAAGCAAAAAAAAAATATTTTAAAATCGAAAATCGAATTTGGTCTAAAAAAAAAAAAAAGAGATTCAACTTATAGGGCATATCTCCCAGCTCTAGTAGACTGTATTGTAATGTGTTCGGACAAACTATTAAAAAAAGAGAGAGACATTTGTTTTGCGGTTTATTACATTTTAATTATGAAAATAATGTGGTGAAAATAATCAATAAAATGGTTCAATCTGTCATAATTGCCTTCAGCAAACAAAACATATTTTGTTCTGTTATTTGTTAGGTAAACAAATATATTTATTTTGTGAGAACTAAGGATTTTACCAAAATACTTTGAGTTGCTTTGTCTTCAGATCCTGTTTAGTTAACTCATAAAAGTGCTTGTGATGGGTTGCCTTATTATTTTAAGTTAACTCAACTTTTTTTTTTTATAATTTATAGTCAATATCTGTGTGCGCGTGTACTGTTTATTATAATATTGTAGCCATGTGTGTGTGTGCGCGTTAAACGTTTTTTAAATATTGTGTTAAACAAGTGTACCAAGTGTAGTGACTGTTTTTTAGTAACTGTACTGCAACAAAGGCCTTAAGGAAAAAAAAAGTTTAAAAGGCTGTAGCAGTGCACTGTAAAAAAAAAAAAAAAAAAAAAAAAATTGAGTATATAACACATACAGAAAAAATAACAGAACACAATATTGTGAACAAAGTACAGATTGATCCATTATGCATACCAGAAACAAATGTCTCTCTCTCTCTCTCTCTCTCTTTTGCTTAAAATTTTTATTATTTATTTAAGCAAAATGATATAACCAAACATGAACTGCTTATTTGGATTAAAAGTATATAAATTAAATCACTTAAACAATTTTGCAACAAATCAAACAAGCGTCTGACAGCAGTTTACATGTTTGTTTGTTTTTTAACTGTGTATATGGGCATAATGTCTTTAGCGATATAACACGACACAACATCAGTAATATCTTTCCATCAAGGCCTCTCTTATCATATGGGATACAGTGTGGAAATGTGCTTGTTGTTTCAGCCGGTGTTTTCGCGCTGCCGCTTGTCTTGTTTAGCTCGCAGCGCTAAACACGACGCCGATTCACCAGTGTGGCTCTGTTTGAGGTGCGCGAGTAAATTAGCTTCCTTTAATTGCCACAAACTTCAGACAAATTTTACACTGGGCTTTTGGCTTGTTCACTAATCAGACAGCAACTGAGCGTTCCTCTACACTTGTGTTCTGTGAATACACTGATGCTGCAGCCTGGGTCATGTAGCGCTTCATACACTGCATATGGATGCATGGTGTCTGGTGCAAGAACCTAGTGAGGTGCCTTCTAAACTTTTCTCCAAAAAACACGTAGAGGAAAGGATTGAGGCAGCTGTGTGCGTACGCCACAGCTTCGGTGGCTTGCAGCATTAGCTGAATTCTTTTGCTCAACTCACACTCTGAAGGCAGGATGTGCCTCAGTTCCAGTGCTTTGAGGAATGCTGCAATGTTGTATGGTATCCAGCAGCAGAAGAAGACCACCATGACCACAACAACCAGACGAAAAGCGTTTTTCTTAGGAGAATGAAGGGTCTGAAGTTTACAGAGCACCACTGAGTAGCAAAATCCCACAATACCCAGTGGAATCAGCATGCCCAAAACATTCATTTTAAATAAAGCTGCACTTCTCACACCATTGTGATTTTCATCTTTTGGATAAGCATTGCAAATGTGTTTGCCGTCATGGGCTTCAACTCCAAGATACAGTAGTTCAGGAAATGATGCTGCAACAGCTATAATCCAGATGATCATGCTAGCAAAAATCCCCCAAGCCTTTGAATGGATTTTTGTAGAAAACACAGGATGGGCGATAGCCAAATATCTGTCGATGCTCATCAGCACGATGAAGAAAATGCCAGCGTAAAATCCAATGTAGTACACACCGAGGACCAGAGTGCACATGACATTTCCAAAAATCCATGTATCTCTGGCATAGTGAGCCAGGAAGGGGAGGGAGGAGATTAGTAGAAGGTCAGCGATGGCCAGGTTCAGCAGAGCGATTTCAGTCATGTTTGTTATAAGCTTGCCTCTTACAATCACCCAGAGGACCAGCATGTTTCCCAAGAAGCCCACCATAAAGAACAAGGAGTAGAGCACCGGGAGGAAATAGACTGCATGGACTTCATAATCACATGGTTCAGCATCAATGCTGTTATTATAGTAATCAGAGTAATCAGAGTAATCTTCAGATGTCGCCATGCTGTAAACAGTGAGAAGAGAGTTATTACATAAACACTTTAGCACAGTAAATACAAGGATTATTTAGTACTTTTCGACTTACGACCATGAGATTAACCTACTTTTTAATTAGTTAATAATAGCTTTAATCAACAGGGGTTTCAATTTGTTTCAGTTTAAAATGATAACTGTAGTTTCAGGAATGCAGACTTCCAAGTACTGCCTACATTACTTACTGCCAAGTAATAACTTCAAAAACACACTGTAGAAACATAGTTTAAATTACAAAAATATTTTGGCTCTGTCTGGATGTATTTACTCAATGCAACTTTTACCATCCAAGTCCAAGATAAAACACCAACATGTAACGATGCAGGCCTCACAAGGGGCAGATCCGCCGCAAAACTGCACCATGGAATTCTGAACAAGCATTTGTTAGGCAACAATGGCGTGATCAGGAGAAAAGAAACACATGTGGCCACATACAGTATCTACTTACACACGTGGACAAAATTATTGGTACCCTTCGGTCAATGAAAGAAAACCCCACAATGGTCACAGAAATAACTTTAATCTGACAAAAGTAATAATTAAAAAAAAATTCTATGAATGTTAACCAATGAAAATGAGACATTGCTTTTCAACCATGCTTCAACAGAATTATTTAAAAAAAATAAACTCATGGAACAGGCCTGGACAAAAATGATGGTACCTAGAAAATACTGTAAATAATGTGACCAAAGGGACATGTTAATTCAAGGTGTATCCACTAATTAGCATCACAGGTGTCTACAATCTTGTAATCAGTCAGTGGGCCTATATATAGGGCTCCAGGTAGTCACTGTGTTGTTTGGTGACATGGTATGTACCACACTCAACATGGACCAGAGGAAGCAAAGGAAAGAGGAGATTCTTTCAGGAGGTTCGAAAGAAAATTATAGACAAGTATGTTAAAGGTAAAGGCTATAAGACCATTTCCAAGCAGCTAGATGTTCCTGTGACTACAGTTGCACATACTGTATTATTCAGAAATTTAAGATCCATGGGACTAGCCAACCTCCCTGGACATGGCCGCACGAGGAAAATTCATGACAAATCAAAGAGACGGATAATCCCAATGGTAACAAAAGAGCCCAGAAAGACTTCTAAAGAGATCCAAGGTGAACTTCATGCTCAAGGAACATCAGTGTCAGATCGCACCATCCCTAGTTGTTTGAGCCAAAGTGGACTACATGGGAGACGACCAAGGAGGACACCATTGTTGAAAACAAATCAGAAAAAAGCCAGACTGGAATATGCCAAACTACATGTTCACAAGCCACAAAGCTTCTGGGAGAATGTCCTATGGACAGATGTGAGACAAAAATGGAACTTTTTGCCAAGGCACATCAGCTCTATGTTCACAGATGGAAAAATGAAGCATATGAAGAAAAGAACACTGTCCCTACTGTGAAACATGGAGGAGGCTCTGTTATGTTCTGGGGCTGCTTTGCTGCATCTGGCACAGGGTGTCTTGAATCTGTGCAGGGTACAATGAAATCTCAAGACTATCAAGGGATTCTGGCCAGTGTCAGAAAGCTGGGTCTCAGTCGCAGGTCATGGGTCTTGCAACAGGACAATGACCCAAAACACACAGCTAAAAACACCCAAGAATGGCTAAGAGGAAAACATTGGACTATTCTAAAGTGGCCTTCTATGAGCCCTGACCTCAATCCTATTGAGCATCTTTGGAAGGAGCTGAAACATGCTGTCTGGAAAAGGCACCCTTCAAACCGGAAACAACTGGAGCAGCTTGCTCATGAGGAGTGGGCCAAAATACCTGCAGAGAGGTGCAGAAGTCTCATTGACAGTTACAGGGATCGTTTGATTGCAGTGATTGCCTCAGAAGGTTGTGCAACAAACTATTAAGTTAGGGGTACCATCATTTTTGTCCAGGCCTGTTCCACGAGTTTTTTTTAAATAATTCTGTTGAAGCATGGTTGAAAAGCAATGTCTGACTTTCATTGGTTAACATTCATAGAATTTATTATTACTTTTGTCAGATTAAAGTTATTTCTGTGACCATTGTGAGTTTTTCTTTCATTGACCGAAGGGTACCAACAATTTTGTCCACGTGTGTAAGTCCCCGTAACCTGACACAAAATGTATAATGAAATGGTAGCAACCTGAAAGTGGGACATCAGGACGAGTCAGACAGGTCCAGAGGGCAGAGAGGATCTGGATCACTGGCAGCTCAGGAGCGTATAGGAGATGTATAGCTATAGATACAGGGAGAATTAATGAGAGAGATGGAGATAGTGAAGAGGAAACTGCAGAAAACAGGAGAGAAAACAGTTAGGTATGTATACAGTAGGCATACTCCCAGAACCACGCCCCCTACTCCCGGCTACGTTAATCATCTGCGGCCAAGCTCACCAGGTCCAGGCACTCATCGACTCCGGTTCTGACCATAACCTGATCAGCGCTGCTACAGCTAGAGCGTTGGAGGTCCCATGTGTTCCAGTAGAACTTCCGCTTGCAGTTCAGGCCCTAGACGGAAAACCTCTACCAGCCGTCACGCGGCGAACCCGTCCTCTCACCCTACGAATTTCCGGAAACCACTCTGAGGAGATCTGCCTGTTGGTTATTGATAGATCCCATGCTGCTGTAGTTCTTGGTCTTCCCTGGTTAGTGCCTCATGGCCCACACATTAACTGGACTAAGCACACTATTACAGGCTGGAGCCCGTCGTGTTCTGGGTCTTGTCTTCTCTCGGCGCTCCCCCTAGTCCCTGCCAAGTACCATGATCTCAAGCTGGTCTTCAACAAGACTTGAGCCACGTCGCTTCCCCTTCATCGGCCTTATGATTGTCCCATCGACCTTCTTTCTGTCACCGCTCCTCCAAAGGGTCATCTCTACTCTCTGACTCGCCAAGAGCAAGAAGCCATGAATGAGTACATCACGGGGGCTCTCGCTGCTGGTATCACCCACCCCTCCTCCTCACCTGCTGGAGCAGGGTTTTTCTTTGTCAAAAAGAAAGATTCATTCCTTCGTCCATGCATAGATTACAGAGGGCTCAATGCAATAATAGTCAGGAACCGCTATCCCTTACCGCTCATGTCTACGGCCTTCGAACTTCTCCAAGGAGCCACCATCTTCACAAAGTTAGATTTACGCAATGCCTATCATCTCGTCCGTATAAGGGAGGGTGACGAGTGGAAAACTGCCTTCAACACCCCGACCGGGCATTATGAATACTTGGTTGTGCCGTTCAGACTCACCAACGCTCCGGCCGTCTTCCAGAGCCTGATAAATGACTATCTGGACGACATTTTGATTTTTTCCCACAACCTGGAGGAGCATCGACGTCACGTTTGTCAGGTGTTACAGAGACTGTTAGAGAACAACTTATACGTCAAGGCAGAGAAATCTCCCCCTCGCGGCTAAAGATGGAACCGGCCAAAGTTCAGTTTCCAACTGGCCAACCCCAGCCTCGCGTCGAGACCTGCAACGATTTCTGGGCTTTGCCAATTTCTACTGCAGGTTCATTCGAGGGTACAGCTCCGTCGCCGCTCCTCTAACCTATCTGACTTCCTCCAAGATGCGTTTCCATTGGATCGCGGATGCGGAGAAAGCCTACTCTGACCTCAAGAGAAGGTTCACCTCAGCCCGAATATTGATCATCCTCGACCCATCCCGGCAGTTCGTGGTGGAGGTAGATGCTTCCAACTCCGGTGTTGGAGGGGTCTTGTCCTAGAGGTCGTCACAGGATAACAAACTGCACCGTTGCTCATTTTTCTCCCGTCGCCTGTCCCCGGCCGAAAGGAACTACGATGTGGGCAATCGGGAACTACTAGCCATCAAGTTAGCGCTCGAAGAATGGAGACACTGGCTGGAGGGGACCGAGCTCCCGTTTCTAGTATGGACCGATCACAGGAACCTTGAATACTTACTCAGTGCCAAAAGACTTAATGCCCGACAGGCCCGCTGGTCCCTGTTCTTTTCTAGGTTCAACTTTGTGCTGTCCTACCGCCAGGCTCCAAGAACACCAAGCCTGATGCTCTCTCACGTCAGTTTATTCTTCCCCACGACTCCATGTCATGCGACACGATCCTGCCCTCTCGTTGTCTAGTAGCAGCAGTGGAATTGGACATTGAAGCTAAAGTTAAGCAGGCATCGACCCAGGAGCCCGGCCCTAGCAACGTTCCCCCTGATCGTCTTTTTGTTCCTCTCGGTCTACGCTCACAGGTCCTTGAGTGGCGCCATGGATCCAGATTGGCCTGCCACCCAGGCTCAGCCTGAACGCGCTTTATCATTCAGCAGCGCTTTTGGTGGCCCACGTTGCCAGCTTCGTGGCAGCCTGCGACGTCTGCACCCGCTGTAAACATGACAACCGTTCCCCGGCCGGTCTCCTCAGACCCTTACCCATACCGCACCGCCCCTGGTCTCACATTTCACTGCAGTTTTTCCAAGTCCGTCCACCAAGTTCCGCTCCCCAGACTCCCCTCTGCCAAGGAGACAGCGGAGCAACTGATCCTCCACATTTTTCGTCTTCATGGTCTTCCTACAGACATAATCTCAGATCGAGGCCCCCAATTCACGTCACGCTTCTGGAAGGCTTTTTGCAAACTCATCGGAGCCACTCCTAGCCTGTCTTCCGGCTTTCACCCCCAATCCAACAAGCTAACGGAGCGAAAGAATCAAGCAATGGAAGTCGCTCTCCAGTGGATGACCACGCACGATGCTACCTCCTGGAGTAAGTTCCTCCCATGGGTCGAATATGCGCACAACTCCCTGCTGTCTGCCTCCACGGTGCTCTCCCCATTCCAGTGCTGTCTAGGCTACCAGCCACCACTATTTCCAACTTAAGAGGAGGAGGTAGAGGTCCCCTCGGTCCAACATTTCGTCTGCCGGTGCAAACGGACATGGCTACGAGCTAGACGAAGCCTGATGCAAGCATCCAGGTTGTACAAACAACAGACAGACCGCCACCATACCAAGGCCCCAGGTACCACGTGGGGGAGAGGGTCATGCTCGCTACTAAGGACCCGTTAAGAACACTCTCACAAAAACTCTCACCTCGCTTCATCGGCTCCTTCACTATAACCAGAATAGTAAAACCATGCGCTGTCCGACTCTTACTCCTCTCTTCTATGCAATGCATTCATCCCACCTTCCATGTGTCTCAGCTTCGACGCGTCGTAAAGTGCCCTCTAAGCGGCTCAACGCTCTCACGGACAGATCAAATGGCTTCGAACTTTCACTTTCATTCCTCGACTACGGCTCCGTTTCTCGTCTCTCCATGGCACACAGCTTCAAGTTACCCAGCCCACGCATCTCAAAATCATCTTTGCTCCCCTGCATTTGGATCCATCTCTTCACGTCTTCGTCGCCCATTTCGTGACACATACAATATATAATGTGAATGTATATTTGGTGTAGATTGCAATCAGGGACTCCGGCAGGACTAACTATAACAGCATAACTAAAAGGGAGGAGCCAGAAGGAAACACAGACATGAGGGCTCCCTGAGATGTAAAACAAGCAATCACCTCACCAACAAACCTGAGTGTGAAAGTGGGGAAGACAGCATCTAAACATACCAGTTCACCAGAATACTCTACGTCCATGAGTCCCCCAGATCTGCACTTTTATCTAAGGCAAATTTATTTACAAAAATGCTTGGCTAAAAAAAAATAGGTTTTTAGCCTAGACTTAAACACCGTTTAGAGATCTGAACACTATTTGGAAGACTATTCCATAACTTTGGGGCTTTGTAAGAAAAAGCTCTGCCCCCTGCTGTAGTTTTCATAATACTTGGACAAATAGCCCGCATCTTTTGATCGAAGTAGGTGTGGTCAGATAGCGTCACTCAGATACTGCAGCGTGAGACAGTAATGCTTTATATGTCAAAAGTAGTATTTTAAAATTGATGCAAAATTTCACAGGGAGCAGTGTAGATAAGATACGGGTGATTTGCTTGTATCTTCTTTTTCTAGTGAGGACCCTGGGTGCTGCATTCTGAACTAGCTGAAGCTTGTTTATGCACCTAGTTGAACAACCAGACAGTCAGGTCTTACAGTAGTAATAGGATCCATAGAACAAGACAACTGTCCTATTCGCTCAGGATTCATATTACCTGGGGACCTCTAGTCATTTGTAGTAATTGTCTGACACAGGGCACAAAACTATATATATATTTTTAAAATCCATCTAACTGGACATCCATAACTTCTCTCTCTGCCTCACACAGTCTGCATATGAACACATGCGCGCACAGACACACACACACACCTGTCCTCTTTTCATCGCAACACACTCTTCAGAGGCACGCACTTCAGGATACTGTACATATCTTTTCCCCAGACAATAATCCTCTGTGAATAGTACTGTAGGCAAAATTTGAGCTGAAGACCAAACCCAAAAGTCCATGCAGGACAAAGAGAACGCCCTGAATAAAGAAAAAGAAACGCCTGTGCGAAAACAAACAAAGGGTGCTTGCAAGTAAGAGAAAGCAGAATCACTGACATGGAACCTTAATCAGGTGAAGCTAATGACCTTTTTAATGGCAACCAAAGCCATTTATTTGACTTTCACCTGTCATCAGCTGTGGTGATTTTGATTAGTTCAGCATGAAAATCTATGGATGGCAACGCACTCAAAAGTTCAGGATAAAGTTGTGTATAGGCACAAGGCGGGAGATGTATAGAGAGAAATATTCAAAAGATTTATCACTGCCTAGAAGCACAGTGATGTCTGTTAAGAAGTGGATGGTATTTGGTACAACACAGACCCTCTGTGTCAGGATGTCACTCCAAACTAGATGAAAGATCCAGGAGGAAAGTGGTCAAAGAGAACAGTTTCCTACCAAGAGGCCTACAATATTACAAGTTCTAAACAAATGTGGCTTGTATGGGCGGGTTGCAAGAAAAAAGTACTCCTCTAAAAATGTGGTCACTGGCAGTGACACATGCAGTCACAACTAAGCTTTGCAAAAAAAAAAAAAAAAAAGGGGAGTGGTCAGATGAGACTAAAATGTAATTATTTTGGCCACAACACTAAATTATATGTCTGGCAGAAATCCTTGTAGCTTCCCATCCAAATAACACCATTCTTACAGTAAAGCATGGAGATGGTAATATCCTGTTGTGTGTGTTTCTCTGCAGCATGGATTGGAACACTTGTCAGGATTGTAGGAAAATGGATGGAGCAAAATACATCAGATTCTTGAGGGAAGTCTGCTGCTTTCTGTCAGAAAATTGTCAATGCGAAAAAGGTTTACATTGCAACAAAGCACATAGCAGAACTGATCAAACGATGGTTGAAGGTGCCTTAAATAGCCTAGTCAGGGCCCTGACTTAAGCCCCACTGAAAATCTGTGGAATGATTTAAAGACTGCAGGCCACAAATGGGGACCAATAACTCAACTTGAGCGGTTCTGAAAAGAAGAGTGGGCAAATATTGTAATGTCTAGATGTGCAAAGGTTTCTTTGCAATTGAGAAGGTGATTAACCTCACCTTTTTTCCTTTTTTTTGTTGACATGTTGATGTTATATCTTTCACTTTAAGTTGCACTGTGTAAATACCGCTGATGAAAACAAAAACGTCTTCATTTCAGGATTGAGACTGAGATTATTTTAAGGGAGGATAATTCTTTTCTATACACACTATATACATACCACATTATGCATAGAACAGTTGATTAGCTTTAACACCATAGATACCATCTCAGATATTTGGAATGTATTCCTTACCTGGGTGTTGTGCTTTCCAAATAGCCACCAGTGCTCTCCATCTTTGTTGACATTCAGTATTAAGCAGGCACTCTAAGGATAAAGATACAGAAGATACATTTCAAAACTATCCAACACAAACCACTGTGCAAAACTAGGTAAACCACCTGTAATTTTAAATTCCAGCTCAAAAATGAACTGCAGTCTGTGGTTCAAAATAAGGATGAAAGTTCAGCCTGTGAAGATAAACCAGAAAAGACACTGAGCTCTGCATTGATGCTTTCAGCAATATAATAATTAACTAGAGAGGTACATTTCCTGAAGAAAATGTGATTGGTGCTTGCCGTGGCAAAACTTTGGAGTCATGCTAGCAACTTGCTAAGCACTCCAGCATCATGTTAGCAGCATTCTAATGATGTAGCTAGCAACATGCTAATATAGTTAGCATAAAGCTAGCAACATGCTAATGAACTAAAACATCATGGTTGCAACATGCTAAGCACTCTAACTGCATGTTGGCGACATTCTAATGATGTTGCTTGCAACATGCTAATATAGTTAGCGTAATGCTAGCAACATGCTAATAAGCTAAACGTCTTGCTAGCAACATGCTAGGCACTCTAGCATCATGCTAGCAACAAACTCATCATGTTATTAGCGAAATGCTAATATAGTTAGCATAATGCTAGCGCCATGCTAATATTGTTAGCATCATCTTGGCAACATGCTAATATAATTAGCAGCATGCTAGCGAGTTGCTACTTTTGTTAGCATAATGCTAACAACATGCTAATCGTGTTAGCAACATGCTAACAGCATGCTAATGATGTTGCTAGGGGGCGTGGCTTATGTGCATGATTGCTTGCCTGAGTAAAATGAGCCCACCCCCAAGTCGGATTCACAGTTAAATTCAGTTTAAAAGTTCCTGTGGAAATTTCTATTGTATTGTTAATTGCCCCCTGCTGAGGCAGTTTAACACTCGCCCATTAGAAAAGTCATGTCAAGCCCCCTTTCCCCGAATAAACCCAAATAAAATACATTCTCAAATGAACCACACAATTTGAAGGGAAAGTGACGAGTCATGCACCAACTTCCCCATTATAAATGAATGGGGCAAATTTGGGCACTTGTTTTGCCCCGGGGGTCAAACATATACCCTCGTGTGGGGTATGTTCCAACACAGATTGCAAGTCTCTTCAAATGTGTTAAAGTTCAGATTTCTACCAAATTCCCACTCTGCGCTTTAATCCGTCAAAGTTATACACCAAAATCTGCATTATATGTCAATGGGGCAAATTTGGGCACCTTTTCTGCCCCGGGGGCAAAACTTATACCTTCGTGCGGGGTATCATCTGGCGCAAATGTACCCTCTTCAAATGTGGTGAATTTGAAATTTCTACCAAATTCTCACTCGGCACTTCAATCCGTCAAAGTTTTTCTCAATGTTAAGTCTATGGGATTTATTCCCCATTATATGTCTATGGGTCAAATTTGGGGACCTCTATTGCCCCGGGGGTAAAACTTATACCCTCTTGCGGGGTATGGTCTGACACAGGTTGCAAACCTCTTCAAATGTGGTAAATTTGACTGTTCTACAAAATTCCCTCTCTGCACTACAATCCGTCAAAGTTGGTCTCAATGTTAAGTCTATCGGACTTTTTGGGCCGGTTAATTGCCGACCCCTTAGAAAAGTCATAGCACCCCATTCCCGACCAAGCCGCATGTTTTGATACCTCATTCATGGGTCTACGATAAACGGTGCGGGACTAGTTACGCGCCAAACTTTCATACGGAAGAATAAGAAAAAGAAAAATAACTAGAGAGGTACATTTCCTGAAGAAAATGTGAGTGGTGCTTGACGTGGCAAAACTTTGGAGTCATACTAGCAACTTCCTAAGCACTCCAGCATCCTGTTAGCCATATTCTATTAATGTAGCGAACAACATGCTAATATAGTCAGCATAATGCTAGCAAGATGCTAATCAGCTAAACATCATTGTAGCAACATGCTAAGCACTCTAACATCATGTAAGCGACATTCTACTGATGTTGCATGCAACATGCTAACATTGTTAGCATAATGCTAACAACATGCTAATGAGCTAAACGACTTGCTAGCAACGTGCAAGGCACTCTAGCATCATGTTAGCGACATTCTAATCATGTTATTAGCGACATGCTAATATAGTTAGCATAATGCTAACAACATGCTAATGAGCTAAACGACTTGCTAGCAACGTGCTAGGCACTCTAGCATCATGTTAGCGACATTCTAATCATGTTATTAGCGACATGCTAATATAGTTAGCATAATGATAGCGAGATGCTAATATTGTTAGCATCATCCTGGCAACATGCTAATGAAATTATCATAATGCTAGCGAAATGCTAATATTGTTAGCATAATGCTAGCAACATGCTAATCGCGTTAGCAACATGCTAACAGCATGCTAATGATTTTGCTAGGGGGCGTGGCTTATGAGCATCATGATAAAAGCGAAAGCCTGATTGACAGCCTGAGTAAAATGAGCCCTCCCCCATGTTTCTATGACACTGGGATCCACAGTTAAATTCAGGTTAAAAGTTCCTATGGAAATTACTATTGTATGTTAATTGCCCCCTGCTGGGGCAGTTTACACCTCGCCCATTAGAAAAGTCATGTGGAGCCCCCTTTCCTCGAATAACCCCGAACAAAATACATTCCCGAATGAAGCACACAATTTGCCACCTGTTTCATGGGTGTACGATGAACGAAAAGTGATGAGTCATGCATCAAATTCCCCATTATAAGTCAATGGGGCAAATTTGGGCACCTGTTTTGCCCCGGGGGTAAAACATATACCCTCGTGTGGGATATGTTCCAACACAGCTTGCCAGTCTCTTGAAATGTGTTAAATTTCAAATTTCTCCGAAATTCCCACTCTGCGCTTTAATTCGTCAAAGTTGGTATCAATGTTAAGTCTATGGTATCTTTACCCAAAGGGGGCAATTAACCACCCCGCTCCGTGATGAAAGTCTAAGCACCCCTGTCCCGAATGCGCCGCATGATTTGACACCTCGTTCATGGATCTACGACAAACGATACTGTAGTAGTTATGTGCCAAAATCTGCATTATCTGTGAATGGGGCAAATTTGGGCACCTTTTCTGCCCCGGGGGCAAATACTTATACCCTTGTGCGGGGTATGTTCTGACAGCTTGCGACCCTTTTGAAATGTGGTGAATTTGAGATTTGTACCAAATTCTCACTCGGCAATTCAATCCGTGAAAGTTTTTCTCAATGTTAAGTCTATGGGAATTATTCCCCATTATAAGTCAATGGGGCAAATTTGGGGAGCTCTATTGCCCCGGGGGTAGAACTTATACCCTCTTGCGGGGTATGGTCTGACACAGGTTCCAAACCTCTACAAATGTGGTAAATTTGACCTCTCTACAAAATTCCTTCTCTGCGCTACAATCCGTCAAATTTGCTCTCAATGTTAAGTCTATGGGATTTTTGGGGCAATTAACTGCCGACCCCTTAGAAAAGTCATAGCACCCCATTCCCGACCAAGCCGCACGTTTTGACACCTCATTCATGGGTCTACGACAAACGATGCGGGACTAGTTACGCGCCGAAATTTCATACGGAAGAAGAAGAAGAAAAAGAATAACTAGAGAGGTACATTTCCTGAAGAAAATGTGAGTGGTGCTTGCCGTGGCAAAACTCGGACCCCCCATGTCTCTATGACAATGGCAGCGACAGTTAGGTTCAGTTTCATAGTTTCTATGCAAGTTAAAAAAGCAATTAATGGAACTGTGATCACTTACTGCATCATTGGGGAGCAGCTTTACCATTATATGTCAATAGAGAAAATTCCAGCACCTCATGCGCACAAGGGGTACAAACTTATACACTCGTATTATGTATGATCTGACACAGCTTGATAGCCTCTTTAAATGTGTCAACTTTGAAATTCGTATGAAATTCTCACTCTGCGCTACAATCCGTCAAAGTTGGTGTCAATGTTAAGTCAATGGGATTTTTTGGGGCAGTTAATTGCCCCCTGTGGGGGCAAATGTTTCCCCACGCCTTAGAAAAGTCATAGCACCCCATTCCCGACTAAGCCGCACGATTTGACACCTCATTCATGTGTCTATGACAAACGGTGCGGGACTAGTTATGCGCCAAAATTCTGTACGGAAGAAAAAAGCGAATAGTAAATATAACACTAGAGAGGCACATTTCCTGAAGAAAATGTGAGTGGTGCTTGCCGTGACGTCATAGAGCTTCCCACGTCATAGTCATAGATGTAGATGATGTCACAGCTGATGTTGGTCTCAATGTTAAGTCTATGGGACTTTTTGGGGCGGTTAATTGCCCCCTGTGGGGCAATTAACCGCCGACCCCTTAGAAAAGTCATAGCACCCCATTCCCGACCAAGCCGCACGTTTTGATACCTCATTGATGGGTCTACGACAAACGGTGCGGGACTAGTTACGCGCCAAACTTTCATACAGAAGAATAAGAAGAATAAAAAGAAAAATAAGCCTGTGAGATTATAATAGTAGTGCTTCGCTTCGCAAGCACCACTAACTAGAGAGGTACATTTCCTGAAGAAAATGTGAGTGGTGCTTGCCGTGGCAAAACTTTGGAGTCATACTTGCAACTTCCTAAGCACTCCAGCATCCTGTTAGCCATATACTATTAATGTAGCGAACAACATGCTAATATAGTTAGCATAATGCTAGCAACATGCTAATAAGCTAAACATCATTGTAGCAACATGCTAAGCACTCTAACATCATGTTAGCGACATTCTACTGATGTTGCATGCAACATGCTAACTTTGTTAGCATAATGCTAACAACATGCTAATGAGCTAAACGACTTGCTAGTAACATGCTAGGCACTGTAGCATCATGTTAGCGACATTCTAATCATGTTATTAGCGACATGCTAATATAGTTAGCATAATGCTAGCGAGATGCTAATATTGTTAGCATCATGCTGGCAACATGCTAATGAAATTATCATAATGCTAGCGAAATGCTACTATTGTTAGCATAAGGCTAGCAACATGCTAATCGCGTTAGCAACATACTAACAGCATGCTAATGATATTGCTAGGGGGCGTGGCTTATGAGTATCATGATAAAAGCGAAAGCCTGATTGATTGCCTGAGTAAAATGAGCCCTCCCCCATGTCTCTGTGACACTGGGATCCACAGTTAAATTCAGGATAAGAGTTCCTATGGAAATTACTATTGTATGTTAATTGCCCCCTGCTGGGGCAGTTTACACCTCGCCCATCAGAAAAGCCATGTGAAGCCCCCTTTCCCCGAATAACCCATAATAAAAAACATTCCCGAATGAAGCACACAATTTGCCACCTGTTTCATGGGTGTACGATGAACGAAAAGTGATGAGTCATGCATCAAATTCCCCATTATAAGTCAATGGGGCAAATTTGGGCACCTGTTTTGCCCCGGGGGTAAAACATATACCCTCGTGTGGGGTATGTTCCAACACAGCTTGCCAGCCTCTTGAAATGTGTTAAATTTCAAATTTCTCCGAAATTCCCACTCTGCGCTTTAATTCGTCAAAGTTGGTATCAATGTTAAGTCTATGGTATTTTTTGGGGGCAATTAACCACCCCCCTCCCTCATGAAAGTCTAAGCACCCCTGTCCCGAATGAGCCGCATGATTTGACACCTCTTTCATGGATCTACGACAAACGATACTGTAGTAGTTATGTGCCAAAATCTGCATTATATGTGAATGGGGCAAATTTGGGCACCTTTTCTGCCCCGGGGGCAAATACTTATACCCTCGTGCGGGGTATGTTCTGACACAGCTTGCGACCCTCTTGAAATGTGGTGAATTTGAGATTTGTACCAAATTCTCACTCGGCAATTCAATCCGTGAAAGTTTTTCTCAATGTTAAGTCTATGGGAATTATTCCCCATTATAAGTCAATGGGGCAAATTTGGGGAGCTCTATTGCCCCGGGGGTAGAACTTATACCCTCTTGCGGGGTATGGTCTGACACAGGTTCCAAACCTCTACAAAGGCGGTAAATTTGACCGCTCTACAAAATTCCTTCTCCGCGCTACAATTCTCCAAGTTGCTCTCAATGTTAAGTCTATGGGACTTTTTGGGGCGATTAATTGCCCCCTGTGGGGGCAATTAACCTGTGGGGGCAATTAACCGCCGACCCCTTAGAAAAGTCATAGCACTCCATTCCCGACCAAGCCGCACGTTTTGACACCTCATTCATGGGTCTACGACAAACGGTGCGGGACTAGTTACGCGCCAAACTTTTGTACGGAAGAAGAAAAAAAAGAATAAGAAGAAAAATAATAAGCCTGTGAGATAATAATAGTAGTGCTTCGCTTCGCAAGCACCACTAAGAATAAGGCTGTGAGATTATAATAGTAGTGCTTCGCAAGCACCACTAATTAAAATATTGTGTGCAGGTATCTTGGACAACACTTAAATAATGAAAACGCAACACATTTTTAAGCCATATATTTATAAATGTATTTTATACAACTGTTTCGACTGAGTAATCTGATTCACGACTTCTGATAATAGACAGTAACACCTCTAGAGCAATTAAATATACTGTATGTATCATTATGTGTCCCAGGTGTTCTAATAACCATTAATAACACTGTGTGTGGCTGTGTGTGCGGATTAAAGCTTTTGATGGAGGTTCCGAGTTGCTCTCTTGAGGATGTAAGTAACTATTGAACCCTGGTGAAGGTGTTTTTTCTCAGACCTTTTTTCATTTAATGGGGGCAACCCTGTCTAATGTACTTGAAAAAATAGTCTTTGCTGTTAGTCACTTCCTCTAGATCATCTGCATTTTGGGGTCTAGTAAGAACTTGAGACAGATCTGGCAGAGTACTTGTGAATCCGTCTTTGTTGGTTGGATTAATATTTCTAACAAATGGATAACTTGGGGAGACACAGCTAATCTGTTCTACAGGTAGGGTATATACTAAGAGGTGATGGTCTATGATGTCATCACTTTAAGGTAGAACCTCTATATTAGTGACAACTATACCATGAGATATAGTTAAATCTAGCATATTATTAAAACAACGAGTTTGTCTATTTATGTTTAGTTTAATCCCAAAGGAATTTAGTAAATCCAGAAATGCGAGTCCTAACGTGTCATTTGCATCAATTTCTTGGACTTAATCATTTGGTTTGACATGCACTGTTAACTGTGGGATGTTATATAGACATGTGTGTGCCATACAAAATGATGCCCAATCAACTGAATTGACCACAGATGGACTCTAATCACATTGTAGAAACATCTCAAGGATGATCAGTGGAAACAGGATGCACCTGAGCTCAATTTCAGGAAATAATTTAATGAAACTTTTTCAGTACTTAGATATTTGCCTGACGTGTAATCTGCACCATAAGTCAAATCAAAATGTTAAGTAAAAGTGCCAGATACGCTACTAATAAGCTACTAAATGTAACACCTGCACTAATGGATATTAATTATAAATCTAGATTATTAGATTAGAAATTAGATTAGCTCATATTTTCACAGCTGAAATAACAGCGCTGAAGTGGTATACGTGAATTTGTATGCACTGGAGTTGTTTTAATCTTGTTGTTTCGTTTTCCCATCTACTTGGTAGCTTTTTCTTCACAATGACAATAATAATAATAATAATAATAAGAAGAAGAAGAAGACATGTGCTTTCAATTATATAATGTTATAGAACAACGCATGCCCAAGCATTAACTCATGAAGAGAAGTCGAATTCAGTGTGCAAAAGTGAGTTATTTCCATTTCATCCCAGCTCTGTGGTTTATGTAGTGTAAGCACAACGCTGATACACACTTCCTCTTTCAGGCGTCTGGGAGCGATTATACGCGATTCTAACTATAGATAGAAAAAAAGTTTTTTTTTCCTGTAATCTGACCGGTCAGAAACGCTTGAATAGAGCTGAAATCTTCAAGGAAATACAACCCGTTTTACTCCCTCTTCCTCTTTCTCTCCCCCACTCTCTCTCCAAGCATCACTAATGAAAAGCAAAGGCTCCGGCCACTCCGTGTTTACACTTTAACAGACTTGGCATGTGATCTCTAGACCGAAGACAAAGGAAATGAAATATTTAGTGAATTCCTGAGATTCCTTACCCTCCGTTCGAAGCGCTAGCGAGTGATATAACAGCAGAACACGTCGGCCAGCAATCCAGTGCCCAGTCCCCAAACACCGCGCCTCAGTCTTTCCTAAAGAACAACAACAACAAAAAAAACCCAACATATGAGAGGTTTCACTTCGGCCGCTTTGTGAGAGAACTGAATCATGGTCCACATAACAAGCATATCTCGTCCATTCATTCTCATCAAGGACGACATAATATGAAATTCCATCATTGTATTAATGTAGAAAATAATCCTAAAGCTAGTAATCTGCAATTATTCAGCATACATCTCTTCAGGAATCTCTCTCTCTCTCTCTCTCTCTCTCTCTCTCTCTCTACAGTACATGTTGTGGCAGATGGGGTGAAATCTCATCTGATTATCTTGAATAGCTAAAATGCCTTTGGAATGCTAGACTTGCTGCAAAAGGTGTTTTTTTTATTTATTTATTTATTTATTTATTTATTTATATGAAGGCAAAGTTTACGAAACACATTCCTCATTTCCATCAAAATCATTATTCCTAACCCTGATAATGTCAGCATGTTGTGTTCTTTTGCTATATTTTGCTATTCAGACCAATGCATGTTTGCTTGGTAAGCAATAACATTTCTAAGTAATCCCAAGCTTTTGAACGGTAGTGTCAAAAGTTGTTCTACTGGAATTCCAGCCATCTAACTCGCAATGATCAATTCCTGCTATCTGATACAGTATCACCCCACTGAGGACGTGTTCCCTGTTGAGTCTAGTTCCTCTCAAGGTTTTTTTTTCTTTCTGATTTTTCATTTTGATTTATACATATTTCTTACTCATTTCCCTAATTTTTGTTCTGTTTTTTTTTTTTTGTTTGTTTCTGTAAAGCTGCTTTGCGACAATGACCATTGTTTAAACGCTATATACAGAGTCAGCCCCCCAAAAATGTATACACACTTCAGGAAAAGAAACATAATATGATGTACAGTACAGACCAAAAGTTTGGACACACACCATCTCATTCAAAGAGATTGAATTTGTATTATGGCAAGAAAAAAGCAGCTAAGTGAAGAAAAAAAACGAGTGGCCATGATTACTTTAAGAAATGAAGGTCAGTCAGTCCGAAAAATTGGGAAAACTTTGAAAGTGTCCCCAAGTGCAGTCACAAAAAGCATCAAGCGCTACAAAGAAACTGGCTGACATGCGGACCGCCCCAGGAAAGGAAGACCGAGAGTCGCCTCTGCTGCGGAGGATAAGTTCATCCGAGTCACCAGCCTCAGAAATCGGCGGTTAACAGCAGCTCAGATCAGAGAGCAGGTCAATGGCACACAGAGTTCTAGCAGCAGACACATCTCTAGAACAACTGTTAAGAGGAGACTGTGTGAATCAGGCCTTCATGCTAGAATATCTGCTAGGAAACCACTGCTAAGGACAGGCAACAAGCAGAAGAGACGCGTTTGGGCTAAAGAACACAATAAAGAAAACTTGCTGAATGAGAAGGTGTGTCCAAACTTTTGGACACACCTTCTTAATATAATATTAATAATATTACCATATTATAATCTACAGTATTCTGTAATATCAATATATAACATACAGTTTTCCCTGGGGTGTATATAAATTGTTTTGGTTGACTTTGTATATACATTATATGGGCAAACTTTTTTAATTACTGAATTCAGATGTTTCAATCAGGCCGTTTATACCCAGTGAAGGGCAATCTTAATATTTCAGGATTCTAAAACGTCTTGGACAATACTATACTTCCTAGTTTGTGGGAACAGTTTGGGGAAGGCCCTTTTCTATTCAAGCATGACTGTGTCCCAGTGCACAAAGCAAGGACTATAAAGACATGGTTTGATGAGTTTGGTGTCAAACCCCATCTTACCTCAACCCCATCGAGCACCATTGGGATAACTTGGAACAGAGATTGTGGGGCAAAAGTTCTCATCCAACATCAGTGCCTGTCTTCATAAACAAACACTCCAAAATCTTGTGGACAGCCTTCCAAGAACGGGAAGCTGTTATAGCTGTAAAAGGGAGAAAACTCCATGCATTTGTATATTTCATTGCAGGTTTGGCCATGAAAAACACACATACACATTTGTTCATATATATACAAACAAATGTGTATAATTCCTTATACTTTTCACACTCTTTTTATACCATGCCGTATTTTAGATGGCGCATCAACATGAATCAGTGGTGTTTACTCACCAGGGTAACTCACTGAGGAAGCAGTGTCTGTGTTGATGATGTTGCAGGGTGTACAGAATGGAGGTAACTTTCCATCTTTGAGAACAGTGCTGCTACTTTTTTAAGCAATCTCATTATAGAAAGATTTAAGCAGCTAAGTAATAATACGGTACTGGAACAAAGTAATGTGCATACGTTACCCGGTTTCCAAACAATAATTTATGTTTTTGTTTTTATTTTTTATAATTATTTGTATTAATTTTTTTTTTTTTTTAAGCTTCACTGTAGACATTGGCTCTAGTGTTCAATGTTTTGTGTCTGTGTGTGTGTGGGTTATGGTAATTTTACTGAAATTAAGCCTGTGCATACTGTATGTAACCCGGCTAAATATTCTTTAAAAAATTTTCCTGTGTTTGTTTGTTATAAGTACATTTGTTTTATTAATTATTGGAATCCCTAGGAATATCCTTTCTTCCTAACCTTGTTTTGAGGTTCACAGTTAAGCTTCTTATTGTTCATTTCTTCTTCTCTACTAATAAATCATGTGCATGTACCTTTCCTCTCCAAATTTTAATGGGAGAGGTGGGTTACATTATTCCCTCAATTTATTATCTATATCCATCCTTTTTTATTGTAACATCACCTACTGTCTGTATCACTTTATCGGGGGGCCTGTAGCCTATCCCAGGGTACTTAGTTCATGAAGTGGGGTACACCCTAGACAGGGTCGCAATCCATCGCAGAGCACACACGTACATACACGTTTACATGCTTATTCACACACTATCTGGGCAATCTGGGAACAGCAATCAGCTTAATCTGCATGTCATTAGACTATGGGAAGAAATCGGAGTACCTTTAGCAAACCCACCAAGCACGGGGAGAACAAACAAACTCCTTGCACAAAAAACAGATGATCTACAATATAGTGGAGGTGTTTTTGTGTCATTGCTTTGTCAGGCACTTTAAAATATCGTTTGTGTCAAATATATGAAAAGCCATGTCCCTTTTTGTACAGCGCTGGGGGGTTGGCCACTTATTTGGCGTGAAACAATCAAACAATCCTGATAACTCTTATAAGAAAATAAGTTGTTCATAAGAACACAGCTTCTTATTATGGCTAAAAAAGCCTTCAATTTGCTGGGGATTAAGTCAGATGTCTATCTGAATGTGCAGACCAGTTTGTCCCATCAATGCTACTTTTGTTAGAGGCATGGGCATGCTCCAGGATGCAAACTGTAAATAATTGTAAAAGAGTGGTTCTTGGCCATCACACTGACCACCGCAAGCAGAGCTAGAATTAGTCAAATTAAATATTTGCCTTTTTTCCCCGGCAGAATAAATACAGCACAGTATTTTAAATGGGACGTATTTCATAAAGAAAACCTGCATAATTAAACTCCATGACGAGACCATATGATTTCACTCCTAAACATGATTTAATGCATAATGGATAAGATACAATGAAAAGGGCAGTGTCAAAAATGTTCTTTATACCTTTTCTGCAAATAGAGTTATTGTGACATCCACTAGGGGGCATGCCAGAGCAAAACATACCTGAACTTTGGAAATCGATACCAAACTTTAAAATGTTTAGTAAATGTACTGCAATGCATTGCTAAATGTCTATTACTGTCTATTAAGGTTTTTACATTTTAAACACAAACATTACCTAAGAACAAGATTAGCATCTGTACTCAATAACTGTCTGGATTAAGATGAGATTCAAAGATGATTGTACAAAGTCAATGAAAAACAGTTAGCATCCATCCAGAGGTGTATAAATGCCAAATTGACAATAAAAAAAAAAAAAAATGCATTTATAAAGCATGCGGGGTCGTATGCATTTACAGAACATGGATGTCTCATGTACAGGATGTACAGTGGTGTTATAAACAGAATATACTTGAATTGCAATATGGTGACCAGTTAAGGTTCGATAATGATCCCTTCGGCTCCCAGACCTACTCTTTCATAATCCGAGTCCTAGAATATGGCCATGCTATCAGGGAAGAAAAGCTTCACAGATGTGATAACCTGGTCATTCAGTACATTCAGGTGGTCACTTAATTTTATAGCCCCACAACGCTGCTGAGCAACTGAAGCAACCCCAGATCATAACACTGCCTCCAGAGGCTTGTAAAGTGCGCATGATGCATGATGGGTGCATCGGTTCATGCGCTTTCCTTCCTACCCTTATGTGCACATCGCTCATAAATAGGCCTTCGGACAACATGACATTTTTTCATCGCTCCAAAGTTCAACCTTCTAGCAAACTAAAACATTTTTTTTCCGATTAGTCTAATTAAGAAATGGTTGTGTTATGGCTCCACAAAACCCATTCTGTGGGTTCTCGTCACATTGTGTGTGTGTGTGTGTGTGTGGAAATGCTCTTATTTCAACTATACATGTATGCAAGTGTTTTTGTGTAAATATCATTTCCAAATAATTCTAAGATTTTAGACACAATTCAAGTCTGTTTAGTCAGTTGCTGTACAGTACATTTAACTTTAACTTCCTGAGAACATGTACTCTGCATCTGTGCACATAGCTAAAATGACGTACAATCTGAGCTGTATTCTTATTTCTAGAAGGAAAATATGTATGAGTCATATCGGAGCCTAAATGCAAGGTTTTATAAAGCATGCTAATAGAATTTAAATCCTTTTCACCATAACTTGCGAAAAAGTTTTACCAGTACCAACTAAATGCACATTTCTAGGAGTTAAAAACAGTACTCAGTACTCCAATATTTAGACAGCAACTGAGCGTTCGTCCACACTGGTGGTCTGTGAATAGACAGAGCCTGGAACCTGCGTGATGTAGCGCTTCATACACTGCACATGAACGAATGGTGTCTGGAGGAGGAGTCTGGCAAGGTGCCTTCTGAACTTTTCACCCACGAACACATAGAGGAACGGATTGAGGCAGCTGTGTGAGTACGCCACGGCTTCAGTGGCTTGCAGCATCAGCTGGATCCTTTTGCTGAACTCACACTCTTGAGGCACGATATTTCGCAATTCCAGTGCTTTGAGGAAAGCTGCAATGTTGTACGGTATCCAGCAGCAGAAGAACACCACCATGACCACAACAACAAGGCGAATGGTCAGTTTCTTTGATGTACGAACGGTCTGAAGTCGCCATAGTATCATTGAGTAGCAAAATCCCACAATAGTCAGTGGAATTAACATGCCCAAAACATTCATTTTAAGGAGAGCTGCACTTTTCAGATGATTGTGATTTACATTTTTTGGATATGCATTGCAATTGTTATGTTCATCCATTCCAAGATCCAGTAGTTCAGGAAAAGATGCTCCAATAGTTATAATCCAGATGATCATGCTGGCCAAAATCCCATACGTTTTAGATCGAATTTTCAAAGCAAACACAGCATGGACGATAGCCAAGTATCTGTCGATGCTCATCAGCACAATAAAGAAAATACCAGCGTAGAATCCAATGTAGTACACACTGAGGACCAGAGTGCACATGGTGTTACCGAATACCCAGGTATCTCTGGCATAGTGAGCCAGGAAGGGGAGAGTGAAGATCAGTAGAAGGTCAGCGACTGCCAGGTTCAGGAGAGACACGTCAGTCATACTTTTCATCTGAGCACCTTTCAGGATCACCCACAGCACCAGCATGTTGCCCAAGAAACCTGCCACGAAGTACAGAGAGTAGAGCACCGGGAGGAACCAGCTTGCATGGGCTTCGTATTCACACGGTTCAGCCTCAAGGACAAATTCAGTTGATGGGCTGATACTGAAATTATGGAGAGGAGAGAGGATGAGAGAGTTGTTACAGTAATCAGCAAATGGAAAGCCATTAAAAACATGCAGGAAATGTTTAATAATGGACATAGTATAAGTAACGCTCTTTTCATTATGATTGGTTAGACGCTTTACTACGTATCAAATGTTATAACGTATGAAAGAGTCAATCAGTGCCCCTTTCTCACCCAGAGGTTGAGTCATTGATAGAAAAGTCTGATGGGAGAGAGTTGTCCTCACGCAGTTTACCCATCAAGAATAGGAACACAATTTCCCTCATGGAAACTCATTACATTAACTAATGTTACTTTCATGCGGGCAAACATGCATATTTATTGTCAAAATATTTTCTCTTCATCACTATTTTTCCCGTTCCAGTTGGGGCAGATCTGGTCGGATTGTTTAGTTGTTTACATGATGTATTTTTATTCGGATTAAACGATTACTTTGATTATTAGTGAAACATTGAGATCCATGTGTATATGATATATATATTATATATATATATATATATATATATATTTATTTATATATAAATCGACTTTTACCATCAAACACATTCACTTCATTCACGACAGCAGCTTGTACTTTCTCTTGATTTTGTACTGATCATGTGACAGAATGAAAGGAGAGGAAGTGGTGGCTCAGGTGGTTGAGACTCAACCTCAAAGGTTTGGACACACCTTCTAATTCCATGGTCTTTCCTTACTTTCATTTCTTTCTACACTGTAAAACAATGTAGAACTGCGCAATATTCTCCTTTGAACAGTTGATATTGGGATGTGTCTGATATTTATGCTATGTAAAGCCTTTATAATGGCTCTTCTAATGGCTCTGGCTATTTGTTAGTTGGTCATTTCTGAGGCTGGTAACTTTAAATAAACTTCTTCTCTGCAGCAGAGGTATGGTTTCCTCTTGCTTTCCTGGGAAGGTCTTCATGAGAGACAGTTTCATCATGGTGCTTAAAGGGTTTTGCACATGCACTTGACAATACTGTTGTTGCAAGAACTATTCCAGAACAGTTGATCTACGTGTCTCAAAGTAATTGACTGTTGTTATTGCTGATATTTAATTACCTAATTCCATTTGTGTTATTGCATAATTACTGCATAGAATGTAAAAAAAAAAAAAACATTAAATTAGAATGTGTGTTTAAGTTTTGTGTCCAGTACCTTGCAGATCGAATAGTTACACCACGGGAAATGGAAAGAAAAAATATTCAGAATGAAAAAAAAAATGGATGTTATGTGAATGGAGTCCTTAGTTTGCACAAAACGAAACAGATTAGTTCAAAGCATAGTATGCTTAAATGCAAAAATCTAGAAACTTCTGCTTAAGAAAAGTATTTACCTTGGAAATGTGAACTACATGTAAATCTACATACTTATTTGAATAAATATGAAGAGCCCAGAAAACCGAATTAGGTAACTGTTAAACCTGACATCATGCATAAATACTGTATATGTGCCTTTTTAACATTTAATTGTGAATATAATCCTTAATATTTATTCATCCAATAAAAGCTGTGCACATTGTCTCAGTTATCTGCCAAAAAACTCTTTTTTTATATAAACTTCAATTTTTATAAACTTTTCAAAGAGAGTAATCATGGAAATGTTAGCAGCGAATCTAATCTAGATAAAGTATTCGTTCTGCCACATCCTTTTGCGTAAATGTCAGAACACTGTGGTTGGGTGATCAAATTCATGAAGCAGATAAATGCAGTAAACATGTACACCTTTATTTTATGTAGCATTTAGTTTTAATACGTAGATGCCTAGATATGGCCTTTGTTACACATTTTAAGCTAAATGTAAATCTTTCATAAAGCGACACTAAATAATTTACAAGAGACTCTTATCAGAGGTCCTGAGGGGACATTATGTGTTTTGTCATGTTGTCTTTTCTTGTAGAAGAGAGCAGATTATTATCCCATTATTACCTGTGAAACCTTTTTCAGAAAGGTTTATGACGCATAGCTAGTGCATCATAACGGGTCACATGAATGCAAATGAGATTATTACATCAGATTAAAAGCTTTTCCAAATAAATTCACTTCCTGTTAAATTTCTGGGTTCATCCGGTCTCTTTTAAGTATTTCAACATGTCACAGAAATAATTTATTTAAAAAAAAAAAGGTTATACATAGCTAGAAAAGTGTATAATAAAGTGTTTAATATAAAAAGAGGCTAGGAGTTCATAAAATCTGAATGCAGATTGTTCTCACCTGAGTGCTGTGACCTCCTCGAGTACACTGGTGATGTTTGACATCATTGGCAGTTGGCATAAAATGCTAAATGGTCATGCTGGATTTACAAATACAAAGAAAGAAAGAAAGAAATGAGTTATGGCAAATCATGACCAGTCTGTACTGAAAAATAAGTGTGAACATCCTACCTAAGGAGATCAACCAGATAAAATACAGAGATCATAATTAATGCCTACAACAACATACTTAATAACACACATTAACATTTAAATTAAATATAACAACATGATCAAATTATAAGTGAAGGTATATGCGGCAACATTGCCATGAGGTACTTACGAACTTTGAAAAACAGACTTGCTCTTTGTCAGTTGGCATCCACAACTGAAATGTGATGTCGCAGCTTGAGGTTTATGGTTTGTTGCAACTGATAACTCCTGATTAGTTTGCCCAACCAACAGCTAATGCTCTCATCTGCATTAGCACTGAGGATATGGTTGTACGAACTTGTCTTAGAGCTCACTGACTTCTCAGGAACATCTGTGGTAAATAGACGTGAGCAATAAAACTAGATTCTGAGTAGAGATACCAAGATGTGTAGCATACAAAAAACAAGCAGTCGTTTAAATATTTGGTTCAAAATGTCACTTAGTGTGATAGAATTTATACCACAAATCTCAAATCTGTGATCCGTGACAATTTTATCTGACAGCAGTTTTGAAAATAATGAAGCGTGAAAGAGTTACATTATCGTGCTCATCCTACTATTCAATAATGAGCGAAACAACGCACTTAATAAGGCTCATCATCCATGCTGTGCCGAACGTAACACCCAGTGGTAACCCACTACCAATAACCAATTTTTATTCTCCTTGTGAAGCTGTCCCATGTTCGTAAATCAACTTTGCTTTACAATCTTCTCCTCACCATACTTCTCCCATCTAGTCAATTTTCCATGAATACGCTACAACTCTTTGTGAATAGTCAGCACATTCAGTAACCTTCTGTGGCTATGCAAAGGGTAATTATCTGAAAAACTCTCAAGTCAGCAGTCTGCGTTCATTGACGTACACTGAGAGATACATAGTATTTATCCTGTATAATTAGTAATTTACTTAAGCTCTAAATAATGTCATATTTTGAGACATAAAATTTTAACTAATTAAAACTTATGTGTAATGAATCTCCAAGATACAGTCTGAGTTTAGAAATGAAAATGAAAGTGATAAATTGCTGTTTTGTATGTCGTATTTCAATTAACAGTTCACGTCAGGTAAAAAAAAAAAAATGACATTACTTTCCACATCATTTAACACAGAATGTTCTACAAACCTGCCAAGAGACTAGAATTCCCTAACAATAGGGTTACCTACAAACATGGCCCCCACCTTCTAGATCACCCTTCTGCTGGTTTGACGCCTGTGATAATGTCTGATTAGTCTGTCCAACTTACCGCTTTGCATAGGCACTGAGAATATGGTTGCATGAACAGTCACAGAGCTTCCTGACTTCTCACGAAAATATGTGGTAATTTTCTGTAGATGCAAGATAAAAAAAGAAAAAAAAAATTCTGAGTAAAGATCACAAGCAGCCATTTACAATTGGTTTAAATGTAATTTAGTGTGATTGAATTACACCACAATTCAATCTCAACTCTGTTTGGTATATTGCTGTTGAACAATTTTATATAACAGCAGTTTAATAATAATAATAATAATAATAATAATAATAATAATAATAAACCTGAATCAAAAATGAATTATGAACAAAGCCTCCATCAGACTGAAGGTCTGACTCCTTTACCAAGTGTATCTGGGTAGCTGCACACATCCAGTTTATAAAAGCGACCCCCTAGCTAAAGATATGGGTATATAATTATAGAATTAAGAATGGGAAGATCAACATAAAAACAGTTTAGAATAAGAAGATCTAAATAAAACCAACTGAACATGAGAAGGTTCATTTAAAACCAATTTAGAATGGAGAATTTTACATAAAACCATTTTAGAAGTTCCACGTAAAATCAATTAAGAATGAGAAGCACTATCTAAAACTATTTATGACAGGAACATCCCCACAAAAAAAACACTTGAGAATGGGAAGATTCACATAAAACCATTTCAGAATGGAAAGGTCTTCTTAAAACCAAGTTAGAATGGAAATATCGCCCTGAAACGAATTGAGAAAGGGAAGCGCCGCATAAAACGAATTGAGAATGGGAAGCGCCGCATACTGTAAAACCAATGGAGAATGGGAAGATTCACCTAAATATATGAAAGGTTCAAAGAAAACGTACTCTCCTAAGATCACAAAACCATTTATCTGATATCTGTCAAAAACTATATATAAAAAAAAAAAACAAAGAAATGTTAAACGTCTCATATACAGTACATCTGCTCTAAAGAGATTTAAGTTGGTTTCAGGTGTATCGTGAAAAATGTGTGTTTTGCAGTGGATTCCTACACATAACTCATTTATAATCCATGCATCTTTCATAAAGCAATGTTTGAGAAATTATGGAATATTTAATGTACTGTATATCAAAACTTATCTCTTTAATGTGATTTTGCTTTACTACAAGAATGAGGAAATTGATCAAACCTAAACATTTACGTCTTGAAATTATTGGCTTGAATTTTTGTTTTGTTTTTTGCCTTCATTACAATCGCAATTATCACTTTAAACCTGGGGCACTATATAATCCAGTTAGCTGTAACGTGAACGTTATTACTTAGTGCAGTAATAATGCTTAAAAATATATATTTAAAACCAGATGTGTTTTTATTTATCTATTTAATAGATCAATAGGAAATAAAGTGCCTAAATATAAAATTCATAAAAAAAACATGGCTGTTTACATAGCAACCTCAGCAGAAAACTTAAAAAAAAATCGTTCAGGAAGCCTGGAGAACTATTCCTTAAGACTACATTAAAACATACGGTACAAGAAAGTCTGGCTCTTTGAAAGCATGATCTGAAGAAATGGTGGGTGGGGAACAAGTTTCGGTCGGCCAGTTGAAACCTAATGTTATCGTATGCAGCCACAATGAGTTTGTGGTTATGTTCCTACGTACTGAGCTACGTACCTTCTTATTTCTCAAGAAAGTATGTGGTAATAAATTATGACGATGTGCTTTTTTACAATAGTGAGTAAAGAAGCAACGTGACTTTGCATAACAATGATGAGAAGTAACATGTGACCCTAAAATTACCCCTGCACAGTTGAATTATATAGTCTGGCTCAAGTAGCTAGTAAATTCATTCTGAGGATGTGTTTGCGGGGGTGAGATGCACTAAATTGTGACCAGATGTGCTAAAAGGTGGCAGAGCAGCAGGCTTGAATGCCTTATTGGCCTTTTTATAGAACAGCACAAGTATCCTATTGACCTTATGCATAACATTTCATATCGTTTACTGTGAGAAACTTGTGCGATGAAGAGAAGAGGGATAGAAAGTAATAACCTTTTAAAATAATTGCTGCAGATGCATTGATATGAGCTGTCGCTCGTTAAGTAACCACAAAACGTTTTTTTTTTTTGCTTCATTGAGGTTGTTGCATGCATCAGTGGAGAGTGGCACTAAGAGTACGCAACAACTTCGTGTGAAAAGCACGTGGCTGCAGCCCAACAATAAGGAGCTTGTGGTTTTTTCATCATAACCTTCTGCTTTGATATTAATACATCCAAGGTTGTAGCAGATATCTTTTAAATGAACAGCGAGTCAACTTCCTCTGCTGCCTTTCATGTATCTGCATGATGTGAAAGCGAAAAAACACAGGGTTGGAAGGCTCAGCAAGTTTCAGATGACGCACGGCGCTTCTGTGTCCAAGCAAACAGGAACAGTGCTGCCAGTAAAATCCTTTACCGAAGTAGGCGCACAGCAAGAATAGGTGAACATGAAGGTGCAACATTGCACTTTGTACCACCATACATACCATGCATTCTATATGAACATCTGTAATTTCTGTTACAGTCTCTGCCCGGTCAGCTGCACCTGACCTCTGCCTGTTTATCTCTATTTTCATTAAGTTCGCCAGGTCTGGAAACATCATCTACAATATTCCAGTATGTAATCGACCTGAGCACCTTCTGCATAACTTCATATTTTGCTTGCACACAGCCTGGATTTTTATGTAGTCTTGAGACATCGCTCCCTAGGAGCCTTTTTGGTGCTCGTTTTCTCTCCAGCCCTTGCACCTCAGCAAATTTCAGACAAATGCTTTTGTTTTTTAAGCCACGCAGTGACTTATGCATCATTTCAAAAGAAAAAGAAGAAACAAAACGGTACCCGAAGGCATGAACATGTGAGAAAAAAAGTGAAACAGACGTGAAGTAGTTAAAACAAACGAGAGAGGAAATGACATTTCTGCTGAGGTTGTTATGTTCATCCATTCATTTGCTATACTGCAAATTCTGTTACAGGATGGCAGGGGTTGGGGTACACCCTGGACATGGCCCCCACACAGTCACCTAAGCACACAATGCCAGTTAGCATCTTTCCTACTAGGCTCGCATCTTTAAACATCTCATCTAAAGTATTTCCTTCTGATCAGTGACACATTAAACGACTAGCTGTTGGTTTTTAGTTGGGTTGTTTTATTTATATTAAACAAACCATGTTAAACGGTTTCCATTGTGTATTCTGAAAGAACTGTGCTTCCAGTCTGTGAAATATTTCCCATCATCTTAAGTGCTGTACATGCTAAGATGTATTACGTTGAATATAAAAGGCAAAACGGTTTTTTTCTAGATCATCTCAAATCTACAATCTAGGACTTGGCGTACTTGTTACGCTCTCTTCCTGTCCTGGCTCACCATTACGCCATACTTGTAGATGGTACAGTATCTCTATGCGCGACAACTCTTTATACTAAAACTTCAGAACTGATAGATGATTCAAGGCTCTTTTTTTTATTAACTTAGTGCTTTGGTGCAGAAACGTTCAGTTTCCTACTACTGTGATAGCAGCACATGATTAATCATGCTGTTGTCTTCACAAGAAGACAAGAAGAAACCACAAAAGAACAGAAACAACAGCTCATCCGGTTGCGAGTATAAATATGAAGTAAAGCCCTTTGTTTTAAACAGTGAAGCACACATGACCAAATATTTGCAAGATTCTGAGTTTCTTCTTTCATTTTTAATGCACACGTGTCAACGTTTTCTAGCTAATTTCTTTTTTTTTTTTTCTCTCTTAAGTTGCTAAGAGAGAGCACAAACCTGTGAGTGATATATAAGTGTTTTACAATGAGTACCACATTACCTGCGGTAGACTGAACGACAGAAATCAATCATCGAAAAGAAGTCATTATTCAAAAAGAAAGGTACACATACAATCATTATGTGATGGTGTTTTTAGATAACTCATTGTATGAGAAAGTTTCAAAAGCAGTATTCACCAACCTGCGTCAGGAGGGTTGCTGGTAAGGGGGCTGCGGTCTGACCTAGTTTTCACACCTCTTAACCTGATACTAGTTTTGAGGTTTTTAAATGAAATAACATCACAGTTATAAAAATCGTTTTGTCTTCTTTTATTCATTTCCAATGGCTGTTTTTTTCTTTCTTCTCTCCCACAGGTCTGATTTAGCTAGCAAGTCCTACTTTTACTTTTACTCCAAACATCACCGTATTCCAGGATTTTTACCTAAATGAAACATTTCTTCAAATCACTAGGAACCGCAGTGGATCGAGGAATAAACTAACTGGGTCAGAGTTAATCATGTCAGTATGTTTTAGTGTTAATCGCGCTTAGTTTTATGACAGATCCACATACAATAAATAGTGCATGAATAAACGCGGATCGCAGTTTTTGCAGAGGTGGCGACATCGCCGACAAGAAAATCCTTGCGAGCAAACAGAAAAAAAAAAAAAAAAAAATGAAGTGAGAGAAAACAAAGAGGTTGCTGAGAAGCAGAAATAAACAGCATACGGATGAACAAACTCCTCTCGACTTACGCCGGTCACTGGTTCAACAGTTGCTCATGCAGTATTTAACAAATGTTAGCTATTCACAAAAACTTATTCTGTAATGGATGTATGCATTCATTTCTATTGTTTTCACAGTGCCGGATGTGCATTTAGTCTTCGCGTGTAATGCATTGGATCATATGAATACGACGTAGAAAGCTGTATTTTGTCTTTGGATGGATGTCTCATCAGCTTCGTTGTTTCTTTCTCAGCAACAAAATGTTCCTTCTTGGCTTACTGGCCTTGGCTGTCCTCTCTGGCGCCTATCGCATTCCAGTTGCTGAGAATTTCCACACGGTAAATTCTCCAATGTTTAACACATTCAGAGCTGATTTGAGACGAACTGGATCTATAGAAAAACTGTAGGTTGTTAATTCGACACACGGGGATGTAGCTGTGTAGACTGTGGTTTGGATGTGGTGAGTCTCTGTTGCAGGCGGATGGCCAGGGTTTGTCAACATTCAGTAATCAGTGTCGTAATGATTCATAAATGAGCCATGACCATGATTAAGTTTAGGCCCGACCGCTATCTCTCCTTTCCCCCGTTCCTACCCTTCTCTGTTCTTTGCCTGAAGAGACTAAATGTATTTTAAAGAGTCTGATATACAAATGCTTAAAGATCTAACGTAAAACACTAAAAACAGCATTTTCTATCTCTTAAAATTCATCTCTCTCTCTCTCTCTCTCTCTCTCTCTCTCTCTCTCCAGGGCCAGAGCACTTTACTGGAGCTTGCTTTTTTGCCCATTACACATTCTTTTGCCTGTTGTGAATTGACTTTTCTGCAGGGTGAAAAGTCTTAGCTTTCCATGGTGTTGCTTATTTTGGCACATTGATAAAAATTTTTTTTTTTAAATCTTCAATTCTAAAGGACACCTATGGATGAGCTGAAATGAGGTGAGATAAGAATCATGATATATCATCAGCCAAGCTTTATTTGCCAAATAACAGATACTGTGTAAAAAAAAAAAAAAACAGAATTACATTATATAAACAAACAAACAAACAAACAAATAATAATAATTTTGATTGTGCAGAATAACAGAACATGTTATAAGAGTAGAGGCTACCTATATGTAATACCCGCCTACACTTATCCCAGCATTACATTAATGCTTGGATCCTATTAAGATAGACAGTTTTTTTCAGTATGAACGGACCATGATCAGACTACCGACTTCATGTCTGAAATGTGGCCTCCCAGGAACTGCTTTAATGGTCCAAACGTGTAATAATGACTTTGGTGGTGGTAAGAACTCTACAGGGGATGTAGCCAAGTTCCTGCAGTGTGCAAGTGGTGTTTTTCTGTCCAACAGACACATGCAACTCATCAAGGAAATCACTTGGTAAATGTGCACGGAAACAACTAAAGTGATCTGAGTCACCTTGAACAGGAGGTATGGCCTTCTGTAAAATGTTTGGCCCATTCAAATGCTACTGCAGCTAAGAGTCTCAGGACTGCAATGTGTCTTCCGTAAAATGTCTTGATTTTATGCCTTCAAAGTTTACCAAAGATTTCCTGCTTTGACTCAAACGTCCATATATATTTATCAAAGAAAAGACTTTATCATTTCTGCTCATTTGAACAGTCTTGAATGGTTTACATGATTTACATGTAAAATAACCCTTATTAAAACATTGTTTTTTTTTGTTTGTTTTTTTAATTTAACAAAATAAATAATTGTTCACGTAAGTATGCGTGTAGACTTCACGGCAGAACAAAAGTGGGTTTGGGAGGAAATGACTCGGCATCTCTGCTGTAATATAAGTGATAACAGGAACAGATTTTTTTTTTCACAACCTCAAATCTAACTCTAAATGAAAAAAAAATAAAATAAAAATGACTGCACAAATTATTATAGGGTGTGGTCTACGCGTTTATCTGTATCAATGTGTTTAGCACTGTTTCAAAGATATGACTACTGTACATATACTGTAATTGGACAAGATGGATAATTAACTAACAAAGCCTTTAATTTCTATTTAACTTGGCACATAAACACATTAACACAAAACCAAAATGACAAAATGTGCAAACAAACATTGTAAATAAAAACGTTAAAAACATTGGCTGCAAGCCAAAACAACAACAAGAACAACAACAACAACAAAAATCACTTTTTTATGCAAATCCAGGATTAGGTCCTACTGTATGATTCAGTCATTTCTGCCAAGGCAAGGCACGGGCATTCCATAAGGAATATCCTGGCACAACCCCACTCGGACTACTAGGATAAACTTGAATTATATAGGATGCCAACATCCCATTCCTTCATTGTGCGAGCTAGCTGGACTACAGTAAAGAAAAGACAAGGAATAAAGAAAGTGTTCCTTGCTTGGCAACATTTGACCCTGAAACCAGTAAGAACTATTGTTTGGAGTAGAACCTGAAGAAACAAAATCCGAGTACACAAACATAAAAGCGAAGGCCAGTGGCTTCAAAAACATTTTATCGGTAGTAAAACTATAGAAAAGCAATGTGACATTTGTTAAAGGATGCCCCTTTGTTGCATATGATCTATTTCATAATTGTAGATCTATGTGAATATGAATGTCAGGCTAAAATCTTTTATCAAAAAAAAAAAAAAAAAAAAAAAAAACATTTATGGGAGTGGGGATGGGGTCCACTTCCAACATCTATGATTCCATACTCAAATTTCAGTCAGTCATATTGTATTTATATAAACCTTCCAGACAGTGGCACTAGATCAGTATCAGAAAGTTATGGAGTTGAGATATCCTTCTGCTTTACCAGAACTTCACCAGGCATGCACAGGTTTCAGCTTCTGAATTATTTCTGAATGCCGATTACCATTCAGACACCAACTGAGCGTTCATCCACACTTGTGGTCTGTGAATACACTGAGCCTGCTGCCTGGGTCATGTAGCTCTTTACACACTGCACTTGGACACATGGGGTTTGACGGAGGAGCCGGGCGAGGTGCCTCTTAAACTTTTCTCCGACAAACACGTAGAGGAACGGATTGAGGCAGCTGTGCGAGTACGCTATGGCTTCGGTGACTTGTAGCATCAGCTGCATCTTCTTGCCATCTTCACAACCTGAAGACAGCTGTTGCCACAGTTCCAGTGCTTTGAGGAATGCTGCAATGTTGTACGGTATCCAGCAGCAGAAAAACACCACCATGACCACCACGACAAGACGAATGGCCAGTTTCTTGGAAGTACGAAGCATCAGAAGCCTCCGTAGAACCATGGTGTAACAAAATCCCACAATAATCAGTGGAATCAGCATGCCCAAGACATTCATTTTAATGAATCCTATGCTTCTCACATGCTTGTGAATTCCATCATTTGGATAAGCAGTGCAAATTGTACCATTCTTTTCAGTTCCAAGATACAGTAGCTCAGGAAACGATGCTGCAACAGCCATAATCCAGATGAGCACACTAGCTAAAATCCCAAAAGCCTTTGTTCGGATTCTCAAGGCGAACACAGCATGGACGATAGCCAGGTATCTGTCGATGCTCATCAGCACAATAAAGAAAATACCAGCATAAAATCCAATGTAGTACACACCGAGGACCAGAGTGCACACGGCGTTACCAAATACCCAGGAATCTCTGGCATAGTGAGCCAGGAAGGGGAGAGTGAAGATCAGTAGAAGGTCAGCGACTGCCAGGTTCAGGAGAGACACGTCAGTCATACTTTTTATCTGAGCACCTCCCAGGATCACCCACAGCACCAGCATGTTGCCAGGGAAGCCGACCACGAAGAACAGAGAGTAGAGCACTGGGAGGAACTGGTTTGAATGGGTTCGGTAATCGCAGGGTTCTGTGTTGAGAGTACCATTGTACTCATAATAATCAGAGTAGTCATATGCTGGGCTGGTGCTGAAAATAGTGCTGCCATCAGTAACGCCTTTAACACCATCATTTCCATAATTAGAGTGGCCATATGGTGTGCTGAAGCTGAAAACATTAAAAAGAACAAATTAAATATTTGTCAATTCATAAAATAACAGTCTATTCTATAGTTGAGTTTTATAGTTATAATTGTGTGTGTGATTGTTTACCTACGTATTTGTATAGAAAAAGCCCTATACTGTAGGTTGTGGGTGGAATGTATCTGTTTTTGTCCTCAAAATGTATGTTTTCTGTGATAGGTACCGAAAGGTTCTTTTTGTCGTTATTAACCCTACAACTGCTGGGGAAAAAAGTTTTCTGAACAGATTTAATTATTTAATTCATTGATTGATTAATAGAACTGGCTGAGTAAGCAAACCAATTATAATTCAAAGCGATTTGTTATTCAATAAAAAAATAAAAAAATAAATAAAAAATTGGGATTTGAGAATATTTTCATCTATTGATGATTAAAATAAACGTGTGATGAATATGTGTGAATATGTGAGTTGATATGTTGATGCCCACACGCATACACATATACAGTACATACAGTATGTGTCATACAGTGGCAAGAAAGAGACCTTGTAAACCTTGTGGAATTTCTCAGTCTTCTGCAATTATTCGTCATAAAATGTGATCTGATCTTTATCTAAGTCAAGAGTGCTGAGAAATATAATATATATATAATATAATGTGCCTAAAATGAATAACACAGAAAATAAAAATCAGATCTTTCATGTATTTATTAAATACTCTCATTCAACATTCAAAATAGTAGCGGAATAAGCGAATGAAACCTTTGTAAGTAATAACTGGTTGACACCCATCAAGGCCTCAACCAGGCGCTTCCTCTAGCTGTGGATCACACTTGCACATCATTCAAGAGGAATGTTAGCCCATGCTTCCTCGCAAAACTCTTTTAGCTCTGTCATATTATTTGGATTTCTCATATGTATGGCTCTCTTCAAGTCATTCAATTTCTTTCTATATTGGTTTGAGGTCTGGACCCCGACTTGGCCGATCCAAAAGGTGGAATTTGTTTTTCTGAAGCCATTATGTTGTGAACTTGAATATGCATCACACATATTCTACAGAGTTTCAGCTGACGTACAGACATTCTCACACATCTCACAGGTTTTTGGATTCATCTTCCCCTCAATGACTGCAAGCTCGCATCATCATCATCATCATCATCATCATCATCATCATCATTTCTCCACCATACTTTACAGTTAGGATGACGCTTTCATGATGATATGCAGAGCCCTTTATACTCCAGATGTGGTGCTGTGTGTTCATTTCCAAATACTTTTGCCAGAAAGTTTGTGGTGTCCTGCCATGGACACTGTACTTGTTCAATGTTTTACATATTGTAGCCTCATGAAAACACAATGTCAGCCAGTTTCAGTGATGCCTTTAAATCTGTGGATGTTGAATCTGTGCACTTTTAGTGCAGAGCAAACCCAAAAAGTTTGAGTGTTTTTTTTTTTTTTTGATCAGTCAAAGTAGCTCTAGTTCACACCACTAAACTCACTTAACAAGACGCCAGGTATGCTAGCATCTCCAATTCCAGCTATGTTTTTTGAGGTCATTAACTCAAGGAGAAATGGAGAAGGAACCTGGAGAAGCAGAAAGAAACCCACCTACTGTAGCACAGGAAGAACGTGCATACTCCAAATATAAACCAGAGATGAAATTCGAACCCCTAGCCCTGGAGATGTGAAGTGACAGTTCTAACCACTAAACCACTGTGCTGCCATGAAGAAACCACTAATGAAAAAAGGAATAGAATACAATATTCTCTGTGCACAGGGTTTCCAGGTTCTGTATTGCAATAGCTTCAGGGTACAGATACAGCAAATCATGCGCATTATTGCTCATTTCTGTCCCATCACATAACGGATAAAGACACACCCACACACGCGCGCGCACGCACGCACGCGTGAGCTCACATGTCGCGTCTACTTGTTTATTTATTAATTTTTAAATATTTTGGCAGGAATTAAAATTCCTGTTTCAAATTACGCTCAGACAGGGTGGGAATTCTGATCAAACCTGGCAACGTTCCCCATAAGCCACAGCTCTTTTCTTTTTCTTTTTCTTTTTTTTTTTCTTTTCTTTTCTTGTTTTGTTCCATGAACTCCCAGTCCAGATGAATAATTCTCGACTGAAGCTGGCTGACTTTATAAATAAACAAAAACAACAACAACAACAGCAACAACAAAAAGAAAGACTTAACCTACTATCCACATCTATATTAAGAATTATTTAGGAATATTTATTTGCTCAATCTCATTAATGTATTAACTTTGGGTTAAACGCCTACCATAACTGCATTTAAAATCAGACTCAGGTTTATTGAGGAGTACATTCAAACACAGAATTCGCCTTAGTAATGTGGTTCAAACTGTTAGGAAACAGACATGAACCAAGAATCAAAAGAATTTCTGTTTAACTAAGCCTATGCTGAATACAGTATATACATATGTCATATGTTAAGTTAAAAAAAATCGGTCCTGTGTGAAAATAAAACCGAGCAGAAGGCAGAGCAGAATGTGTGCATGTGTATATCAGGGGTGCAACGTGTTACGTTAATAGAACCTATTGTGTAGATGCATGCAGTTTCCACAGAGGAAACATGTTTTTAAAAAAAAAAAAAAATCTAGGGTCGTGTTTAATAAGAAAAAGAACATCTGACCCGACACTAAATGGAGTTATTTTCGCAAAGCTGGTTAGCAAAATACTCTGATAATTATAATGTATACATATTTTATCACATTTTTCTAATTTATTTCCATTTTTTTATTCTGTTAAGCTGCTTTATGGCACACACACACACACACACACACACACACACACACACACACACACACACACACACACACACTATACAAATTGTTCATGAATTTGAATTGAATTTATTCCTCTTAAATCATCATTTTTAGGTGATTATTCTTTTATTTAGTAATAAAGATGTCTTTTTTTTTTTCATAATTGCAGGTAATGCATGCGCTGGAGAACTTCCTGTGCGAGCAGGGTGGTCGGGAGTTTACAACCATTTAGTCATATGGTAAATATGTAGGGCTTTATTACAGTATAATCCTATTGTTTAAATTACAGCCGAATCAACCGTCAGTGCTTCAGACAATGAACTCTTTGAATGTCTTTATTGGTAAACAAACGAATGCAATTGCAGGTTAAGTGCTGCTATAAACAATTCAGGAGACTCCATGTCAGGCAGCATAACGGCACTTTGCCTTTGAGCTTTGATTATTTTACGAGAAAGCATTTTGTATTTCTTACTTATCATTGAAATGAATTTGTAGACTCGTTCATTATAGAAATCGATTTTAAAATGTTCGTAGTTAAATTTCCCCACACCACATGTTATTATGCCACCTGCACCGCTGGTCACATTAAAGCAAGAACACAAAGGCTGCAATTATCCTCTCTATAATTGCATCTGTGGTAACGTTGCTGTAGACTCGTGACATTACATCATGAGATAAATGTACAAAGGAAGCAGCGACAGACTTACTGACTTTCTATAGCAAATGATCTAATCAGGTAGTGTAAAGTGTGACCACATCTTTTAAATAACCTGAAATGACACGTGCCTTCAACATCAGCTACAACTGTAGAAGCATAGAATTTATTCTGCTACACAGGCACGATTTATTTTTTATTAAGATGAATTTATTTTTTATTACTATCAGATGAATAATTTCAACTTTATTCGAACGCTTTATGTGTAGACACTAATACAAGCTCTTTGCACCTTGCTAAATTCCTTGTGCCATGATGCAGATGCTGAAACAACACGCCCATGTTTACTCCTTAATGTTCCGTTAATAGTTACACTAGTGCATTACATCACATAATAAACGCTCTACAATGTCATTACGAAGGAAGATTAACAGGTTTAAGACATTACAGGTCTCACTTGAGATTATCGGGACTCTTAACCCCTTCAATGACACGAAGGGTTAATAAAACACTGCAAAAAATGAAAGAAAAAAAAAATCATAACTGTACTCCAATTAAAAAAAAAAACACACACACACACACAAAATTGGTTTGATTTTACAATTGTATTCGTTACACTTATAGACTTATCATGCGTTAAAAGTTCTCACCTCTGTGTCATGACTGGCCAAAGACTGCTGACGTTGTGTGCCATCTCTGCCTTTCAGTGAAACTCTAAACAGTTTTGCTGAAGTAGAAATAAAGCAAAATGCGAAAAGACTTTAAATGATTTTAAAGCCGTGTAAAGCACCTGTGAATTTGACACCCCACAGGTTTCTATAACATTTGTTACGAGATATAGGGCAAATGACAGATCATGAAATGAGTCAATAACCTGCAAAATTTGTACTTTCTATACATAAAAAAAAAAAAGTCTTACCTGTGAAGACCCACAAAAAGACAAAATGATTGCATGCAACAAAATGATTATAGTTATGAAATAAATCGTGCAAATGATCAGCAATGGGCAAAATAATTTCAGAGAATACTTACAATAAATGTTAAATTGATGAACTTGGCCTTTGGGTCTCAAAGTCAAAAGTAAAATAAAATAACAAATGTTTGAGGTCTCTGGTTTTGACACTTCCGTTTTGTGAAGAGTACGGGGGCTCTGTGCAGAAGTGCACAAAAAAAGCTGCACTTAATTAAGTTTGCTCAGAGCAAGCTTACGATTGGCTCTTGACATATTGAAACCAAGGTAGTGGCTAATGTTTTTTTTTTTTGCAATTTTGTTTTGCTTTTTTTTTTTTTTTTGAGCATGCAATGCATTCAGGTCCAGGAAGACTTTTTTGTTAGTGAAACGCTTGCATGAAGTGTAAACCTGAACGTGCTTCTCACTTGAAACGCGAGTGTAGTGTAACTGAGTGAAAGCTCTCAGGTGTAAGGACTACACCGCTGATGCACTATCAGACCAGACTATCAGTGGTTTCATCAAATGGAGTCACGTGCAGAAAGGATGTTTCCCTGGCGCTCAGCCTTCGATCGAGGTCACGACAGGGTATTTGGTGGTAATATTAGCTCAGATACACAGCTGCACTTGTGAGTTTACATTTTGGCACGTTCCTAATGCTCTATTGGGTGTGTACCATGTTTTTCCTGAGGACCAGACATGATCATCTAAAAGGCCTTAACATTAACCGTTAGTTTTCTTTTTAAAGACATTTCTTCTGATAAAAAAGGATGATTTAGCGAAATGTCCAACCTTTCTTACCTTCACAACACCCTTGAATATTTTTAATATGTGCCTTCTTATTTATTTCAACTATTATGGCTTATGAATGTGCCATACTATCACTCAATTTTTTTTATTTATTTTTTTTATTAAAACTATTTGTGATTTCACAAAAATGCAAAATATATATATAAAAAAAGAAAATACAAAAATACAAAATAAAAAATAAATCTGATATACTTACTGACAGACAATAGATGAGCCTCAAAACTGATCAGGCTAAAATTTGATTAGATCTCTGTAACCCACCTGTTGATACCTGTTGATTAGGAGAGTGTCGGAATGTTCTCTGATTTATTTACTTCTCGAAGAGTTATATACGTTCTGAGTCAAACACCCTGCGTAAACAAGTATTACGTACTGTACACCAAAGAGCATGGGCCATTCTCACGCTCTATAGAAATGTGGGGAAACCAAAGAGGGGAAAGTTTTTTAGACGTCTGGATGAATTATTCGAGGGGATAATGAGAACGAAGGAAGCATGTGAGGATGAACTTAATTGGGGCTCAATTTTAAATGAGTAAAAAGGGATTTAATGAGTGGGTGGGTAGATCATAAAAAAAAAAATGTTTTAAATTTGGGCAGTACAGTGATACTGTGGTTAACACCAACACCTCACACCTCCAGGGTTGGGGCTTTGAAACTCGCCTTCTGTCTGTGCTTCTCCCAGTGTTTAGTGGGTTTCCCCCTGGTACTCTGGTTAGACCTCCCACGTGTGATCGGCATTTCTAAATTCCCCAAAGTCAGAGTTGGGCAAAATATTAAAATATTTAAGTAAGAGTAGCTGTACTGCAAAAGAATATTGCTCAATTACTCAACTAAAAAGTAGTCACCCAAAATATTACTGAAGTAAAAGTAAAAAAAAAGTATTCGGTGAAAAGACTACTCAAGTACTGAGTAACTGTTTCAGCTGCAAATATATATATATATATATATATATATATATATATATATATATATATATATATATATACTGTATGAATATATATGCTGAAGTGTGTGTCTGTTTTGGCAGATAGAGGAGACGCCGCAGTATGAAGCTGTTCTTTTGCAAGTGAAACATGCTTTCTTGTGAAATCATGTTTTTTGGAATGCATAAAAATGTCCAACACGTATGTTGGCGATTAATTCTGTACTGAAATATACTTATATATTCATAGACTGTTGCAGGTAAGATGAATTTATAGAACACCGGCTCAAGATTTCTTTCTACTCTGCCGCTGATTGGTCAAACGGCGTCATGTGATTATTGTTGCTGCGTCTGATTGGTGGAACAGTCATGCGGTAGCTCTATCAGCTGCGTGTGTGGTAGTGATGGGAGGTTTTAGTGACTCGGTTCTTTGAATCTCGTTCATCAAAATGAACAGATTTATTTTTTAAATTTTTTTTGAGTTGTTTAGTTCATTTCGTTCTTTCAATCAGAAATAAAATAAAATGTTCATTTCAATTGCGTCTTTGATAAACAGACCCCCCCAACACGTCTGCATATAAAACTTTTGGCTGTAGTTCCAGTAATGAAAATATTACAGTGCAGCTAAGGACATGTTGTTATAAACAGAATGAGCAGCTCGCCATCATATCTTCTAGTCTGAGTCATTTGCTCTTTTGAATCTATTGCACTGCATAGCGTCTGTGGGAGTCACGTGAGATATAGTCATTGAGAACCGTTCAGTTCTCTTTCCTGTACATAGCCTACGGAGGTTTCGCGATGATTCGCACACGCGCGCCCATTAGAGAGATGAACGAATCACTCTCCAAGGCTACTCGTTCTTCTTAGCCACGTTAAAGACCCGTTCAGAAAGAATGACTCGTTCATGAACGACCCATCACTAATCTGTAGAATAAATGGTAAGAAAAGTAATGAGTCTAGTGGAGCCGAGTGTAGTGGAGTAAGAGTAGCGTTTTTTCTTCACAAATCTACTCAAGTAAAAATAAAAAAAGTATGGTGCAGTAAAAACACTCATAAAAGTTTTTTTTTTTTTTTTTTTCAAAAGGTTAAGCAAGTAAATGTAACCTGTTACTACCCACCTCTGCCCATAGTGTGTGATTGTATGAGTTTATGCTTGTGCTGTGTTTTGGCTTAGCACGCATTCAGGGTGTTTACTGCGTTGTGGCCTTAATCTTCTATAGGAAATGCTTTGTACATTTTAACTATATAATCAGTATGGATCTGTTCTTCAACAAACTTCCAGGATTGTATTTGTATTTGATTTAAAATCATAACTTTTTCATTTTATTATTTTTTGTTGTTGTTGTTGTTGTTGTTGTTGCAGTAGTAGTAAATAAATAGGTTGACAGACCTACTATTCCAGGTCAAGTCCATTTCGGGTCCAAATTGTAATAAAATGCAGTAAGGTTCAAGTAGCTGAATTCTACATTCAGATATAAGTGATTGCAAGACCTGCGATGGATTGGTACCCTGTCCAGTGTGTACCCCGCTTTGTGCTCTCCTGGGATAGGCGACTACAGGTCCCTGAATACAGGTTCAAGCGGTACAGACGATGAGTGAGTGAGTGATAGAAGTGATATACCTACAGCACCACGTAGGGTTGGTCTTCTAGACATGGTTCTTGCGATGGTATAGTGTGTGAGGTGGCCTGGCTGTCACATCACAAGTAAATAGATGGTGGATGGATGGGTTTGCAACATTTTTCATAACCACAATCACAGGAAATCCAGAAAAGCCACCCAATGAAACCAATATATTAGAAGTGTTATGGCGAGTACGCCTACTTTTTAGGGTTATGATCGTTCTCGGGAAAAACCTGACGTCTCATATAGTGCGCGGTTAGAAATGTGGGGCAGTTGGTAAACACTGTCTCGAATTCTGTTTTTCTTTTTTTTCTTCTTCTTCTTTGTTTTTTCTTCATAAAAACACTTGCTCAAAGTTGCTGAAGGCTGAATAAAACACATGTTTTTTGAATGAATGGAGATAAAACAAAATGATATATGTGCATTGTTTAGCACGTAACATCAGCTCAATATATATATATATAACATGGAATCTATGTAAAATTACTCAAAATAACGAGAAAAATACGATAGAACAGAAAAAGTACGTCAATGTGCCACCAATGATGCAATTTTATTTATTATAGGAAGTCACCTATACTAGTGATTCATTGATGAGTTTTGCAAACATTACAAAATCGTTCTTCTTCTTGTAAACTTTCTAGCTGTGGCTTTTTTTTTTTTTTTTTCCACACAAGCATGTCGATTTTACCATAAACACACCACCTACCCAATCATCACCACCCCTTCCCCCACGGAAATACACATTGTTCCTCTTCAGGCATAACAGGTCTGTATACATGCCTCTGTTTGTCTTGTTATACTTTAGTTCTGAGCTGTGGTTTCTTGGTTTCCTCTTTTCCTCGTTGTCAAAGGCTGGTTTCAGGCCTGGTTCATCTGATAAAATATACACTTCATATATTTAAAACGTATATTTATCTACGTCCAAGAAGTGTCCAAGAAGTCAAACCAAAACTTTGATTGTTCAGCATGACATAACAAGGTTCTGTATAACACAGTAAAAGCTCATGCTACATGGAGAGAAATTAACCCAAGTACTAAAGAAAAAACACGCTAGATGCACATCGTCCTTGATCTCTGAGAGATGGTGGGACCAGTCGAGCAGTGCTTGAGGATCGGACGGAACATGGTGAGTGTGGTGCGGGGTGTGATTAGAGCTGAGAGGTACAGTGCCCTCCATAATTATTGGCACCCCTGGTTAAAATGTGTTCTTTAGCTTCTAAAAAAAATTTTTTCTAAAAAAAAAGTTTTGTTCTAAATAACATGGCGACCACAATGGAAAAAAATGTTGGAAATTCCAACCTTTAATTCAAGCGCATTTATTCAGTGGAAAAAAAAAATCCCACATTAAGAAATAATTCTTTTACATCAAATCATGGGTGCCACAATTATTAGCACCCCTGATGTTTAATACTTTGTACAACCCCCTTTTGCCAACAAAACAACACCTAATCTTCTCCTATAATGTTTCACAAGATTAGAGAACACAGAAAGAGGGATCTTCAACCATTCCTCTTTGCACAATGTCTCTAAATCATCCAGTGACCTGAATCCTCTCCTCTGCACTCTCCTCTACAGTTCACTCCACAGGTTTTCAATGGGGTTGAGGTCTGGGGACTGAGATGGCCATGGGAGGAGCTTGATTCTGTGTGTGGTGAACCATTCCTGTGTAGATTTGGCCACATGTTTTGGGTCATTATCTTGCTGAAAGACCCAGTGACGACCCATCTTCAGCTTTCGGGCAGAGGCCACCAGATTTTGCTTTAAAATGTCCTGGTATTTCAAAGCATTCATGATGCCATGCACCCTAACAAGGTTCCCAGGGCCTCTGGAAGAGAAACAGCCCACAGCATCACCGATCCTCCCCCATACTTCACAGTGGGCATGAGGTGCTTTTCTGCATACTCATCTTTTGTGTTCCACTTAGAGTGTTTGTTGCCAAAAAGCTCTATCTTGGTCTCATCTGACCAAAGAACACGGTCCCAGTTGAAGCCCCAGTACCGCTTAGCAAACTCCAAACGTTTGCGTTTATGATTGTGACTGAGAAAAAGGTTTTTTTCCTTGCATGCCTCCCAAAGAGCTTGTTGGCATGTAGATAGCATCTGATGGTTATTTTGGGGACTTTGTGATCCCAGGATGCTATCATTTGTTGCAGTTCTTTAACAGTGAGGTTTGGAGATATTTATATTTTTCTTACCCTCCTCCTCACTGTGCGTGGAGGCAAAATAAACGTGTGTCCTCATCCAGGCTTGTTTACTACTGTTTCAGTTTGTTTAAAAAATTATTCCTCTCACAGTAGATATGGGCAGGTGCAGGCGGGTGGCTATTTTCTTGTACCCATTGCCTGACTTGTGAAGGTCGACACACATCTGCCTTCCCAGGGAAGCAGGAAGTGATAAATTACTAATTCAATGCTCCTAGATACTCTGATCAACTTTGTAAACTACTGTAGAAATGACAGAAATACTTAGGGGCGCCAATAATTGTGGAACAGGTTATTTTATGAAAAATAATTATTTGTTAGTCAGGAATTTTTATTTCCCCTTAAAATTCACTTTATATTCACGTTATAGTTTTCTACAATTTTCATTGTGACAATATGCTTCTGCAATGAAAAACTCAATTTATTTTAAGGCTTTTAACACATCTTAACCAGGGGTGCCAATAATTATTGGCACCCCAACTACTGCTGCTCTTCCCACTACCTCAATTCATGCTTCATCAAAAAGTACTGTTATGTCTTACATTGTTGTGTCTGTCATGTACCTCTTTGTTTGCACATTTGCACGTGCACTTTGTCTATTGTGTATTTTTGCATAGATATTGATAGTTCTTCTTTTAGAGTAACTTAAAAAATGTAAAATGTATGTTGTAAATTTATGTTGTTGCATGTATGTAGCACCCTGGTCCTGGTGGAACGTTGTTTCGTTTCACTGTGTACTAACTGTATATGGTTGGAATGACAATAAAAGCCGACTTGACTTGACTTGACTCGACTTATGGCGGGCACTGTATGTGGCTGCTTAGCCGTTTTTAGTTTTAGTTTTGCACCACGCGAGCATCAGGATTTTAGATTTGATGTGGGCAGCTTCAGGACACCAGTGCAGGGAGCAGAGAGATGGGGTGGTGTGCGAGAACTTGGGAAGGTTGAAAAAGAGACGTGCAGCTGCATCCACGATCGGCTGCAGAGGATGAAAGGTGCACAGGGGCAGACCTGCTAGGAGAGACATGCCATAGTCCAGTCTTGAAAATAACAAGGAACTGAACAAGCACCTGAGTAAGCTGTGAAGAAAGAAATTTGGGAAGAAAGATTGAGTAAGGTTCGCAGGGAATTACAGTTCATTGTCCAGAGTTACCCCACGATCGCGGGCAGTGGCTGAAAGAGAGATCTGATTGTTGTCCAAAGAGTCTTGACCATGGGCACAAGTTTTATTTTCTCCAAACATGTTGAAATGTCTTGGAGCAAGCAACGTCAAGACTGTATGGGGGATGTAGTGATACTCCTAGAGGAGTTTCTGCAATGTACAAGTGGTGCTGGTGAATAATTGTGTGTTCAGTTCCCACAGACAGATGCATCTCTTCCCCAAGTTGGCATCAAGACTTTAAGGATCAGGCATTCTGCTCCCTGGGAACAACTGTGGCTCGTCCGTTTCGCTCCTTCACTCACAAGAAATTTCATCACAAGTCCCCCCTATGTATCCATAATTTTTTTTTTTTTTTTTGGTGGCCCATTTTCTGTCATTTCCACACACACACACACACACACACACACACACACACACACACACACACACACACACGTATGGAGCTAATTTATACCCATTGTTCATTAATATAAAATGATATACATTTACATTTCTATGAACTCACTTCATACATACTGTACAATACAGTTACGAAGTGAGTATAAAGTCTACGATATGCTGTTCAGTGTTTGGTGTAATGCGTTTCAAAAGTGTAATCCTTTATTCAGACAATGTATGTAATCCGTGAGCCAGAGAGCTGTGTGTGTGAGAGAGAGAGAGAGAGAGAGAGAAAGAGAGAGCGAGAGAGAGAGAGAGAAAGTCCTACAAACCTCTTGATAAACCTCCCTCAATATAGTCCAATAAATTAAGATCAACATTATAAATTGATTGAAGATCAAAATATAATGCAGACAAAGATTCCAAGCCATAGAGTAATCCAGGATACCAATTAAAAAAAAAAAAAAAGAAAAAATTTGACAGGTCAGAACTTACAGACTAGAAGAATTGTGGTGGGACCAGGATCTACCTCCAGGTCTGGGGTACAGTTAGATCTGGATAAGTGTCTAAGACGTCCAGAAATTTAGGACCATACTGTCAATCTGTATGACATTTATTTGTATAAATCGTTCATAACCACCCTTAATGTCCAGAAGGGGTAGTGGTTTAACTACAGATTGGCTCTTCTTGTTGGGTAATGGCATTTACCTAAAAATCCAATGTTTTCAGGAAACTTTAACGTCACTGTAAACCAGATGTTGAACGCTATTTAATTGACATAATGTTGAGGTGCGCATTTGTTAGTGAGATCACAATGAAAAGCATGCCTGCAAATGCCACCATTTCTGCCTCCTGACACCGTGATATTCATTTTATCCTGAATGTAAATCACAAAGATGCATTTACTGAGCATCGAGTTTCAGTTCATGGTTTTGAAGTTATACTTTCTTATTATAAGTAAATATATATCAACTAAAATAACTTGTCTCACAACAATTTAGAAATGTTTGGTACAGTGGTCAAATATGCGACTAAATACAGCATTCAAGTTAATAAAATAAGTCAAAATGTTACCTTCCTCCAGATTCATTTCTGGAAACCTGTCCGTTTGCTAAAAATATCCATTTTTTTTTTTTTTTTGCTTTATAAAAAGGCATTCGCACATAATAATCATCCGACATTGTTTAAAATAGGCGGAACTGTAGAATTCTCAACTTCCTTACAGTGTTTTTCTGTGGTCTTTAAGTTTTTTCTTAAATATTTTCAGTTCTTCTTTCCAAGGAATCTGAGACAAGCTTTTTCTAGGAGTTAGAGGGAAATATCTCTTCATGGCAACCTGTAAACAGATTCTAAGCAGAGCTTGCATGGTCCCCAACCACAAAAATATATAAATAAGAAGAAGATAGCATTTAAGAAGGGTCAGATTATTGAGCATCATCAAGCAAAGGAAAAAGGAGAATTGAAATTACTTTACCATTTAAAATGCTTCATAGTTCAAAGCAGTAATACATAAACATAAAGTATATAAAGTAATCATAAACAAGATATTGTGATACATGTAAACCTTGGATCGCGAGCATAATTAATTCCAGAAATGCACTTGTATATCATTGAACTTGTATATCAAAGCGAATCTCCCCTAAAGAAATAATGGAAACTCTGATGATTCATTCAAAAATATATTTATATATTTTAATAAATATTAAAATAAAAGGTAAAAATAAAACAAATTAACCTGCACTTCACCTTTGAAAAGAATCCTGACAGAGCAGTGTTTCCATTAGTATGTGTGTTTGTGCACGTATTTGAAAGAGGGAGGGGGCTACTGTGTAGAATGACTCCCTTCCGGCCTCCTTCCTCTCGTCTTACACTGTAGCCCCCTCCCTCCTTCTAAATAAAGTAGCCCTTTCCCTCCTCTGAAATAAGAGAGGAGGGATAGGGCGACTTTTACACTCATATGCATGTGCGTGCGTGTGTGCATGCACAAACAGAAACACTGCTCTGTTAGGAAACTTTTTTAACAAGGAACCTCTCTAATGATGCTTGCTTTTGCTTTAATGCCGCACACACACACGTGGTCAATATGTTATAATAGCCAGTAGACGAATGCATCTATGTTGACTATACGAGTGATGCATGTGTACTGAGACTGAGCATGGGAGATGATTACCTATAATCCTGCAGAGCAATAGAGAAGAAGGCTCAGTTGAGATCACGTTGTGATCGGCAGACAAGGCGCATGCGTAATACTCGTATATCAAGACCTCACTTGTTCAGTTAAAATTTATTTTAAAATTTAGTTTGTCTTGCAAAACGCTTGCAGAAGAAGTTACTCACAATCCAAGGTTCCACTATATATTACTTTGATAAATAGACTATATAGATAAACCTGTTAATTATTGAATTCAGGTGTTTCAATCAATCAGGCCCCTTATCCCCAGTGAAGGACAATCTTAATGCTTTATCATACCAAGACATCCTGGACAATGCTACGCTTACAACTTTGTGGCCACATGACTGTACCCCAGTGCACATAGCGAGGACTATAAAGACATGGTTTAAGAATTTCAGTGTGGAAGAACTTGACTTGCCTGCACAGAGTCCTGACCTTAACTCCATTGAGCACCTTTGGGATGAACTGGAATGGAGATTGTGAGCCAGGCCTTCTCGTCCAACATCAATGTCTGTCCTCATATCTAATTCTCACAGAAACACTCCATGATTTTGTGGACAGCCTTCCATGAACAGTGGAAGCTGTTATAGCTGCAAGTGTTGAAGTAAATGTATTTTTAATGTCATTGCAGGTTTGGCTAAATACTTTTGTCCATATAGTGTAAACTAATGGTAGCAAGCATTTTGGATCATTTAGCTTATTTAGCTACTGTGTATACATGCACATTTGCCATTAGAATGGGGGGAAAAAAACAGGAAAGTACAGTTTAATGAACATATTTAGAGCTCCTTCTATAATGAGCCAATTCTGTGATGTAGCCTAATGAGTGTATGAACAAAAGGACAGCATGGCACCAAACATGGCAGCATTTACACCCATTGTTTAGTTTAGAAGCATTTTTGGCATGACTGACTAACTGCCTGTCTGCCCTACACATGAAAATGCATACTGTGAGACACCAGAAGAACAACATGATTGCATCAAGTTGGCAGGTACAGCACTAATAACCATTAAAATATATAAATGCTAAGTTCTAATCATATATCTGTCACATGTGCATTATATTCATTTTGCTGTTATCTGGAGAAAGGTTTTGGACCCTTTTAGACTGCGCTACCATAGTCTGTCCCAGGAAGACCAGGGATAAAAGCAGGGTTTGTGATACAAGGCAAAGCAATGAGAAAAAGATGACAATGTTGTCAAGTTCAGAAGACAACGAGGAAACATCGTCTGTAAAGCCTGTTAATGAAGTGTCAACAGCCTTAGTGAACCTTGAGCTCATGTGACATTCTTGCAGAGCAGAACCAGGATTGACAGGGATGACCTCAATGCTAGACGACAGAGCAAAGACCTCAGCAAATCTTTTGGAGGAGAGTAATCCCCAGACATGGAACAACATCATAATGGTTAAGGGGCAGAGCTTGCTTTTTTGGTGAAGCCTGCATACTGGGCTGTAGCTACGTATGTCTGACCCGAGTAAGGTGGTGCTGGTGACTCGACCTACTTCAGAGTCAGCCTCAAGTAGGGGTTGAACATTATAGAACTGAACAATATTAGCATGCATAATAAGACTTAAATAAAAAAAAATTGCCTGAACACAAAAACTTAGTTTTTGTGTTCAGGCAATTTTTTATTTAAGTCTTATTATGCATGTATCTGAAATTGCCATTAAATTGAGATTAAGATCTTATATTAGGGTTTTACATGTATTTAAAAGTATTTGGGTTGAAAAAAAAATTAAAAGTAGGTGGGTTGACATGTGTATCACCACCGTCCTTTCAAGAAGTAGCAGCAAAAGTTTGTACACTTCCTGTAGTAGCTCAACCTTGACACTTCCTGCTGTATTCTTTTTCAAACCCTGAAAGGCCCAATAGACTTGTTGCCCTATTCTGCTTACTTTAGCTGGTTGTGTTACTTCCTTCCTTCATTTAAAAAAAAAAAAATATTATTTAGAAATGCCTTCCTAAGCTGCTGGCTAAAGTATACTTTCAAAATGCAAAAATGTACTTAAGATAAACTGTTGAAAAGGCAGCAATGAGATTTGTTTTTAAATTGGGCAAAATGTTTAAATGTGACTGATATTTACCCTCAAGACTTACAGTATCTCAAGTCTGTTATATAAATATAATCCAGTGGAGGGCAGTAACAACTCTTTGAGTCACACTCAGGGTATTCTGCTATGATATGCCCCAAATCTCTATGTGAGTAATCGCAGGAACTCAGATGCTAATTATCTGCATCCGTCATAAAAATAAATAGTATGGCACAGTATAATGGTCTCATCCCTGATCAATATACAGCCTGTAGGCTAATTCAGCTTGAATTAATACTCACATGTTACTAGCTTATTTAATCACAGTTTTTTTTCTTAAATAATGTTATATTTCAATATTATCATATTATAATACATTTCTATTAGATATTTAATATATTAATACAAAAGCTTTACCCGGCGATATATAATTATGAAATTTCTATGAAAATACCAATTAACCAAGTTGAAATTATTTTCAGTGGCTTTAAAAATAATTGAATGCGACTGATTTGACCATCAGTTGGAAAACAAATGCAGAAGTGCACGTTGACCCGGAGCCTTGTGTTTAATATTGTATTCATTCCCACATTTCTCTATATTCATATACACTGATCAACCACCTGCCTAAGATCGTGTAGGTCCTCTTTGTGTCACCAAAACATCACTTACCTGTTGAGACACGGACTCCAGTAACTTCTGAAGGTATGCTGTGGTATCTGACACCAGCATATCCTTCATGTCCTGTGAGTTGTGGGGTGGGGCCTTCTTAGATCAGACTTGTTTGTCCAGCACATCGCACAGACACTCAGTTGGATTCAGACCTGAGAATTCAAAAGCTTAACCTCCTTATCATGTTGCTCAAACTTTTCCTGAACCATTCCTGCAGTGTGACAGGGCCTCCTAGAAACGACACATGATTCATTAGACTACAGTAGGGTTCTGATGTACAGGGTGGGCCATTTATATGAATACACCTTAATAAAATGGGAACGGTTGGTGATATTAACGTCCTGTTTGTGGCACATTAGTATATGTGAGGGGGCAAACTTTTCAAGATGGGTGGTGACCATGGTGGCCATTTGGAAGTCGGCCATCTTGGATCCAACTTTTGTTTTTTCAATAGGAAGAGGGTCATGTGATGCATCGAACGTATTGGGAATTTCACAAGAGAAACAATGGTGTGCTTGGTTTTAACGTAACTTTATTCTTTCATGAGTTATTTACAAGTTTCTGACCATTTATAAAATGTGTTCAATGTGATGCCCATTGTGATGGATTGTCAATGCAACCCTCTTCTCCCACTCTTCACACACTGATAGCAACACCGCAGGAGAAATGCCAGCACAGGCTTCCAGTATCCGTAGTTTCAGGTGCTGCACATCTCGTATCTTCACACCATAGACAATTGCCTTCAGATGACCCCAAAGATAAAAGTCTAAGGGGGTCAGATCGGGAGACCTTGGGGGGCCATTCAACTGGTCTGACACTAACCCACATTGGATAGATCCCTCTAAGACTGTTGGAACAAAAAAGTGATGGTATGGTGTGGTATATGGGGTACAAAGATAGTGGGGCCATTTTTCATCAATGGAAACCTCAAGGCCACTGGATATTTGAAATTGCTACATGATGATGTGTTTCCCCCTTTATGCACTGAAGCTGGCACGTTCCCCAAGTTTTTTCCAGCAAGATGGTGCACCACCACATTATGGGTGTCGGGTCCGAGCATTCCTAGATGGAGAGTTTCCTGAAAAGTGGATTGGTCATCGTGGGCCAGTTGAATGGCCCCCAAGGTCTCCCTTGGTCTCAAATATATACTAATGTGCCACAAACAGGACGTTAATATCACCAACCATTCCCATTTCATTAAGGTGTATCCATATAAATGGCCCACCCTGTAGATTTACTGATTTTTACCCATTTTTTTCTGCTTCCAACATCAGTTTCAATAAGGAAGCGTGTACTTTTAGCCTCATGTTTCCCACCTCCTTGTAACAAGATAATCTATGTTAACAATTTTACCTGTCGGTGGAGTTATTGTTTAATGTAGCAACTAAAATATGCTGGTAAGCGACCTTTAATATTTTCACGTAAAACTTATTATTTTATGAGTTGCTTGTTTTGGTAGTTTAATTCTGTCGACTGAGTTTATTTAGAATTGAGTGACTGGCTTGTTCGTTCATTGTCTATATTACTTATTCTGTGTAGGGTTGTCTGGAGCCTAGAGAGAACACAGGCCACAATAGTGTAATAAAGTAAAATAATAACTAATAAAACATCCGTCTTTATTTTTGTCAACATTCAATTTTTGTCACAATCCGCTGTGATATGGTGTTCATTCATTATGGCATGAGCTGCAGTGTTTCTTGGTCACGGCGCAGTAGTTTCCGTGCGTAGTGACGGGATGTTACAAGCTTAGTCATCTTTAACTCTTCGTCATCACAGTAGTATTACTCCAGCTGATATTTGGGGCCATTTTCTTCATATTGAACCAGACAAAAATCAGAGGTGTAGTAATATCAGAGGGGAAACAGCGTGGGCACACGATTGCTGGGAAAAATCCTACAAACCTGTAGAGATGCATTGAGGCGTTTTACAGCCAGTTTTACGGCCTATTTGTGGTAATTATATGACCACATTTTAACATAAATATGTTGTGAGGTTGTATGCTGCCACAAAGCAATCAGCCTGGATACACTGCACCTGGTGGCGTGTCTATTTAAGAGATCGCCCCTCTGCACTTGGTGCGATCATTAGGTAGCACCAGTAAGGTATCAGGGCCAAAGGCAGACAAAAAAGACAAAGAGTGCAGGAAGTTCAGAAAGAGAGGCAAAAGACCCAGCTCCTGTGTCACTACGACGCGGACAAGAGAGAGAGAGAGAGAGAAAAAGTGAGTGACGTCCCGCGTAGACGGCGGAGCTCTGTTTATTATGTGTTTTCAGTTTAGTTCATAATTAATAATCCCATGCTATCTCCAAATAGGAATGTCTTCCTATTTCTTCCTTCGAATGTCTTCCTTCGAGCACAAAGCAGGTACATCTTAGACAGGGTGCCAATCCATCACAGGGCACACACATATACACACTCATTCACACACTATGAGCAATTTTGGGAATGTCAATTAACTGAACCTACACGTCTTTGAACTTTGGGAGGAAAACGAAGTACCCTGAGGAAACCCACCAAGCACGGGGACACATGCAAACTCAAACCCTGGAGGTACAAGGCAACAGTGCTAACCACTACACCACCGTGCCGCCTTAGCTGAAAACATCAGATGAAAATATATTGTAAATGTTAAGATAATTATTTTGTGAAAAACCTTTTAAAAAATTGTTTTGACTAGACTATATTGACTGTAGGGTTATTTAATAATAATTTTACTGCCAAAATGTTACATTTTCATTGACTACTCCAGTAAAAAAAAAAAAAAAAAACACATTAGTGTATAACAAATATATTCAAATCTTTAATAGTACATACTAATATATTAACAAATGGTTGTACTATGAGTTAATATATAAAAAGTATACTAACATTATGCTTTTACCAATTTTTGGAATGAAATTTTAAACACACTTCTAAATAATTGTATTATAAACCACTTTCCAAAAATATATTATAGGAAAATATATTAAATATATTAAATATGCTCCAAATAATCATAATAGAAATGTACTGAAAGTATACATTAGAATACACATTTTAGTAGTTTCAGTATATTTTCACATACTGAGATAATTTTTGTAAATTATCCTAAACACCTTTACTGTGTCACCGGTGTAACACATTTGCAATTCAGTATTATACAAGACTGTGTGTACTGTCTGGAAGATATAATAAAGTATATTTGTATTAACCTCACAGTGTACTTTTTTAGTATTTGGAACTGGACAGAAGTACAGTATAACAGCATGCTGCTGCTGCAACAAGAATATATTCATAGTATATTAATCATGTATTTGTCACAGTAAAAATTGTTGTAATGTACTTATAATACATTAAATATACGTGGCCTTGCCTGTAGATTACCCGGACTGTTTGTCCCTGTGAATAGCGCGTGGGCGTGTCCTGCCTCAGGTCATTATTGGATAATGAAGTGCTACAGAAATTCTGTGCCTCTCCTTGGTTTCACAAGGATTACATGAACGGAGAATGCTTGTTGAGAATGTAACTTGAATCATTTAAAAGTAGACCCTTTAAGCTTTCTATACATACATTTCTCATGTTTGTGTGTGCAGTATTCACAGAGTTTCAGTTAATTTTAACGATGTGTTAATTTTTTTGCGTGAAGACTGAGACGGCTGAAAGCGCACCCTGTTTTTTTCTTTATTTTACAAAAGCACAAGGTTTTGTGGATATTGTGGGTGTTCATCAATAAAAGGTAGACCCTTTACAAATTCAAATGATGTAATACACTTATGTGTAGGATCAAAAATGACAGAGCATTATAAATTCTTTTCATAGTTACCAGGAAAAAAATGCAAATTCACCAGCCGACGGGTCCTCCGACTCCTAAGTTGACTTCGGCTTTTGTACAATTTAATGACAACTTAAATGCACTTACTACAAAGTTAGTTGTTCCAAAATAGCAAACGTCAAGTATACTAGTCATTAGTTTGGAGCAAGTAAACTTTAGTATGCTTTGGCATACTAGGATTTAATATACTTAGCATACAATTTTTTTTTCCTTGGGTAAAACTAGACTAAAATACTTGAAGGTTCCTCTGACTAAAACTAGACTAAAATGTCCAGACATAAAGTTGACTTGACTTGACATGAAACTTGACTAAACAAAAATAGAAATTGATTGACTAAAAATTATAAAAACTACCCCAGTGAAAAAAAAAAAACACTTTAGTGTATTACAAATATATTGAAATCTTCAATAGTACATTGCAAATATATATATATTTTTTTTAAGTTGTACCATCAGTTAATATATAAAAAGTATACTTACATCATGCTTTTTCCAAATTTTGGAATTAAACTTTAAACATACTTTTAAATAATTGTATCATTGTACACTTTCCAAAAATATATTATAGGAAAATATACTTTAAGTGAAAGGTTGGTCTAATTTCCAAAGTACACTTATTTAAACTTTTTTTTTTTCAATTTATTTTTAGTATATATTTTTTTAAAATATGCTTGAAATAATCATTGTAGAAATGTACAGAAAGTATACATTAGAATACAAATTGTAATATACGGTAGTCTCAGTATATTTTCAGTTAAATGTAAATGTACTTATTCACATGTACTTATTAATGCTTATATTTAGTGCACTCTCTCGCGCGCGCGCGCACTTTAAGACTCGTTTTTGCACGCTGAAGCTCTCTCTCTCGCGCGCGCGCTCTCTCGCTCTCTCTCTCCCTCTCTCAAATATGGGAAGCCAAACACATCAAAAGTGGGAAGAAACCGCGGCACCTCATTGAGCCGCCCTGGACGGACCAAATATCTGCGCGGCCCAACGGACAGCGCAGCGCGACAATCTGGACAGCGCAGAGATGATCTGGTTTATTTGTGCAGCCCAGTGGATCGCGCAGGATTGTGATTCGAGCAGCGCTGCTCAAGTTAGTGTGCGCTGCGTGACTGAAACTGGTTTTGTCCCACTTTTGATGTGTTTGGCTTCCCATATTTGTGCATCTTGCGGTCGCGCTCCTCAGTGACGTGGTAGTCCAACTAATCGATAACGGCATTCGTTGACAACGAATTTCATTATCGATTTTATCGATTAGTTGTTGCAGCCCTACTATATTGCCCAATCCTGACTCATATACAGTATATGTATTAAAACATAATGCAAAGAATGGCTAAAAATGTTTTGGGGTTTAAGAGCTATGGATCTCTGACAAAGAGTGCCATCTACACTAAAGACTGTTTAGTACTTTAGTGCTGTGGTTTTTTTAATTATTTTTTTTTATACTTCATCTTACTCTTCACATACAGGTAGATGGAGGGGAGAGTTAGTAGGTTGGATCTCTAAAATGAATATATGTAGATATTTAGGTCGGTAACAACTAAAGTCAGTTACAAAATTGCTTTGTAATAAATAAATGTTTTATGTCAAAATCTAGCTTCCTTATTAAAAAGAAAAATCTAACCAAGAGTTATTTTATTATAAGGTACACACTGGTGTCCCTAGTTGATCAACGTGGTTACATCTTTAATAAATGTGTACACCTTAATTAATTTATTGAAATTAAACTGTCAAATGGCAAACTTCCTTTACATTCTGTACAAATGTCATTACATACAATATACAGATTTTTTTTATTTTTATCAAGAAGTTAAGCAAGAGATAATGTTTGTGTTCAGTGATTTCATACACTTATCATTTAAGACCAAACCTATTTTTGATTGTACATTTATGACTTAATGTTAAAAAAATTTTCATGGCCAACCCAATTAAGCGTACAGTACATATGAATTCGAATAAAATATAATTTTCCACAATTTCTCCTACACATGCTCCAAGCCTGCAAATGTGGCCAGTGTGTTTAGAGAAGTGTGCCGGGCATCGCCAGGCCTCGGTGTCAAGTCAGCAAAAAACACTTTATCCATCATTCATCCAGACCCTTAGGCGGCGGTAGCGCACCACCTACTTTGCCTGCTGCAGATGAAAAAGAAGAAGACAAAGCGGACCTGAATGTGGGCCAAATTTAAAATGAATTATTAGTGACAAGGTGTCAAAGTGTAAATTAAAACGTATAGTATAGTCTGTGGTAAAAACAAACAAACAAAAAAAAAAGTGGTACACTTTGCTGAAATTTACACAGTTTCCGTTTATTCCAAAATTGCCAAAGGAATTCAAATGCTACTTGTGGGTGGTTTACCATGTGGATTAGCATATCTAGGTAACTAACACTTGTGAGGTTAAAAGTTATTTATTTTAATGGTAAAAATCAGTCACCTAGTTACAGTATTATTATTAGGCATGGCCTTAACCAGTGTGGTTTGACATTAAGTTACTTTTTACCTTTTTTTTTTCTTTTTAAATAGTAGGCTAATGTTACTGCATGATCAGTTTTTGCAAACCAGTAGTTTTATTATAGTGTGTTCAGTGTTTAACAGTAGTTACCAGAACATGTAACTTTAGAGACATCAGTTAATTATATTCTATAGATAAAGACCGTGTTTGTTTGTGGAAAGGTTATATTGGTGATTATATGCATTTTACTTTAACTGGGTTTTTTTTTTCTGAAGCATGCCACATAATGAGACCAAGAATCTCAACAAAGAAACTGCAGGAGAATGTTCCGGAGTCTCCATCAGAACCACATCATCAGTCAGGTATGCACCAGCCCATGAGCAAGCTCAAGCCCACCTCTCATCGTTGGGAATGGTGTAGCTGAATGGTGCTTAGGTAAATCTAAAATGTTTTAATATATATTCTGCCAAATGCCTAAATATAATCTTTTTTTTTTTTCATTAGATACTAAGGAATTCAAGAAGTTGCAGACTTTGGACAAACTTGTTGGTCATCCATCACAAGAGAAGACTGATGTAGCCGGTGAGAGAGAACTTTTCCTGGCTTTGGCCCATTTTTGTAGCCCTTACATACCGCGAGCATCCAATTTTTCCATCTACCTTTTGACTGATTCTTTTCATTGAAAGATTGTCACAATGGTCTTTGTGTAACTCCTGTATAAATCATACTACGAGTTGAGCAATGTGACACTTAACATCTTTGTCAGGTTGGGTAACATTTTGTATAATTTAGTGTCTTAATCTGCCAGATTTTGCTGGTGTCTGTTATATTGTGTGATTTTTCAAATTTATTACACTGTATGCTAGTATGCTATTAGGCGACACGGTGGTGTAGTGGTTAGCACTGTCGCCTTGCACCGCCAGGGTCCGGATTCGATCCCCGTCTCTGTGTGCATGGAGTTTGCATGTTCTCCCCGTGCTTGGTGGGTTTCCTCCAGGTTCTCCGGTTTCCTCCCACAGTCCAAAGACATGTAGTTTAGGCTAATTGGCGTTCCCAAATTGCCCGTAGTGTGTGAATGAGTGAGTGTGTGTGTCTGTGCACTGTGATGGATTGGCACCCTGTCCAGGGGTGTACCCTGCCATGTGCCCTAAGTCTCCTGGGATAGGCTCCAGGCCCCCCATGACCCTGAATACACGATTAAGCGGTATAGATGATGAGTGAGTGAGTGTATGCTATTAATTTAGGATTTTGGATATGTTCAATAAAACAATTTTCTCATTTGTGTTTCATGCGCCTCATTTATATACTGATTTTAATCTTGTTATGGTTTTGTTCATTTGCTTTTCCTTCAAATGCAGTTCTGTTTCTCATGTACATCAAGTCAAGTCAAGTCAAGTCAAGTAGGCTTTTATTGTCATTCCAGCCATATACAGTTAGTACACAGTGAAACGAAACAACGTTCCACCAGGACCAGGGTGCTACATACATGCAACAACATAAATTTACAACATACATTTTACATTTTTTAAGTTACTCTAAAAGAAGAACTATCAATATCTATACAAAAATACACAATACACAAAGTGCACGTGCAAATGTGCAAACAAAGAGGTACATGACAGACACAACAATGTAAGACATAACAGTACTTTTTGATGAAGCATAAATTGAGGTAGTGGGAAGAGCAGCAGTAGACAGTTTACATTGTGACAAGAGTATCGTGTGCAAATAGCAATAAATATTGTGCAAAAAATTGCGAAGAGCAGCACAGGTAGGTAGGTATGAGCAGATTAAGATGGATGTACATCAGTGTGATTGTGCATGTGTGTTTATCAGTTCAGTCCAGATGTTATCTAGTTCGTCTGAGTGATTTGTGTGTGTGTTGTGTGTGTGTATGTGTGTGTGTATCAGTCCAGTCCCTTTGTGTTTAGGAGACGGATGGCTTGCGGATAAAAACTGTTTCTCAGTCTGGATGTGAGTGCCCGAATGCATCGGTACCTTTTTCCAGATGGCAGGAGGGTGAAGAGTGTGTGTGAGGGGTGTGTCCGGTCAGCCACAATGCTGGTGGCAATGCTGGTGTGGTGTGAATGTCTTCGATATCTCAGGTTTCTTAAATGTTTCTCAATTATGTCTCGGGCTGTGTCTGTTATGTCTTTGTTTCTCCTAAATGGGGTTTAGGAGAAATAGAAAAGACAAAATCGAGCTTGTAATGAGACAGCTCAATTTAGTCTCATGAGACATGAATAAGCTCATAATGAGCAACACAATTTTGCTATGGGAGTACACACAGCCAAGTGTACTAAGTATACTTAAAGTTGTTCCACTTTAGCACATAAAAGTATACTTAATACACTTCAAATTGTGCTTTTGTACATTTTTTTTTTATTACAACTTGAATACAATCAGTATAAAATTAGTTGTTCCAAAAAAGAAACTAGTCATTAATCTGGAGCAAGTACACTTAGGTATGCTTTGGCATGCTAGGATTGAATACTTAGCACACTTTTTTTTTTCTCTTGGGACAAGCAGCCACACACACTTTTAATCACACACTAGGGGCAATTTTGAAACATCAATCATCCTACAACTTAAGTCTTACAACTGTGGGAGGAAACTGGAGTACCCAGAGGAAACCCCAAAAGCATGGGGAGAACATGAATCTCCACACACAGAGACGGGAGGTGAGATTTAAACCCCCAAGCTTAGATGCACAAGGCAATAATGCTAACCACCAAGCCACCATGCCCCCACACAATTCTACACTGCTAGTAGAACGAAATGTATAGTCAGTTTGTTCTGTTACTGAAGAAGATTAAAGATAAATAATAACAAATAAATAAATTTATCATTGTTTACAAATTGGAACAAGTAAAACAAAAAAAAAACCCTGGCATAAGAAGAGGAAATAAAAAACTGCCAAAGACAATTATTCCAGTTAAGGAACATATACAATACTGCTTATACACGAGGCAAGGGTCTGTGCAAATTTAGGTCATGTGCAAATTAGTTGTTTTCAGGTACTGTAAAGTGCTGCATTTATTCAGTGCATCAGAATGTAAAAGGAAGACAGAGGTGGAAGTGGTTGAGGTGTGGTTGTTGTTTATGAGTCTGAGAGCCGGAACAGTCTGGATGTTCTGAAGAATTAAGGAACAAAATATTCTTAAGCCTATTATAGAAAATCTCTTCACAACTTTATCGCTATTGCTGATAAAGTCTAAATGTTCCATATGTGTAAACAAAGTAGGTAACATGGGAATAATAATAAAAAAAAAGGTGTGCAGGGAGGTTCGTGAGGTTAGCTCTGCTTCAATTGAAACACCAGATCTGCTGATGTTACACAATTCCTTTAAGAAATGAACTCTTTTCAAATTTTTGTTATGAATCAGATTTCCTGCCCCAATGATACTGGTATAAAATTTCTCCATCTCCTGAGAATTTTCTCAATTTATCTCTTACAATGTTTTCCAACTATGTGAACGAGTTTAGAACCTATACCCTTTTGTATAACTTAAATTAACATTAACTTAATTCATTTAAATTGCCATTTTAAATGTAAGAAATCTCAATGTCCCATTTAAAGTCTCATTTGCTACAGCATGAATTCGGGTGCTTGATTGTTAACAACGTCTGTGATTGGTCCGTGAGGATGCAGATAGTGAGACTGATAAAATTCTGTTTAGAATGAGAGCACCGCCTCTGCCTTCTCAGAACTGTACACAAATCATTTCTCTGATAAAAATCAGAAGCTTGCTCACAGCAAGGAAGTGGGCTGTTAATCTACAGCTCTAGATTCAAAACTAATTTCTTTTTCTTTTTAAAATGGGGGCTCACAGCTAAATGCTGCTCCCTGCTCTGGCTTCTTAACTCGTGCGCAACTGCCTATGACGGGAATTTCCAATGAACATTATTAAAAAATGCCAGAAATAAACGATTGCAATAAGAGGTGATAAAAACTGAATAACAAAATATGCCAAATATATGCAAGTAAACCGGAAAAAAGATTTGAAAAAGTATAGACTATAACAATCAGGTTGTTGAGCAAGCCAAGGGTGATGGTGGCCACTGGGTCGATTGTCCTGAGGAGACAAAAGGAAGAAAGCTTTAGAGAAACCTAGTCCAAGACCATATTCGTTGTCATCAAGTGGAAACCACATGCATCCCAAGCAGACCTGACCTCATATAATGCAATACCCTTCCCTGGTTTGTTGCTCAGCTCTGTCGTTCGCTGGTGGACATGGCTTGGCTGTTGCTCATTTACGCAGACACTGAAATAGCTCATTTGCAGGAGGAGCAAACTTGTGTTCATTTGTTTAAAGAAATTGTAAAATATGGGACCTTTAACATGCTTAAAGATAAGTTTTCCCAGTCATTATCAAGTTTTTAAACAGGTGTATTTACTAATGCTAACATTGACCAAATGTAGTGCTGGTTGGATAGTTATGACTGCTAGCTACAAGTAGCTACTATTACCTTGCTACATTGTTTAGAACTACTTTAGGACTGTTAACATTGTCAGCTAGCATATTAACTAAAAAGGTCAGTCGCTAGTTCGATTCCCAGGTGATGCTGTAGCCTCTTGCAGCTGGGGGCCTAGTGAGAGCAAGATAAAAAAAAAATCTGATAAGCTTTAATGTAATCAGTGGTATTAATTGAGGTAAAGCCCACATACATACAGTACACTCTAAAACTACTTCTTATTCATGTCTCATGAGACTAAATTGAGCTCTCATTACAAGCTTGACTTTGTCTTTTCTATTTCTCCTAAACCCCACTTAGGAGAAACAAAGAGACATAACAGACACAACCCAAGACATACCTTTGAGAAACATTTGAGAAACCTGAGATGTACATGAGAAACAGAACTGCATTTAAAGGAGAAGCAAATGAGCCATATATAAGACCATAACGAGATTAAAATAAGATATAAATGAGATGCATGAAACACAAATGAGAACTATAATTTTATTGAACATATCCAAAATCCTAAAGTAACAGCATACAGTGTAATAAATAAAAAAAAAACACACACAATATAACAGACACCAGCAAAATCTGGCAGATTAAGACACTAAATGATACAAAATGTCACCCAACCTGACAAAGATATTAAGTGTCAACTCATAGTATGATTTATACAGGAGTTACACAAATACCACAGCATTGTGACAATTTTCCAACAAAAAGAATCAGTCAAAAGGGAGATGAAAAATTGGCTGCTAGCTGTATGTAAGGGCTACAAGAACGGGCCAAAGCCAGGAAAAGTTCTCTCTCACCGGCTACATTAGTCTTCTCTTGTAGTGGATGACCAAGAGGTTTGTCCAAAGTCTGCAACTCCTGGAATTGCTTATTTTAAAACATTTGAGATTTACCTAAACACCATTCAGCTACACCTTTGCCAACGATTAGGGGTTTGCTCATGGGCTGGTGCTTACCTGACTGATAATGTGGTTCTGATGGAGACTCCGGAACATTCAAGTTTGTCCAAAGTCTGCAACTCCTGGAATTGCTTAGTATATAATAAAATTATATATATATATATATATATATATATATATATCACGTGGACAAAATTGTTGGTACCCTTCGGTCAATGAAAGAAAAACTCACAATGGTCACATAAATAACTTTAATCTGACAAAAGTAATAATTGAAAAAAATTCTATGAATGTTAACCAATGAAAGTCAGACATTGCTTTTCAACCATGCTTCAACAGAATTATTTAAAAAAATAAACTCATGGAACAGGCCTGGACAAAAATGATGGTACCCCTAGAAAATACTGAAAATAATGTGACCAAAGGGACATGTTAATTCAAGGTGTGTCCACTAATTAGCATCACAGGTGTCTACAATCTTGTAATCAGTCAGTGGGCCTATATATAGGGCTCCAGGTAGTCACTGTGTTGTTTGGTGACATGGTATGTACCACACTCAACATGGACCAGAGGAAGCGAAGGAAAGAGTTGTCTCAGGAGATTCGAAAGAAAATTATAGACAAGCATGTTAAAGGTAAAGGCTATAAGACCATTTCCAAGCAGCTGGATGTTCATGTGACTACAGTTGCACATATTATTCAGAAATTTAAGATCCATGGGACTGTAGCCAACCTCCCTGGACGTGGCCGCACGAGGAAAATTCATGACAAATCAAAGAGACGGATAATCCCAATGGTAACAAAAGAGCCCAGAAAGACTTCTAAAGAGATCCAAGGTCAACTTCATGCTCAAGGAACATCAGTGTCAGATCGCACCATCCGTCGTTATTTGAGCCAAAGTGGACTACATGGGAGACGACCAAGGAGGACACCATTGTTGAAAACAAATCAGAAAAAAGCCAGACTGGAATATGCCAAACTACATGTTGACAAGCCACAAAGCTTCTGCTATGGACAGATGAGACAAAAATGTCACTTTTTGCCAAGGCACATCAGCTCTATGTTCACAGACGGACAAATGAAGCATATCAATAAAAGAACACTGTCCCTACTGTGAAACATGGACGAGGCTCTGTTATGTTCTGGGGCTGCTTTGCTGCATCTGGCACAGGGTGTCTTGAATCTGTGCAGGGTACAATGAAATCTCAAGCCTATCAAGGGATTCTAGAGAGAAATGTGCTGGCCAGTGTCAGAAAGCTGGGTCTCAGTCGCAGGTCATGGGTCTTGTAACAGGACAATGACCCAAAACACACAGCTAAAAACACCCAAGAATGGCTAAGAGGAAAACATTGGACTATTCTAAAGTGGCCTTCTATGAGCCCTGACCTCAATCCTATTGAGCATCTTTGGAAGGAGCTGAAACATGCTGTCTGGAAAAGGCACCCTTCAAACCGGAAACAACTGGAGCAGCTTGCTCATGAGGAGTGGGCCAAAATACCTGCAGAGAGGTGCAGAAGTCTCATTGACAGTTACAGGAATCGTTTGATTGCAGTGATTGCCTCAAAAGGTTGTGCAAAAAACTATTAAGTTAGGGGTACCATCATTTTTGTCCAGGCCTGTTTCATGAGTTCATTTTTTAAAATAATTCCGTTGAAGCATGGTTGAAAAGCAATGTCTGACTTTCATTGGTTAACATTCATAGAATTCTTATTTATTATTACTTTTGTCAGATTAAAGTTATTTATATGACCATTGTGAGTTTTTCTTGTCAACAATTCTGTCCACGTGTGTGTATATATATATATAATATATATATTTTCCATAAAGTGGAACCTTGGATTACGAGCATAATTCGTTCCGGAAGTGGGCTCGTAGTCCAAAAACACTCATAAACCAAATAGAATTTTCCCATAAGAAATAATGAAAACTGTAATTATTCGTTCTACAGCCCAAAACAGTGAATACATAAAAATAATTAATACAATATATAAAGTAAAAATAAAACAAATTAACCTGCACTTAACATTGAAAAAAAGTAAAAATAAATCCAAACAGATAAGTGTTTCTGTTTGTGCGCGCAGGTGCCGTGTATTTGTATGTGTGTGTGTGGAATTAGCCCCTCGCCTCGTCTTAAACAGTAAAAACCTACACAATGCAAACACTGTTTTAATGGGGGGAAAAAAAGAAATCCCTCGAATGATACTCGCGTGAGCATACTAACGGAATCACTGCTGTAAAGTAAGAAATAACAAATGAACCAGCACCTTACCTTTGAAAAGAATCGCAACAGAGCTGAGTTTTCTGTACAAATAAAACGTGTGTGCAGCCGGGGAGAGTGTGTGTGTGTGTGTGTGTGTGTGTGTGTGTGTGTCGGTGTCAAATTACGCACGTGCGCGCACACACACAGAAGAGAGAGGGAGATGTTGATTATACCAGTAAGAGACGAGCACTAAGAGACGATTACCCATAATTACCCATAAAGCGCAAGAGAGAGAAAAATCATTGGCACAGTTGTGATCACTTGCCGCTCGGTGTCAAAATAAGAGTCGCATGCGTGATACATGATACTCAGTGCTCGTAAACTAATACTTGCTCGGTTTCCGATTAAAAATTTATTAAAACTCTTTGCTCGGTTTGCAGAACACTCGTAAACCACGTTACTTGCAATCCGAGGTTCAACTGTCTATACACACACATACACACATTTACATTTAGGCATTTGGCAGAAAATATATTAAAACATTTTAGATTTACCTAAACACCATTCAGCTACACCATTCCCAACGATGAGAGGTGGGCTTAAGCTTGCTCATGAGCTGGTGCATACCTGACTGATAATGTGGTTTTGATGGAGACTCCGGAACATTCTCCTGCAGTTTCTTTGTTGAGATTCTTGGTCTCATGAGGTGGCAAGCTTCAGAAAAGAACCCGGTTAAAGTAAAATGCATATAATCACCAATATAACCTTTCCACAAACAAACATATTGGTCTTTATCAATAGAATATAATTAACTGATGTCTCTAAAGTTACATGTTCTGGTAACTACTGTTAAACACTGAACACATTATAATAAAACTTCTGGTTTGCAAAAACTGATCATGCAGTAACATTAGCCTACTATTTAAAAAGAAAAAGGTAAAAAGTAACTTAATATGTCAAACCACACTGGTTAAGGCCATGCCTAATAATAATACTGTAACTAGGTGACTGATTTTTACCATTAAAAAAAAAAAAAAAAACTTTTAACCTCACAAGTGTGGTGCACTGATTGGAGTGTTTTTGAAGCTGCTGCCACCAATCTGGATGAGCTCACAGATTTGGTAACATCCTACATCAGGTTCTGTGAAGACATGTGCATTCCTACCAAGACATATTTAACATATAATAAGACAAACTGTGGTTTACAGCAAAACTCAGCCAAAGAGGATGCCTACAGTAGTGGGGACAGGATCTAGTACAACCAGGCCAGGAACACACGAACATGGGCAATCAGTGTGGCTAAGAGAAGCTACTCTAAAAAGCTGGAAAATCAGTTTTCTGCAAACGACCCTGCTTCAGTGTGGAAAGGCCTGAAAACCATCACTAATTACAGGACGCCATCCCCCAACTCTGTAGGCAATCAACAACTGGTGGATGACCTGAATGAGTTCTATTGTAGATTTGAAACTCCCAGTCTCAGACCACACTCCTGTCCTGATCATCTTTCCACACCACCATTATCACCTCTGACAACCACAACCCCTTTACTCCAGGTCTGTGAAAAAGATGTTCGCCAGATCTTCCTGAAACAAAAGAGAAGGAAAGCTCCAGGTCCAGACAGCGTTACACCAGCCTGTCTGAAATCCTGTGCTGAACAGCTGGCTCCCATCTTCACACAGATCTTCAACAGATCACTGGAATTATAAGTCCCTTTAATTTAATTAAATTTAATGCTTTAAATGCTCCACAATCGTCCCCATTCCAAAAAAAACTAAAATCACAGGACTTAATGACTACAGATCAGTTGTCCTAACATCTGCGGTCATGAAGTCATTTGAAAGACTGGTGTTGGCCTACCTGAAGGACATCATTGGTCCCTTATTGGACCCCCTGCAGTTTGCCTATAGAGCAAAGAGTTCTGCGGATGATGCAGTCAATATGGGACTGCACTTCATCTTTCAACATCTGGACAAACCAGGGGCTTATGAAAGAGTCTTGTTCGTAGACTTTTCATCAGCATTTAATACGATCATCCCAGCATTGCTTCAGAGCAAACTAACCCAGCTCTCTGTTCCTACCTCTGTCTGCCACTGGATCACCAGCTTTCTCACAAGTGTTTTTCTGCTGACTTGACACCGAGGCCTGGCGATGCCCAGCACACTTCTCTAAACACACTGGTCACGTAAATATCTGCAGGCTTGGAGCATATGTAGGAGAAATTGTGGAAAATTATGTTTCATTAGAATCTATATGTACTGTATGCTTAATTGGGTTGGCCATGAAAAAATGTTGAACATTTAGTCATAAATGTATATAATCAAAAATAGGTTTTGGCCTTAAATGATAAGTGTATACAGAAATCACTGAACACAAGCATTATCTCATTGCTTCACTTCTCGATAAAAAATATTCTGTATATTGTAATTTTAGTTCTTTATTAGTACAGAATGTAAAGGACGTTTGCCATTTTGCCAGTTTAATTTCAATAAATTCATTAAGGTGCATGCATTTATAAAAGGTGTAGCCATGTTGATCAACTAGGGACACCAGTGTGTACTGTATAATAAAATAACTGGTGGTTGGATTTTTTTTTTTTAATAAAGAAGCTATATTTTGAAATAAAACATTTATCTATTACAAAGCAATTTTGTAACTGACTTTAGTTGTTACCTATACATATCTACTTATCTTCATTTTAGAGATCCAACCTACTAACCCTCCTCCCCATCTACCCGTATATTGTTAGGGTCCTCCCCTAGAGGGCTCTGTTTGTAGTTTTTGTTTAGTGACTCAGTTTCCCAGAAGGCACATCGGTCAGGTGATGAGAGCTCACCTGAACCGAGGTGGCTCATTAAAATATAGTTATATAGTTATAGTTTCTATAAATAGCAGTTTGTTCTGGGAAACTGGGTCGAGCATTGTTTGTTGGTGTATATGGTTTTGTTTGTTTGTATATACCGTCGTGTGGGCATTCCTTTTTGTTTGTTTCTTTGAGTTTATATTTTAGTTACATTGTTTTACCTTTGTTTTTCTAGAGGGCTCTATTGTTTGTTTTCTTGATGTTCCTTGTGTTAGTGGATTCATGGAGCTGCCTTGTTCAGTGTTTAGTTAGGCCGTGTCTCCTCCTGGGTAAGTACTGTTCTGTGTCTTCCCAGTGTCCGCCTTCTTGTTTAGTTCTTTGTTTGAAGCTTCCCTTGTATGTGTAGCCACATGAGGGCTTAGCCTCTAGCAGGGATAGCCGCTAGTAGGCCTTGACGGCTAGTAGGGTTAGCCTCCAGTAGGCTAGCCTCTAGTGCAGGGGTGGCCAAGTTCGGTCCTAGAGAGCCGCAGTCCTGCAGAGTTCAGCTCCAACCCTAATCAAACACAGCTGAACAAGCTAATCAAGGTCTTGAGGACTACTAAGGCTACTGGCAGGAGAGTTTTTTTTTCAGGGCTGGAGCTGAACTCTGCAGGATTGCGGCTCTCTATGACCGAACTTGGCCACCCCTGCTCTAGTGGGATTGACTGCTAGTGGTTCTGGTCGCTAGTAGGTTAGCCGCTAGTTTGGTATAGCCTCATGTGTGTCCTGCGTCTTGTGTTCCAGTTCCCCTCTATTAGGTCAGTACTAACCCGGTTAGCCACTAACAACATTAGATACTAACCTGGTTAGGTCAGCATCCAGCATCACATATTCCATGTAGCTACTAACCTCACTAACCACTAACCCATCTGGTCTCTAGCCCTGTCTCTCCAGTCTAGCCCAGCTTCCCGATCAGGTGTGGGCGGATGATAGAATTGAATCCTGAACTGAAATCTATGGGCAGCATTCGAACGTAGGTGTCCAAGTGTGAGAGGGCCAGATGGAGTGTGCTGGAGATGGCGTCATCCGTGTCTCTCCAGTCCAGCCCTGTCTCTCCAGTCCAGCCCCCATCTCTAGTTCCCGCCACGTCCTGTCCAGTCTTGTCTCTAGTTCCCCTATGTGTCTTTAGTTAGCTCCAGCTCCATGTTTCCTTATGCCAGTTCCCTGCGTCAGCTCCTAGTTCCTGTGTCAACTCCTGGTTTCCTTATTCCAGCTCCTGGTTCCCTGTGTCAGTCCAGTTCCCTATGTCTGTTTGAAGAGCCCTAGTTATAGTTTGAGTTTGAGGTTTTGGTTTCTTTGTTTGTTTGTCTATTTTTGAGTTTGTTTAAATAAAGACTTTGTTTCAACAACCCCTCTGACTTCATGCCTACCATATATGCCCACGGCAACTACATCAGCCGGTCTAGCCAGCCACTACCACCACTTAGACCATGACATATATGAAGAGTAAGAAGTATAAAAAAACTACAGCACTAAAGTATTAAACATCTTTAGTGTAGATGGCACTCTTTGTGGGAGAACCCTAGCACTTAAACCCCAAAACATTTTTAGCCATTCTTTGCATTATGATGTAATAAATATACTGTATATGAGTCAGTATTGGGCAATATAGAATTAAATTTTTTTAGCAACATATATTCCTCAATATAAAGAACTCAATTTAATTTTAACTAACTATACACATGACTAAATACTAAAATATGTGAGGTGATGAGGCATATTTGAGACACATTTGAGAAGATTGAGAAAACTCTCATTCAAGTCTCACAGATGGCTCATTTCAGCATATGTGAATCGCACACAAGACAATGTAAACTATCTCTGAGATTTTAAGGTAATGAACCACATTTGAGACACCTTTGAGAAAATGCAAAAAACACCTAAATCTCATTCAAGTCTCAAAGATGGCTCATTGAGGTCTAGGAGACAAAGAAGGGATTAATATGAGATCTCATCTGGGAGTTCCTTTGCTATGGGTTGGCAAAACTCCAAAAATTTGAGTTAATCAGTTACATATTTTTTTTTTTTAATGATCATTTTTCCAATTTTCAGCAAACAGAAATATCAGTTTTTGAGTTTGTTATACTCATTCATATTAATCATCCTTACTTGCATTACTGAGTAGTCTTTCGCCTGCTCCTGGCAATGGGTCGCTACAGTGGTTTGTCACAAGTTTTTACACCAGATGCCCTTCTGAACACAACCCTCCCATTTTTATCTGGGCTTGGGACAGGCACTTCATCCAGTGGCCGGGAATCGAACCCAGCCCTTTCGCATGGCAGCCGAAACACCTACCACTGAGCCACCAGTGCTTTGTTACAAATCAAATAAGTATGAATTAAATTAGTAAATAAAGTATTAATTAATTTAGTAAAAATCTAAATTGTAGGGATTAGTATCGTGCACCTTGTTTACTTGCCAAATACAATCCTTTCTATAATTGGAGAGTGAATCACAAATGAGAAATCAAAAAAGTAGATTGGATAAAGATTAAGCTTTGTCTTAAAAATTCGCTTATACCACTTCAGCTTATAGCAGTTATTTTAGCTGTGAAAATATTAAGTAATTCCATTACAATATTCAGTTAAGCTTAATTAAGCTAGTTCATTTGGCCCACCCATTAGACGTACCCATTTTTCCTGCTTCCAACACATCAACATCAATAAGTAATATGTGGGCCTCCGAGTGGCGCAGTGGTTAAAGCTCGCCCTATCATCCGGAGATCGCTAGTTCGAATCCCGGGTGGTGCTGTAACCTCTCGCAGCCAGAGGTCTAGAGAGAGCTGATTGGCCGAGCTCTCTCAGAGGGGAGGGATGAGAGGTACATAGTGCTCCGACATTAATCACGGCTCTACAGCCAGGGGCTCTACAGCCAGTCAGGGGCGTCTGTGAGCTCGCGCAGCGGAGGGAGCGGATAGCGCTGTCCTCTGAGTGTGTTACGCCGCCCCCAACGGTGCGCGAGCGAGCAGTTCGAAAAGATGCGGTCGGCTGGCGTCACGTGGTTCGGAGGAAACACGTGATAGTCTTCGGCCCTCCCGGCTGAGTGGTAGTAGTAGCCTTAATGTGGGAGCCCCCTAGTGACGGGGAGGAATTGGACACGACTAAATTAGGGAGAAAATCGGGGAAAAATCCGATAAAAATAAAAAATAAGTAAATATGTACCTCCAGCTTCATGTTTCCCACCTCCTTATAACAAGATAATCTACTGTTTGTTACTAAAATTATCTGTCAGTAGAGTTAATGTTTAATGTAGCAACTAAAATATATTGATAAACAACCTTTAGAATTTTTATGAGTTCCTTGTTTTGTTATTTAATTCTGTTGATTGAGCTTATTTAGAAATGGGTAACTGGCTTGTTCATTAATGTACCACTTATTCTGTATAGGGTTGTCGGGGTCCTAGAGAGAACACAGGTCACAAGACAGGGGACACCCTAGATGAGGTGCAGGGCACAAGCAGCCACACACTTACAATCACACACTAGGGGCAAAACATAAATCATCCTACAAATGATGTCTTTTGACTGTGGGAGGAAACTGGAGTACCCAGAGGAAAGCCCCAAAGCATGAACATGAATCTCCATAGATACCGGAAGCACGATTCAGAGACCGGAAGCACAATTTAAACCCCCAGTGAATGAGCGGATAGTGCTGTCATGGATAGATGCCGCCCCCAACGGTGCATGAACGAGCAGTTTGAAAAGATGTGGTCGGCTGGTGTCATGTGGTTTGGAGGAAATGTTTGATCATTCTTGGCCCTAACGTCACTGGTAGTAGTAGCAGCTTTAATTCCCACCCTAGTGACCAGTGGCAATTGGACATGACTTAATTAGCAGCTGAGTTGCCAGTGATCCAGACCCCTCTGCCCTCTGAAGCAGTCTAACCCGTCCTGGAGTCCTGCTTCTGGTTGGAGATCTCGTCGCATGGATGCCCCGTGTGGTCTCCCTGGATGCGCTTGGTGGCTGGGGATGGTTTCCATGAAGACTGTCCTATCATCGATTGATGCTCTGGGGACCTGTGACTTCAGTTGTTCGATAGCTCAGGACTGGAATCTCCTACAGTCTACCTGAGCCTCCGGGAACAAACTGGACTCCTTTTAATTTAAATTTTAACACATCTCCTGTTACACTGAACTTCCAGTACACATTATTATGCTGATCATTCTCTGCTATCCGTTATCACACAGATGACGATGGGTTCCCTGTTGAGTCCGGTTCCTCTCAAGGTTTCTTCCTATTACCATCTCAGGGAGTTTTTCCTTGCCACCGTCGCCCTCGGCTTGCTCATCAGGGACAATCTTATCATTTTGATTCATACACATTGCATAAAAACTTACTTCTTTTTATTGTGTAAAGCTGCTTTGCGACAATGTCAATTGTTAAAAGCGCTATATAAATAAAATTGAATTGAATTGAATATTTTGTGTCTTAGTTTACTTATTAATATAAAGAAATAAAATTTATAAGGATTAGTATCTTGCACCTCGTTTACGCTAAGTTGCACCTCTTTTGTCGTTAGCCAAATCCGTTTGGTAATTGGGGAGTGAATCCCAAATTAATCACTCTCAAATTACAGAAGGGTAATCATTAACCAATGATAGCTAAATACTCTGTAAGGACAAAGCTATGTGGACACTTCATCACACCTATATGTAAGTCTTCCCCAAACCTTTTCCACCAAGTTGGAAGCACATCCAAGAAATGCCATAGAACTTATTGGCTGATATACTACACGGATGACGCTATCGTACAAGGTTCTACCTGTATGGTACTATGGAGCGTGTACAGTACCAGTGCACTGACAAAAATATGCGTCTTTATGTACTATAATGGTTATATTTATATAGTACAAGCTGAAATACCCTTTGTTGATGGGAAACATTTTGTAGAAATAGTTAGAATCTTAAAGGCTAAAAATAAGCTGATATACGGTATATAATCAGTGATATTGTTATTTCAGGTTGCCCAAGTACATGTCTGCCTGTCTTTCTGTATGGCAGAACTGTCTGTCTAACCTATTAATACAAAGAAATAACATTTTGAAGGGTTGGTATTTTGTGCCTTGTTTACACTAAGTTATACAGAAAAGTTCTGACCATGTACAGACATTTATTTGATATTGTATGTACAGTATAAATAATAAAATAATGTTGTAATGTATCTTTTTTATAGTGATTGTGTAGAGAGCAATCTGTGCCAGGAGAGCATTTTAGTGCATACCACTGGTTTCTTAATTTTACATGCCCTCACCTCAGGACTGCTGTGGATACGTTTGCTCTAACAACATGTTATAGTTCACACTGGTGCTTCACATCACTGCTTTTTTTTTTTTTTTAACACCACAGTTTTGGAACATATACAACAAACTGGTTTTAAACTTCCTGGAGAAAGAATAAACATACATTGATCCGTCCATTCAGCTTTGAAGGTTTGATTTTCGTAGTTTACTTGGGGTGGTTTTTGGACTACACCATGCTGTCTTGTGGTTTCATTTGTGTTACTTGGGGATTTTGGCAGCTTGTAGGTACAGTACATTACCATCATCATCATTTCTGTGTCTTCCACATACTCGGTCTATAAACGGTAACCTATCGCATTCATCTGCTTTAACAATTTGATTTCATTCATTTTGCCAACCTTTTCGGGTTTACAGCGCAGTTCAAAAAGATGCGGCTGCATGGCGTCACATAGTGCAGAGGTGCACACATGACAGTTGTATGTTTAACTTCAGGCAAATTTCTTATTACTGCTGAAGATTTATTGAATTATGTCCTGCCAGGTTTGTGTGATGCTGTGACAAAATCAGGTAGGACAGACAGACATACATACAAAAAACACATACATATTTTCGTTATATACGTATATTATTATATAATTATATATTTTTATATATATACAGTATATGGAACCGATGTATCAATGCATGTTGAATCCTTTAATATTACATACAATAATATGGTACTATGCGAACTATCCCATACCAGTAATATGTTTTAACATATCTGATATGGTAGATGCTGATACAAACATACCATATTAGATATCTGCTGAACTTTAGTCACTATTATGGTACTAGAAAAGTACTGCCATGGCCAAAATATTTGAGAATGACACAAATATTATTTTTTCAAAAAGTCTGCTGCTTCAGTGTTTTTACATATTTTGTCAGATGTTACCATGGTATACTGAAGTATAATTACACCCATTTCACAAGTGTCAAAGACGGTTCTTTTTCAAGACCTCTCCAGTTCACCCTGGCACGCTGTCAATCAACTTCTGGGCCACATCTTGACTGGTGGCAGCCCATTCTTGCATAATTAATGCTTAAAATGTGTCTTTTTTTTTTTTTTTTTTTTGGACCACAAGTTCTCAGTGGAATTAGGCTCTGGAGAGTTTCCTGGCCATGGACCAAAAATTACTAAGTTCTTTTATTCCCCGAGCCACTTAGTAATCACTTTTGCCTTATGGTAAGGTACTTCATTATGCTGTGCTCCATCAAAAAGGTACAGGGATAAGGTAATTTTCTCTTATCGATCTCTTTTCCACTTTCCAGTTTGGGGCATTTGGGAAAAAATGGGTTGGCTGGAGAAAAGAAGGTGAGCACTACCCTTAGTCCTGTGTCATGACAACAGTAAAGCATCCTTGGGGTTGCTTCTCAGCCAAGGGACCACGATTCCTCTGAGAGTAAGCTTCAAGGAAGCATAAAGTTATATGATGCTCCGGCGTGTTGGGCACATCTAGGATGAAGTGATGCATACATCAGTCAGAGTACGTACTGTACAAGCCTGTGGGGGCAGTGTTGGGATCGGTGGTTACTTCTATTGGTCAGATCTGGCTTCAGCAATGTTATTGTCCTAAAAAATACTGCACCTGACTACCTGGTTATAGTTTATAGCTGTTATTTTTTTTTAAACCTACATCAATCACAACTGACTTAGCTTGATAATTTTCCTATGATTTTGATATTATTAATATAGGTAATAAGGCGGCACGGTGGTGTAGTGGTTAGCGCTGTCGCCTTGCACCGCCAGTGTCCGGGTTCGATCCCCGGCCAGGCTCGATTCCCGTCTCTGTGTGCATGGAGTTTGCCATGTTCTCCCCGTGCTTGGTGGGTTTCCTCCGGGTTACTCCGGTTTCCTCCCACAGCCCAAAGACATGTAGGTTAGGCTAGGTGTTCCCAAATTGCCCGTAGTGTGTGAATGAGTGAATGTATGTGTGTGTGTGCCCTGCAATGGATTGGCACCCTGTCCAGGGTGTACCCTGCCATGTGCCCCAAGTCTCCTGGGATAGGCTCCAGGCCCCCCGTGATCCTGAATACAGGATTAAGCGGTATAGATGATGAGTGAATGAGTAATATAGGTAATGTAATATATGACTAATATATGGACATACAGCATGTAGTAATATTGAAAAGTAATATGTAATGTAATATGATGAATAACTAGGTTTTTCCAGCTATTGCCTTTTTCTTCCCCTGATGGCACAGGATTCATGCTAGGATTCATCAGGCTAAAATTATGAAAGAGTGGTTCAGAGAGCATGAGACTTCATTTTCACACATGGATTGGCCAACACAGTAGTCTGGAGTCCAAAAAATCTTTGGAATGTACTTTGGGACTCTGACACTCCCCTTATCAATACAACACTCTTTGGAGTTTAATTTAACAATTGTCATTGTCGCAAGGCAGCTTTACACCAAAATCAAAAGAAATAATGGAAGTTTGTATGGATTAGGTAGACTTGTGGGAAATACCAGTCCTGAAGATTTGAGCGCCTGAGGTACGAATATATATATATATATATATATATATATATATATATATATATATATTTGTATATATATTTTTTGCAACAAAAAAAAGTGAACAAGGTAAAAAAGTAAAAATAAAGTACAAATTTATTTTGTGTTAAGTGTTTGCTGTATGCATTATGAATTGGTTCTGTGTATGGCTCTATGTTGGCAGTTCATGGTCATGGTCTTTTTTTTAGACCCTTACAAACCCACAATCCACAGTACAGCTTTCCTTAGTGTATAGCAAGTGCGCCATGCAGAAAGGAAATAGCTGATGAAATTACCTGCCGTTTATTACACTGCTGTTACAATGACAGACCTTACATTTAGTTATGCACACCACAGCATTTTTCTTCATTTTCTATTGTTACATGCAAGTTGAAGTGGTTTCTTGTAAGAACAATATGCACAGGAAATCCGGTTCATACCGTTTCATGCTCTACAGTGGATCTTTCCACAAAAAAAAAAAAAGAACAAAAGAAACGGCTTTGTGGTTTGATGTATGGAAGCGTTAAACTGTACATATCTTAATGAAATAAACATGATTTAATGTTTCCAATGAGCAAATCTGGGCATTTAAATGATTCATAATAGATATTGCTTAAATGAAACCTGTATAAACCTGCGTCCATATATATATATATATATAAACATAAACATCATTGTACATGACAGTTAATATTGATCATATTGATCATATACATGATTCATATACTGTATAAACCATCATTCATTCAGATAATATTGAAATGATTGAAACCTTGAGCTTTAAATATAGTACATTTCAATTTCTGTAAAAATGTTATGGCAACATGACTTATTGGTTCTTGTTTTAATCTTTAATATGTAACTTAGTAGGTGATAATGATTCAAATAAATAGTTTTTAAAAATCCTCATTTTGAAATCAGACATAAAAATGTGTCTTAAATAAGGGATCTGATTGCATGATTGAGAATGGATTTGTGGTTCTAGTTTATAGCTGTTATTATTTTTTTGTTAAACCTACATCGAACACAACTGACTTAGCTTAATAATTTTCCTATGACTTTGATATTATTAATATAGGTAATGTAATATATGACTAATATATGGACATACAGCATGTAGAATATTGAAAAGTAATGTAATATGTAATGTAATATGATGTTTATTCTACAAAGTGGAGCAATGGAGCGACTGGAGAGACTGAGCATAAAGTGGGAATACACCCTTAATAGGACCAGTCCATCTCACTGGTGGTTGATGGAAACCAAACGTTCCATAAGATCCTAAAAATGTTAAAGCAGACACGGACGGCGGCCAGAACTCAGGCTTGAACTAAGAACCCTGGAGTTGTGGTGATACCCTAATATAGAAAGTGCTATAGATAAAAGAAGCATGTATATACAGTTTAACTGATTCTATATTCTAAAGCATTCACACAAATACATACATATGTACAAATATTATGAACAATGCATAGAGTTCTCTTATAAAGGTGTGTTGGATGTTTCGTTCTCTGATGTTTTTGAATACATGGACGTCGGTTTGTAAAACTTTGCACAAAGTAGCCATTTTGAAAACTCTCTGGCCAGAAATTTCCTGAATTTTTCTCCAACAAAAGCGTATATCACAGGATTCACACAGCAGTGGGATAATGCAATGGTCTCGGTTACAGTCAGGGCAGTGCTTATATGTTGACTGATCTCACAGTCATCGAGGATTTCGAAGTCCTGCAGAGTCTGGAGAAACACGGCTATGTTGTACGGCACCCAGAAGGCCACAAAGATGGCTACGATGGCAAAGATTAACTTCATGGCTCGTCCCCGCTTGGAGTTCTTTGTCCTCCTAAGCACAAGCAGGATCCTGACGTAGCAGTAGATCGTGACAGGCAGTGACACCAAAACCCCTGCAGTGTTTTGGCCAAAATTAAGGAACAGCTTCCACGTCTTGACTGAGCCTTCGCTGTTATCCCACTCGCACTGCGTATTGTTTTCCGACCCTTCGATCATGTTGTGGAAAATGGCCCCTGGGAGTGCAGCGCAGAAGGATACGGCCCAGATGACAAGACTGGCGGCAAAACCGTAACGCAAAGTCCGTGCTCCCAAAGATGCTACGGCATGCACGATGGCCAGGTAGCGATCAATGCTCATTAGCGTCACGAAAAGAATTCCGCTGTAGAAGCCCAGGTGATAACTACCAACCATGAGTTTGCATATAGCATTAGAGTTGAATAAATGTCCCTTTATGTAAAGCGCCCATGAGGGCAGTGAGAGCACAGTGATCAGGTCCGAAATTGCCAGGTTCAGCAGGCACACATCTGTCATGGTCTTTATGCGCATGATTTTCAGCAACATCCACAATATCGTGCTGTTCCCCAGAAGTCCAAGAACGAAAACCAGGAAGAAGACAGACGCCATGACCATTGGTTTTAACACAGGAGTATAAAGGCAAGGTGACGTGACATCATCATAATAACTATAAGTTGTGCCAATATCGTACATCTCCGCAGTAGTCATTCTGAAAGAACAGAAATTAGCAGTTATTATTCAGAGAAACTATAGGGAGGGGAAATGGTGTGTGTGTGTGGGGGGGGAAGCTTGATCAAGACATTCATTTGCATATTAAGCGAGAACAGAGATTTTAATGTTGCTCATGGAAAAAAAAAAAAAAAAAAAGAATATTTTTTCTACATTTTTCAAATATTGAATTTCCTGGTAATCTTTCGGAAATTTACAAAAATTTCCAACGCTAGTATTTTGTTATTGCTTTGGAGAATGGAGAAGTCTTCGTTCAACATAGAAAGCAGTTGGCATTAGAATATGAATTACAAGGGACATTAAACAAGCAAACAAATGAAATAATAAATAAATAAAACGTATTAATGGAAAAATAAATATACATTACATACATTTTATTTAAATACCAGAATTCATTAGGTTAGGTATACATATTCTTTTCTGACTCGCCAGAAAACTATACGTTTTGCTCTCTGATCTGAAAATCAGATCAATTTGTCTACTACAGTAGATATGGAAGGTGAACTTCTGTCATTCCGAATGCATTTCTGCTTTTATTACATTGAACGAAATTCTTAGCGCTGATTAAACTACACTAATTTCCCCTAACATTGAAATTGATTGGACTAAGGCCTAAAATATTGTGCCGCACAAATATACAATCCTCTTCCAGCTGTGTAAATCCGACCACAACATATGCTCCTTTTCTAAACCACAGGCCCCTTAAAGAGCCCACCACAATCTAGTTACTCTGCTACATTTTTTTATCAGTGTGGTTTGATCTGTAGTTCCTGTATTATGATCATCTCCCAACTGACACACACAGAGCTTAAGCCACCATATACAGATTTAGATTTCAGGTTACCTTTCTGTGCTCCTGGTTTCATCCATAATGAAAAGAACAAATTTGTTGTTCTCTCTGGTGTTGTTTGGTGTCCTGTGCAAACGTTCAACTGAGACAAGGGCATTTCGTCGTGCTGCTTTTCTTGAACCCTTGCTCTAGCAAATTTCCTGTAAAATGCGGCCTGTATGAGTGTATGCATGAGTGTTTTTTTTTTTTTCTGTATCTCTCAGAAGTACCAGGGGGGGAAGATGAGGTGAGACTTCCTGCCATTTGCACGTTAGCTTGTCTGGATGCACTGCAGAAATTCCAACAGAAGAGATAAGATGGCGCGTGACTCATTTAAAAAAACTAAGCAGCACTTTCTACTTAAAAATTATTCGAGCTCCCCCACCCACGCATTACTCTTAAAGAACAATAAGGGATGTGGTCAAAAGTCAATGGCCGCCTACCATAGAATGCTTCAATAACTAATGATTGAGCAGTTATTTTTATTTTGACCTTTCAAACATTTTGACCTTTTTAAACAGTTTTAGATTACAGGAAGCTTTAGTCATTTTTTTTTTTTTTTATCATGTGCTATCATGCAAGCCTTTAAACCTCACTGATATAATTTTGCCAGGAAATTAACCCAATATTCAGATATTAAAGCATAATGTCAGCCATGAAAAAAAAAAATACAAGGCTGCTTGGGAAAAAAATCATTTTTTAAATATAATAATTTAATAATTCAAGTGTATAAACCCTAATATAAGTTCATATATTGTAATGAAAAAAAAAATCACATTTCAATTATTTATAAATTTTGATCTATGTATTAATTGTCCCACCTAGACTGAAGAATCTTTCAAACTTGCCAACACCGGGATTAATCAAAATAACTAAAATTATATGGTAAGGATATGTTTTAAGAAGTAAAGACCATTGATTGATGTAAGAATTGCACTTTCTCCCAGGGACTCAATTTAGACTTGGCCCTATCACATGGCTAAGCGACCTGTGGTGTTACCCAAAAGTGCAAGGTGCATGAAAATCGAGTGGGTACGTTTTGGTTTTGCCGGTTTATGAAAACCTGGCCCCGCACCGGCCGTGCTCGATGTAAGAGAAACCATCGGAGGTAAATCAAGTCAGGGTGCAAGGTGCACAGGTAACACTCAAGGGGACTGAGAGTATAAGTTGGGGACTGAGAGTTACAGTACTGCGAGATAGTGGCACACTACAGATAGCGGACAAACTGATGAGCAAATCATAGGTGAGAGCAAAATGAAAGAAATATCTTGTGGTGATGTGGTAAAGATAACATCTAATTTATGTTTGAAAAATAATGGTTCACAATAAAGTCTGTGACACAAGTAGAAATGTGGCATTCGAGACGGAAATGCAGATTTATTGTGAACTGAGCTGCCTTTGATATGAGTATGTGTAAAGCATGTGTTAGGGACCGAAACCAATGCAGGCAGGTACAGCTCAAACCACTCCAAACCTCTCCAGTGTGTAAGACCTGGATGGCTGCCAACCTCAAAGACATCCACAACCTACTGCTCCTGACCACCCTCCGCCTCGTCATACAGCTCTGCGGCGCACGCGGAAACACCAAGCCTGATCTCACGTGTCATCACATATCAGAGGAACAGGATAAACAAAAGGTGGAAAATCGGCTCAGCAGTGAGCTCCTGAACGACGATGAGGAACCGCTCCACTCTGGCAGGGTCAGATGGAAACCAAACTGGGAGTCTAAACTGGGAACTGACTTTCACACGTGATGCGAAATCCTGACTGGGATTTACAGTATTGATTGCAAACTGACAGACGCCTTCCAAGTGAGAACGACATGAAAAACATATTTGCTTGAAGGCGAGGAACTGCGAAGAGCGGAAGAGAAGATGATTGAAGAATGGCACAGAAGATGAAGGCGGAGGGGCAGGGGACTAAACTGAGGTGATGCGGCAAGAAGGGGAAGGTGAGTAAAAAAAAAAAAATCCTAATCATCTGATCATTTGCTATCTTTTATTTTATTTCAGAAACATCCACTCTAGGTACATATGTTTAATATGATCTTGAAATATACCAATAAAATGCCATCAGTAAAATCGCAGCTCAAAAACGTAACAATTTTGGTAGATTTTGTGCAACAATGTGGTTAAGATACAATGCTAAATTGTTCAAAACGAGCAACATCACTGTGGAAAGATGAATAGTTCTAAAATCTGTAACTGTTCTGCCTAAAGAAGTCAACAAACCACTGCTGTGTTGCTCACTGTTAATCAACTTTATTCCCCTGTTTATTACTTTGACCCATAACAAGTGCTGCATATGTCAAAAGGGGAATTATTGATAGTATACAGTATGTGTGCATTGCTAAACTACAGTACAGAATTGACAAACTACTCCCATAAATGTTTTGAAAAATGTAATTTGTGCTATTAATAAAATAGGGAGAAAAATCAAGATGAGTCCGAGCGCACTAAATTTAAAAGGCGCATGAAGATGTGGTGTTATTGTGCCGAGCTCTCTGCGGTTCCAGCTTAAGTACAGGCCCATTGAAAGTGTTTCTAAAATCAAAACAGCAGCAAAGAGTGACGTGGATACACGCCAGGAACTGCAAACATGTTCCAGTACTTGAGAGGAGACAACAAAGAGGTCAACAAGGGAGAGCAGTCACTGTAAGTGCTAGTGATGGGTCGTTCATGAACGAGCCGTTCTTTTCGATCGAGTCTTTAATGTGAGCACCGCGGAACCTCCGTAGGTTATGTACAGAAAGCAGAAATGAGTAGTTACCTTTTGAGTTTTTGGTTCGAATCATTCATTCTTTTGACTCCCATAGACGCTATGCAGCACAAGAGATTCAAAAGAAGGAACGATTTGGACCAGAAGATATGAGAGGTGAGCTGCTCATTCTGTTTATCATGATATGTCCTTCGCTGCATTGTAATATTTTCCTTATTGAAAAAATTTGTGTATGTAGATATGTTGTGTAGGTAGATGTGGAAATGTAGCATTTTATTTTATTTCTGATCAAAAGAACAAAAGTAACTAATTTTGATGAACGAGATTCAAAGAACTGAGTCACTAAAATGATTCAAACTTCCCATCACTATTACGTGTACTGTCTTCTGTAAACCCCAAAGACCCTCACCTACACACAAAGTGCATGAACAGTGCAGAACCATGTCTTTCCAGGTCAAATTCATTGCATGCAGGGAGAAAAAGCAGTAAGACTTCTGAGGCCACCACTCGAGGAAATTAGGTGACGAAGTGCAGTGCGAGCTTAAAACCATGCTGGAGTGACAATGTCTGATCATTTTCTGATTTTTTGTTAGGATGAAATAGAACTGATCGTAGTTGGTACTGAATGATAAGGTGAAAACATTTGGTTTGGGTCATATAAGAAAATCAGCTCCTGGAATGTAGGTACAGCATGTATTTGTGTGTGAAATAGAACACCTGAGAGAAAGAAATCATCTGTTCTACAACTGTTTGCTGTATGAGCCTGGTCAGTCTACAGAAGTTATCATAAAACCTTCCTTTGCTCTTACCCACTCTATGTGTTACTTGTCTTTCATAGGGGTTTTGGGATTTCCACCACATTCATTATCCATCCAGAACAAGAGAATAACTGAGGTGTGACCTTGATGGAGGACACATATGCAGTAGAATTTCCCGACCAGCTCTTACCCTTTCATAATGTCTTTAAATAACAACCAACACTTCTCAGCCACCCGGAGAACTGCTAAAACTCGTTAAAACTCCTTCGAATCTGTTGATGAATGGATGAGAAAAAAAGACAGCAGGTCTGGAAAGTCCTCCAGAGCAAACTAATAGGCAGTTCTTCAGGACATATTCATGGCGATCCCAAAATGCAGACATGGTCTGCACATCTACTGTAAATCTTCTAATGAAAATTCAGCGGTCTAGTTAAGTGCAAAATACACACCTCTTTTCAGATTTTTTAAAGAAATGAATTTCAATTTTATCCACCTTAACAGACACTATACGATTCTTAATCTCATAGGCAAAGCAGAAGAAAGTATGGCACAAAGCTGGCTCACACCTCTCAGCCGTCATTCACACCTTTGCAAGAAGCAAAGGTGAAGAAGAAATGCCTGTGCAGTTCCATACAATTATTTATTGTATGGAACTAAAAGCTAAACGTTTGCACTGTTGGCTTGTACAGGTACCTGTCATTGTTGGTGCTTCCAGTATAAACAGACCGATTTCCCCTAAACCTTCATATAGACTTGAACAGATGTTTCATATATCATTACTCATACCATTACTATTTCACAAGTGTGTGTAACACGGCTCCCCACCAGCTGAGGTACTGTAGTGGTCCCCAGAGTTTTAAAGCAACCACTATCATGACTTCCTGAGTCATCAGTATATGAATACTGCAACATTTATTCATTGTGAAACACTGACGAACATTTTCAAGCATTATGATTCTGTAAGCCCTACAAACATCCATGTTACTGGTCCTACAGTAATTCTGATTGCTTGTGAACTAAGGGACCTAATAAACTACTACTGACATAATGAAGGAGACACGATTCTAGTATGCAACGCTAAGGATTTTATTATATTGATTTCTTGCAATATAGTGACATGCAACTCGAATAGTTTTTTTTTTTTTTCATGAACTTGCTTCTTTCTTAGAGAATAGTGAAGCTTGAAGCTAAAACTGTTAGGCCGTGTTAGATAACAATGTTGCTCACACAAAATATTGACACTTTAGACACAGTTTTGACATGTTCACTTACAGTAGAGTGCACTTATTTTTGCTAGCAATTAATTAGACAATTAAGTCTGCATAATGAGTTATTGTTAGAGGACAGTAAATGTGTACTGTTACGCAATGCTGTACATTGACTACTGTCCTTTGAGAGAATACAGTATAATAAAGTGGTTGGTGAAATGTGAGGGGTATACTGGGTTTTTTTTTTTTTTTTGAGATGCACACACACACATATATATCCAGTACAGACCAAAAGTTTGGACACACCTTCTCATTCAAAGAGTTTTCTTTCTTGTGTTCTTCAGCCCAAACGCGTCTCTTCTGCTTGTTGCCTGTCCTTAGCAGTGGTTTCCTAGCAGATCTTCTACCATGAAGTCCTGATTCACACAGTCTCCTCTTAACAGTTGTTCTAGAGATGTGTCTGCTGCTAGAACTCTGTGTGGCATTGACCTGCTCTCTGATCTGAGCTGCTTTTAACCGCCGATTTCTGAGGCTGGTGACTCGGATGAACTTCTCCTCCACAGCAGAGGTGACTCTTGGTCTTCCTTTCCTGGGGCGGTCCGCATGTCAGCCAGTTTCTTTGTAGCGCTTGATGGTTTTTGTGACTGCCATAATACTGTACAAATTCAACATCTTTGAATGAGAAGGTTTGTCCAAACGTTTGGTCTGTACTGTATACAGTATGTCAAAAAAGTGAGTTCACCCCTCACATCTCCTATATAGCAAGTTTGTATAGCAGTGTAAATTTATTGTCCCCTCAAAATAACTAAAAATACAGCCAATAATAGCTGAACCCTGGCAACAAAAGTGAGTACACCCCTAAGTGAAAATGTGAAATGTCAACATTTTGTGTGGCCACCATCATTTTCCAGCACGGCTTGAATTCTCTTGGCCATGGAGGTCACTAGAGCTTGACAGGAGGTGGTGGACATTTGACACCTTGTGCTCCTCCACCTTCCTTTTCAGGATGCCCCAGAGGTGTTCTATGGGGTTTAGGTCTGGACACTTGTCTTTGTATTCCTCACCTGGTTGCCGCCATACATGCTCGATACCATCTGAACCAAATAGGTTTATCTTGGTCTCATCAGACCACAGGACATGGTTCCAGTAATCCTGGTCCTTAGTTTGCATGTCTGCAGCAAATTGTTTGCGAGCTTTCTTGTGCATCATCTTTAGAAGAGGCTTAGTTCTAGGATGACAACCATGCAGAACAATTTGCTGCAGTGTGCGGCGTACGGTCTGAGCACTGTCAGAGGCACTGACCTCCCATCCCCTCAATCTGCAGCAATGCTGGACTCACTCATCCGTCTGTTTTCCAAAGCCAATCTTTGGATCTGACACTGAGAACGTGCACTCGGCTTCTTTGGCCGACCATGGCGAGGCCTGTTCTGAGAAGAACCTGTCCTCTTAAAGTGCTGGATGGTCATGGCCACTGTGCTGCAGCACAGTTACAGACTGTTGGCTACAGTATCTTCTTACAGCCTCGGCCATCTTTATGTAAAGCAACAATTAATTTTTTTCAGGTCTTCTGAGAGATGTTTGCCATGAGGTGCCATGTTGAACTTTCAGTGGCCAGGTTGAGAGAGTGGAAGAGCTTTTATACCAAATGTAACTCACCTGCTATGCGTGACACCTGAGACAGTGTAACACTAATGAGTCACATGACAAAGGAGAAGGAAAATGACTAATTGTGCTCAATTTGTACATTTTCACTTAGGGGTGTACTCACTTTTGTTGCCAGGGGTTCAGCTATTATTGGCTGTATTTTTAGTTATTTTGAGAGGACAATAAATTTCATAATAAACTGACTACTTTTCTACTTTTCATTGTGTCAAAGAATCATTCATGCAGTGTTGTCCTATGAAAACATATAACGAAATGTGAGGGGTGTGCTCACTTTTGTGACATACTGTATGTATATACTGTATAGAAATATGGTTTTAATTATTTTTTTAATTAGCTAGTTACCTAATTAGGTGTCTTAGCTAGAATCGTTAATGCAGATTGTTAATTTATATTGTATGTAGCAGCTAGATCCTGGAGGATGTTGTTTCATTTTAATGTGAGTGTCCTGTGTATGGCTAAAATGACAATAAAAGCCTACTTGACTTGAATTGACTTCATGCACACACTGGTATCACAAGTAGTATTTAGATCTTCATAAGATGAGGAGAATAGATATAAGCCTACTGTACAATTTCCCCAGGACTTGTCTTTCTCTAGTTTCCTCATATTTTACTTAGAAAAAGCCAGACTGTATTTTTAACAAAGTTTTATGGAACAGTTCTCCACGGACTTTTTGGGTCTTTTTGTCCAGTCCCTGCACCTGACCAGTTTTGGGGGGATGTTTTTTTGTGTGTTAAACCGGCCAGTGACCTATGAGTCATTAGAGCATGAAACCATTTAACTTAAGGCATGAATCAGTGAGAAACAGGGGAAGATGATAACAGATTATCAGTCTGGTGATTAGTATACAGTTGATACTGAAATGAGGTTGTGGCTGAGGTTGTTACATAAGCAACCAACTGGTAAATTGTATCTTTATGTTCCCATTTGTTTCATTTAAAGTCATGTTTAAAGGTTAGTACACCCTCTTTTAATGTTGTGTTGTTTTTGTAAAAACATCATAAAAATCATCTCATCATAGCAAGTCTTAGTATTAGACAAGTACAACCTCAGACAAAAAAAAAAATTCACCATGCAAATATTTAGTTAACAAAAGAATTAACAAACACACACACACACACACACACACAAAAAAACCCACCCAAGCAAACAATAATAAGCACCTGCTTACTGCTTCCACGTGATTTCGAAGGCAGCCAGTCATGGCTAACCATTAATTAGCCATCAAGTGGTGAGCAGATCACCATAAAGAGAGAAGTTGTGTCAGTTTGCCTGTCTTGAGCAGTCAGTTGTGTGTTAATGCCAAGAGAGAAGGACATAAAGTACAGTATTTGCCTAAGAAAAGCAATCACTGCTGTACATCTGGTAAGGCCTATAAAACCATCTTTTAACGATTAGGAGTGCATTGTTCCACAGTGAGAAAGATTATTCACAAATGAGCTTCCTAGAAGTGGAAATGCCAGAACATTCACCCCAGGGTCAGACAGTGTAAAGTTCAGAAAAATACAAAAAAGAAAAAAAGAAAAAGAAAAACAAAAAAAACCCTTTAGACACTACAGACCTCACAGAGCACGTTAAATGGTTAAGTCCATGCCAGCACAATTAGAAGAACAAGTACAAAGAGTACAGTGTGGACTGGTTGCCAGGAGATGTCCTAAAAGAACATGGAACAACAACTGAGGTTTGCTGCAGATAGGCTTTATTAATGACAACCTTTATTAATTTAGGCTGGAACTTTCTAGATAGCAAATCTTGAACTATTACCGTAATGTGAAAACCAACACTGACATCCAAAAAATAGCTTCCTAATGTTGTGTATGTATAATGGAGAGAAATAATTCAAGTTAAGAAACTTTATAAGACTGAATTTAAAAGACTCCAGCACAATACTGGATTCGTTTCCTTACAGGCTGCAAGAAGGGGGGAAAAAAAGCACTATTTTAAGAATCAAATCCTAAGTCACTTCATCACTGTAACTGTTATTGTTTGACTGATGTTACTTTCAGTCAGATTAAGGGCTTCTGTTTGGGAAATTCAGGTTTATCAGTCTGTAAATAGATGTAAAATAAATAAATATTTCTATAGATATATAGAGCACAACCCAATGTCTGCTTGTTGCCAAATCAAATTATGTAAATCATTAACAGGACTTCCATACTGGATCAGTTGTGGCCCGGGTTAACAACGACCATCACAAGTGCTGTTGACCTACAGGATGCTGGTGGTCTACTGTTGGTCGCAGAAGGAGAGAAGGAAGGCATGTTCATAGGCAGAGACAGAAGAGGAAAGGAGTTTAGGATTGACAGTAGGGGGCTGGAATGTTGGGACTATGAAAGGGAAGGAAAGAGAGTTGGTTGACATGATGCAGAGAAGGAAGGTGGATATACTTTGTGTCCTAGGAGACTAGGTGGAAAGGTAGCAAGACTAGAAGCTTAGAAACAGGGTTCAAGTTTTACCATGGGGTGAACGAGAAAAGAAATGGAGTAGTTATCTTGAAAGAGGAGTTCATAAGGAATGTTCTGGAGGTGAAAAGAGTATCAGATGGTGTGGTGTGCACTGACGATGATTGTGCAGCGGCCAAAGCAAACAGGAAACCACTCTTTCAGAGACTTGAGGACCAAATTCCTGAATTTCTGCCCCACAAAGGCGTAGATTATGGGGTTGAGGCAGCAGTGACTGTACGCAATGGTTCCCTTTCAAAAGCTACACTCAATGCTGCGTGAAAACGCTATGGGAACATCTCTTTGTTGCCCGGTTGTGAAGCCTGTGCATGTCAAACCCGCCGAATACCTTCGGCTTATAACCTGTGCCAGGCATGACGTCACCGAATAAGGTGCACCTGCAGGTTATAAATAGGAGTGAACCGGAAACATCCTCAGATCTTTTTGTCTTCAGGACCGCTTTGTGTTTGCGTGTGCATGTACAAGCCGTAGCGAAAGCAAAATAAAGTAACAGCTTTAACTCACCGATATGGCAGAGTTGCTTAAGAGATGCGTGCCTCCGTGCGATAGATCTCTTTCGGAGGGCGATCTTCACGAATTTTGTCTTGACTGCTTGGGGGAGGAACACGCTCGCCTCGGGCTTCAGGGAGAATGTGAGTACTGTGATCTTCTCCCTATTAAGGTGCTTCGCGCTTTCTTTAAAGAGTAACCGCGAGCCGCGGCGCATTCCTGGGGCTCGCGTGCTGATCTGGCAGACGCGCATGAGACGGAATTTCCGATTTCTCTCTCGCTCTCTTCGGATCAGGAAGTTTTAGCTTCCGCTTCGCAAGCGCGCTCCGGCGCTTCTTGTGATGGAGCGGAAGAATCTTCCTCTCTCGCTTCCATGGAGGTAGCCTCCTCACAACGCTCCTCCAGTGCTCACAGAGCTTATGAGGAATTATTAGAGGTTGTGACGCGTGCGGTCGAGCGATTGCATATCGACTGGCCGCAGAAGCGAGATTCCCCTAAGCGTTCAAGACTAGACGACAGGTTTCTGTCAGGTGGTCGGGGGGAGGAGCCTCAACGCCTCTCTCTCCCCTTCTTTGGTGACCTCCATGATGAGTTAACCCTTTCATGGAGCAGACCATATTCATCGCGTGCTTTTGTACCATCGACTTCGATTTATTCGAATATCGTTGATGCGAAAGCACGCGGTTATATGATGATGCCTCAGATAGAAGAGACGCTTGCGGGCTATCTCTCTCCTGGGACATCATCCTCCCTGAAAAAGTCTACTCTCCCCTCCAAACCGTGCAGACTGACATCTGCTTTGGTGGGTAAAGCTTTTCAGGCAGCAGGACAGGCTGGCGCTTCACTGCACACCATGGCGGTTTTGCAGGCTTACCAGGCTGACCTGCTGAAGGACCTGAGCCCTGGCGGGGTCATTGATGACAATGCGTTTGCAGAGCTGCGCCGAGCCACAGACCTGTCTCTCCGTGCAACCAAGCAGACGGCCCGTGCTGTGGGCCGTTCCATGGCTGCCATGGTATCCACGGAGAGGCATCTGTGGCTGAACCTCTCAGGCATCAAGGATAAGGATCGTGCTGTCCTCCTTGATGCCCCCGTCTCGCCTTCCGGCCTCTTTGGTGACGCCGTTAATTCCGTCGCCACTAGGTTTCGGGAGGCGAAGCTATATGAACAGGCTTTTGGGAGGTTCCTTCCCCGCCGTGCTCAAGAACCGGGACCGTCGGCCACCCGGCCCCGGCCAGGTCTGGCCCCTATCAGGCGTGAGGTCCAGAAGGAGAGCGTGACCAGCCGCACACCCCCTCGTAAGGACTGGGGTGGGGCTCGCCGCCCTTCTCAGAAATCTGCCTCAAAAAGGCTGGATCTGAGGAGCTTCCTCTCTTCCAAGAAGAAGCCCTGAGATTCGTGCGCCTGGGGCCGTGGGGGTGTTCCCCCCCAGGGAGGGGCGCCTCTATTTTCATCACAAAACAGGGCCCCCTCCCTGGCACTCCCTGGAGGCCGGTGTTCAATCCCCGCCACCACTGGTGACAGTCTCCAAAGAAGAGTTGGGTGTTCGGGTATCTCCTGCCATGCTTCAGGATACCCGACACTTAACACCCCCCCATCCAGCCGAAGTGTCAAAGCTCATGCCCCTTTCGGAGAAGCTGGCAGCGTGGAAACTACTGCCAGGCATATCTCCCTGGGTACAAAAGACTGTAGGCAGAGGCTACAGGATTCAGTTTGCACATTGTCCTCTGCGTTTCAACGGCGTGGTCTCCACTTCCGTGAAACCGGACTGTGCACATCTGCTGGCCCAGGAGTTAAGCACTCTGCTAGGCAAAGGGGCCATAGAACATGTTCCCCTTCCAGACAGAGAGTCGGGCTACTACAGTCGGTACTTTTTGGTGCCCAAGAGAGGGGGGGGGGGTTGCGTCCAATCTTGGATCTTCGCGGCTTGAACCGCTATCTCAGGAAATCCAGATTCAAAATGTTGACTGTCAAAATGATTGTTTCTCAAATTCAACTAGAGGATTGGTTTGTGACAATCGATCTCAAGGACGCATATTTCCATATAGAAATATTGCCACAGCACAGGAAGTTCCTGAGGTTCGCCTTTGGGGGCGAAGCTTACCAGTATCGGGTCCTTCCATTTGGCCTAGCTCTGTCACCCCGCACATATACAAAATGCATGGATGCGGCTCTGGCTCCTTTACGACTCCAGGGCATCCGTATTTTGAATTATATAGACGACTGGCTGATTCTGGCCCAGTCTCAGGAGCTAGCGCTTCGACATCGGGATGTCGTCCTAGCCCATCTTCATTCTTTAGGATTGAGACTCAACGCCACAAAAAGCGTTCTCCTTCCTGTTCAGAGGATAACATATTTGGGTGTCACATGGGATTCGGTCACAATGCGGGCACAGTTGTCTCCTGCTCGTGTCGAATCCATTCTCAACACCCTAAAGGAAATCAAGCTAGGCCAGAAGGTCACTGTGCATCATTTTCAGAAATGTTTAGGCCTCATGGCGGCTGCGTCCACGGTGATACCTTTGGGCCTTCTGCACATGAGAGCGTTTCAGCTGTGGCTGAGAGCCAGGGGGTTTCATTCAGGGGCCAACCCCCAGAGGCTAATAAGGGTTATGCGCCGGGGGCTTCGTGCCCTTTCTGTGTGGTTCAGACCCCGGTTTCTGACTTTGGGTCCCACTCTAGGTCCGTCTTGTCGTCGCAAGATGCTAACGACAGACGCTTCCCTCACGGGCTGGGGTGCGGTCTTGGATGGCCGTCCAGCACAAGGGAACTGGAGAGGTCATCTTCTCATGTGGCACATCAATTGCCTCGAAATGATGGCTCTGTTTCTGGCCCTGAAACACTTCCTCCAGCAGTTGAGGGGCTACCATGTCCTAGTGCGGGTGGACAGCACTGCGGTAGTCTCGTACATAAATCACCAGGGTGGACTGCGCTCGCGCCGCTTGAACAAGCTAGCGCACCAGGTTCTGCTTTGGGCACAGGACAAGTTCCTCTCCCTCAGGGCGATTTACATTCCAGGGCGCATGAATGTAGGAGCAGACCTGCTATCCAGACAAGCTGTAGAACAGGGGGAATGGAAGCTCCACCCCGAAGTAGTCAGTCAAATCTGGGAAAGATTTTATGTAGCAGAGGTGGACCTCTTTGCCTCACAAGAAGCAGCACAATGCCCCCTTTACTACTCTCTGACTCCTCCAGCTCCCTTGGGTCTAGATGCAATGGCCCACACGTGGCCCAGGTTACGCCTTTATGCGTTTCCACCTATAGTTCTGCTCCCGGGAGTCCTGGCGAGGGTCCGTCAACAAGGGTTGCGCCTCTTATTGATAGCGCCCCATTGGCCGACCAGAGTGTGGTTCTCGGATCTAATATCTCTCCTCGACGGCTCACCCTGGGTGATTCCAGTGAGGAGGGATCTTCTGTCTCAGGCACAGGGGACAATACTTCATCCCCGGCCCGAGCTCTGGAACCTTCACGTTTGGCCCCTGAACGGGACCAACTGAGACATGCTGGGCTTTCAGCCAGCGTAATTGAAACCATTTTAAGTGCCAGGGCTCCCTCCACTAGAAGAACTTATGCCCTCAAATGGAGTGTATTTGAAAATTGGTGCATGGCAAGACATATAGACCCAGTTCACTGCCAGATTGTTTCAGTGCTGGAGTTTCTGCAAGAAAAGTTGTCCTCGGGCTTATGCCCTAGTACACTCAGAACGTACATAGCCGCTATTTCGGCTTGTCACCCTCTGAATGACGGGGTTTCTGTGGGCAAGCACCATTTAGTTGCCCGTTTTATTCATGGAGCTAAACGGTTGAGGCCGCCCACTAAAGCGATGGTCCCTTCATGGCACTTAACTATCGTACTCGAAGGCCTGGCCGACACCCCTTTCGAACCACTAGAGTCAGCGCCTGTCAGGCTTCTGTCTCTTAAGATGGTTTTTCTTATGGCTATTACTTCTCTGAAGAGGATTGGGGATCTGCAGGCTCTGTCAGTCTCCCCATCCTGCCTAGACTTTGCCCCTGGGCTAGTCAAAGCTATCCTGCATCCTCACCCGAACTATCTTCCCAAGGTTCCATTCTCGACCATGCACCCAGTTGTTCTTGAAGCCTTCTGTCCTCCGCCTTTCACAGCTCCGGAGCAGGAAAGACTTCACTTACTGTGTCCAGTACGTGCTCTTAGGATCTACGTCCACCGCACTAGCCAGTGGCGTAAGTCAGAGCAGCTCTTTATTTGCCATGGGGGTCGCAACCGGGGGGCGGCTGCCACTAGACAGACCCTGTCACACTGGGTGAGAGATGCCATTGCCCTAGCCTATGAGGCGCGTGGTCATATTTCGCCTCTGGGAATCAGGGCTCACTCAACCAGGGGGATTGCCTCATCGATTGCCTTGGCAAGAGGCGTTCCCCTGCAGCAGGTGTGTGATGCGGCGGGCTGGTCCTCTCCGCACACGTTCGTTAGATTTTATAGTCTGGATGTCAATGCTACTCCGGGTTCACGGGTCCTTGAGTCAGCATCCCAGAGCTAGGTCTGAGACCTCCTCGGCTTGTGCGCACACGCTACACAACCTGGGGGTCCAGACACTTGCAGTGCGGCGGCGTTGGTATTCTCGTTCCCATAGCGTTTTCACGCAGCATTGAGTGTAGCTTTTGAAAGGGAACGTCTCGGGTTACTTGACTGTAACCCTGTTCCCTGATAAAGCGGGAACGAGATGCTGCGTTCCGATGCCGCACTGCTGGCGTGCCTGGACGTCCTTCAGACAAAATTGATCTGAGGATGTTTCCGGTTCACTCCTATTTATAACCTGCAGGTGCACCTTATTCGGTGACGTCATGCCTGGCACAGGTTATAAGCCGAAGGTATTCGGCGGGTTTGACATGCACAGGCTTCACAACCGGGCAACAAAGAGATGTTCCCATAGCGTTTTCACGCAGCACCTCGTTCCCGCTTTATCAGGGAACAGGGTTACAGTCAAGTAACCCGAGACGTTTCCACCCATTGCATAGCCATGTTCAGGCCTTTTGCCACTCACAACTTTGCATGTAACCCAAGTGATGCAGGAACTTCAAGAAGATGACGATGTTTTAGGGCGTCCAGAAGAGGAAGAAAACAATAATCAAGACCAGGATGAGCCTGACAGCTTTGTGTTTCTTCTGAGACTTCATGGCCATTAAGATGGGAATGGGACGTGAGTAGCAGAACATCATCACTGAGAGAGGAATAACTAAGCCAAGGATATTCAGCTTGATGTATGAGAAAGGCAACCAAGCTGTCTCTTCTGGATATTCCACCTTGCATTGTGATACATTTGATTCATGCTTAACACTGGAGAAAATGATGTTTGGTAGAGAGGCTCCCAGGCTAAGTGCCCACATAAACAAACCCAGCGCTAGTCCAGGCTTGACAGACCGGTACTTGTAGAAGAATGAAGTATGGGCATGGACAATGACGGCATAGCGGTCTGCAGTCAGTCTGCAGAGAATCATGAAGAAGAGTGTTGTCACGGCATGGCACATGAAGCTCCCAAAGATCCACTCTGATTTGGCAGAGAAGTGAACCCAGAAAAGCAATGAGAAAAGGAAGAGGAGGTCTGAAACGGCCAGGTTGAAGAGGGACACATCTGTCACATTTGACCTTTTGTGGTATTTGACCAGGACACACAGAACCAAGCTGTTGCCAACGAGTCCCACAATTATGACGATACTGTAGAGAGTAGGAAGGAAGACTTGGCTGAATGACCTTACATTGCTGTTGCTGCATGGTGGCATGCCACCCGGTGGGAGGTCATAATACGAGGAGAAGTCATTCACTATCACACTATCTCTCCAGTGTGTAAGACAGATCCTCACCTGGATGGCTGCCAACCTCAAAGACATCCACTGAGGATGCGAATAGCAGAAGAGAAGATGAAGGAGGAGGGGCAGGGGACTAAACTGAGGTGATGCGGCAAGAAGGGGAAGGTGAGTAAAAAAAAAATCAATAAATAAACAGTTATTGCTCTGATCATTTGCTATCTTTTTAAATGATTCTTGTCTGATTGATGAAGCAATATTTTATTTCAGAAACATCCACTTTAGGTACATATGTTTAATATGATCTTGAAATATACCAATAAAATGCCATCAGTAAAATCGCAGCTCTATGGCAAAAACGTAAAGATTTTGGTAGATTCTGTGCAGTGTGGTTAAGATACAATGCTAAATTGTTCAAAACGAGCAACATCACTGTGGAAAGATGAATAGTTCTAAAATCTGTAACTGTTCTGCCTAAAGAAGTCAACGAACCACTGCTGTGTTGCTCACTGTTAATCAACTTTATTCCCCTGTTTATTACTTTGACCCATAACAAGTGCTGCATATGTCAAAAGGGGAATTATTGATAGTATACAGTATGTGTGCATTGCTAAACTACAGTACAGGATTGACAAGCTACTCCCATAATTTTTTTGAAAAATGTAATTTGTGCTATTAATAAAATAGGGACAAAAATCAAGATGAGTCCGAGCGCACTAAATTTAAAAGGGCATGAAGATGTGGTGTTATTGTGCCGAGCTCTCTGCGGTTTCAGCTTAAGTACAGGCCCATTGAAAGTGTTCCTAAAACCAAAACCAAAACAGCAGCAAAGGTAGCAGAAAGAGTGACGTGGATACACGCCAGGAACTGCAAACATGTTCCAGAACCTAAGAGAAGACAACACAGGGGTCAACAAGGGAGAGCAGTTAATTGCTAGTGATGGGTCGTTCATGAAAGATTGGTTCTTTTGGAATAATCCGTTCTTTTTGAACGAGTCTTTAACGTGACTCGGCAGAACAAGTAGTCTCGGAGAGTGATTCATTAATTTTCTACATCTATTCATATGTGCAAGGTATATGGCAGAACCTCCATAGGTTATGTACAGAAAACAGAAATGAGTAGTTACCTTTGAGTTTTTTGGTTCAAATTGGTCACATGACTTCCGTTGTTCTTACACACTGTATGAGTTACTGTACTTGTCTTTTATAGGGTTTTCTGGATTTCCACCACATTAATTATCTATCTATCTATCTATCTATCTATCTATCTATCTATCTATCTATCTATCTATCTATCTATCCATCCATCCATCCATTCATCCAACCATCCAACCAACACCCATTAAAGAAAGATGAGAATTCTTAAGGACATACTTAAGAACAAGAGAATAACTGAGGTGTGACCTTGATGGAGCACACATAGAATTTCCCGACCAGCTCATACCCTTTCACAATGTCTTTAAATAACAACCAACCCTTCTCAGCCACCCGGAAAACCACTGAAACTCGGCCAAATCTGTTGATGAATGGATGAGAAAAAAGACAGCAGGTCTGGAAAGTGGTACATGTTAGTCCTCAAAGAGCAAATTAATAGGCAGCTCTGCAGGACATATTCATGGTGATCCCAAAATGGAGACATGGTCTGCACATGTAAATCTTCTCCTGAAAATGCAGTGGTATAGTTAAGTACAAAATACACACCTCTTTTCGGATTTTTTAAAGAAAGTTTTATCCACCTTAACAGACACTATACGATTCTTAATCTCATAGGCAAAGCACAAAAACGTATGGCACAAAGCTGGCTCACACCTCTCAACCGGCATTCACACCTTTGCAAGAAGCAAAGATGAAGAAGAAATGCCTAGGCAGTACCTATGCAGTTCCATACAATTATTTAATAAATTCATTACGTAATAATTAATGTAAGAAGCTAAATGTTTGCACGGTTGGCTTTTACCTGTAATTTGCGGTGCTTCCAGTATAAACAGACCGATTTCCCCTACACATTCACATAGAATTGAACAGATGTTTCATATATCATTACTCATACCATTACTATTTCACAAGTGTGTGTAACACGGCTCCCCACCAGCTGAGGTAGTGGTCCCCAGAGTTTTAAAGCAACCACTATCATGACTTCCTGAGTCATCAGTATTGTATCTGAATACAACTGCAACATTTATTCATTGTGAAACACTGACAAACATTTTCAAACATTATGATTGTGTAAGCCCCACAAACTTTGCATTAAGATGTTTGACATCCATGTTACTGGTCCTACAGTAGATCTGATTGCTTGTGAACTAATGGACGTAACAAACTACTACTGACATAACAAGATTCTAGTATGCAACGCTAAGGATTCGTTATATTGATTTCTTGCAATATAGTGACATGCAACTGGAATAGGTTTTTTCATGAACTTGCTTCTTTCTTGGAAAAAAGTTTGCAGCTAAAACCGCAACTGTAATCTTAAGGATTAAGGCCGTGTTAGATAACAATGGTGCTCACACAAAATATTGACACTTTAGACACAGTTTTGACATGTTTACTTAGGGTTCACTTATTTTGGTTGGCAATTATTTAGACAATTAAGTCTGCATATTGAGTTATTGTTAGAGGACAGTAAGTGTGTACTGTTATACAAGCTGCACATTGATTACTTTAAACTATATCCAAGTTTCATTTCTACAGTATTGTCCTTTGAGAACATACAGTATAATAAAGTGGTTGTTGAAATGTGAGGGGAGTACTTACTTTTGCGAGATACTATA